>JAFIDM010003189.1:12319284-12376916 GCA_023159025.1 Thereuonema tuberculata | reverse complement strand
CTTTCAAAACAATCAAACATCTTTCTGATGTTAACATGGAGGATTTAAATGAGGAAAGAATTATAATAACAAACTGACTTATGTTCGAATTCGACAGCAGACCTCCTGAAAGAACTTTCTTTGTAATAATATTGTTTTGTTGTGTCTTTCTTTATTTTCTTAAAGTCGTGTAAGCAATACGACGGAAATGTACCCTCAAGTTTGTAACAGTAATAATTTCCGATTACAAAGAATACCTTCGAAGTTTTTATCCATTGAAAAACAAATTAAAAACCCACAAGTAGTTAAGTCATCTTAAATCCAATTACTTTTAATCATGTAATTGACATGCAAATGGAAGTGTGTGATTAATATGTATGGTTAGGCGTCGAGTACAAAATTCATTGTTTTGCTCCTATGGGAAGTTTTAAAGCCAAATCCACGGCGTAATTGTCGACCGACACGGAAAATAAAAAACTTAGCTTTGTCCATGAATTTGTCAAGTGTTAGATAATCCATTTATCTGTTCAAAAGTTAGTAGGGGGAGACGACACAGAATATTAGGGATTTATAAACAGATACAACGATTACATAGGCCTTACTTTTCTTAGGTAAGTAGGTTCAAAATTACTTACTAAGAGGATTAAAAAAAAAGTTGGATTTACTGAGAATTAAAAAATCATCAGCGGAAATGATTACTTTCATAATCTCTTTTATTTACAATACCTAATCAATAGAATTGCAAGGAATCGATTGTGTATATATTGATTATTCTTCATATTAATTAGTTTATTCTGGTAGGTGTCCACAATACACAAATTCAAATAAAAATATTTTTACTTTAAAACTCATTGTAAAAATATCACTTTAAAACAAATTTTAATTTAAAAATTTATCATAAATTTCTATTATTTAATTTTTTGAAATAATATTTTAAAAACTAATAATTTTACTTGAATATCCCAGAAAACACAAATTATGTAAAAGTATCATATTAAAAAAAGTCCTTAATCCTTAAACCTAATCCTTAAACATTAAAATTTGCTGAACATAAAATATAAACGACAACACACCATTTAATGCTTTAATTTTAAATATTGTTGTTTGAAAGGGTTTTGTCGTTTACATTTTATGTTCATAATTTCCGCACACGATAATACACAGCACTATATTAAAATTTGCTATCTGAGTTTTTAAATTCATTAATAAAAAGATAAAAGAAAAAAATGTTCATATTTAATAAAAAAAATGATAGCTTATTAGGCTTCTTAATTTTTATTGAGCTAAACTACATTCTAGCAAATAAAACACAAAAATATATTGATCTTCTTCTCCACCTCTTTCCATAAAAAAAAATAAAAACAAAAAAGCCATCCGATTCGACTGTAGATCTGTGAGTAGATGAAATTAGATCGAAGCTATTTCATTCTGCGACATTAACGGATATGAAGTGACATTGATGGCTTTTTCTAGAGCGACCTTTAAAAACATCGATTATTATTATTCGTGTTTTGTATATATTTTAATTTCAATGCTTAGTAAAAGATAAAATTTTCATTGTTTAATTTTATATTCAGAGATGTACATTATAAGAAAATGAACTATACTTTATGTATGACTTACACTGTAATATTTATAAAGCATTTATATTTATAAATCTACTATATTTATAAAGTTGATTTAAAAGTAAGAAAAATCCTTTTAGAATATCTCTCTCCTGTGCCTTTGTTTGATAGGTTGGAATCATGCTATTTATCTAGAATTCGTCTTAATAAGCACTACAGATAATTTACAAACTCAGTTTTTCGCTATGGCTTGTATGTCTTAACTTTGAAATGGAAAAAATAACGGAATACAGCGCCATCCAGTGACAACGCTCTGCAATTAATGTCTTTCCAGTGACTAATGTCCTAAGAGAAGAATTGCAAAAGCTGTCTTAATCTAAAATTCTACTTAGGCTTGCCTTCGGAGAATATTGGACGTAAAACATTGAGCCATACAGAACAAGTAGTAGTTGAATGGCCAGTCTTACATTCGCCCGCTTTACAAGCTAAAAACTAAAGAAAAACACAGATCTCTAAAACCGAACTCCAGTAGTAAAACAAACATTTCACAATTTCAGCTTTTTTGCTTTCAACAAAACAAAAGTTATTAGCTCAAATTATTAATTATATGCCCTTATCATCAACATAAAATTATTTAGTTGTGTTTACGAGTCACACATTATTCCATTAATAACACAGAAAAGCTTATTGAATTTTCAATAATATTTTACTCTATATTAATTATTGACATATAGAGATTAGGAACTTTAACAATGTATCTTACTTTTTTATCTCAAGCTGATTAACTAATTTCTGTACGGCCTAATTTCTTGCAAAATTAATAGGAACTCAAATTCGGGATGCAACTATTTGCCATTTTAGTATCAGCTTTATTTATGTTTATAAATAGTATATGTTAGCTTTATCACATATGCTTTATCGAATTAAAATACCAAATCTTGTTTTCTGAGCAGTATGTAGTAAAAGGTACGAAACCTAAAGAAAAATTATTTTTATCTAAGTGTCTTTAATATATCCTGTAAATAATATTAGACTCCTAGAAATCCTTAAATCCTTAATATAAACAACTCCTTTAATTTCCATGATATTTCATCCTTCTTTGCAAGGGACTTCATCAGGTGGTAACAGAGGACAAGAAACTATTCTTCTTCCTCTACATTTCATTAAGATTACAAAAAATACGGAAGTATTTTATTTAGTTCTTATTTGTAATTCTAATGAAATGTAGAGGAAGAAGAATAGTTGCTTGTTCTCTGTTACCACCTGATGAAGTCCTTCGCAGGAAAGGATGAAATATCGTGGAAATTAAAAGAGTGTTGTTCTATGAAGGGTTTCTAGGAGTGTAAAACCTATCTTTAAATTTTATGCTCTCTGCTAACTAGTAATAATTATAATTAAACTTACAATAACCCTTTTGTCACTCTCTTTACAATGACTATGTTTATGCCAACAGTCAGTAGTAACTGCATTGGGAGCTTTATGGCGGTGTGCACCAAACTTCAGTTAACTTGAAGGACTGCTATTTGGACGGAGCTAAAATTAGTGGGGGGTGCTGCTCCACAAAAATTTTAGCCTTTGTTTTAAAATTATGTGAAAGGAAACAAACATGTATAAAAAGAAATTTATCAAGTTTTTGAATAAATTTTCTTTTTATACATGTTTCCTTTCACACAATTTTAAAACAAAGGCTAAAATTTTTGTGGAGCAGCACCCCCCACTAATTTTAGCTCCGTCCAAATAGCAGTCCTTCAAGTTAACTGAAGTTTGGTGCACACCGCCATGAGACTATCATTGTTTCGTGACTAAGGTACAAAGTTGAGTGCAGTTTAATGGCCACCAGCCTGTAACTTTCGGAAAAGAAACCATTTTGCATTTTATAAAGAGCTTGTTAGACCAGTCAGGGGGAGAATAAACATGGGAAAAGTCCCCGATCTACGCGGATCTAATTCCGCTTCTCTCGCTAGCAATCAAGTGGCTTTTTGTAAAATATCTTAGATCTTCCATATCTAAGCTTAAAAAAGTATAATAAAAAAACACAAACACATGGAATTTGTGGGCCCTTCTCCAGCTATTCTACACAAAAACAGAATAACAATAATTAACAATGATTCTGAATGTTTCATAAAAAAAGTAAGAATATACTTAAATGACGACAATAAATTGGTAATACATTTGCCAAAAAATGATTCTAAGTAATAATATATTGATCTGAATTTAACATAACAATCTTACCAATTTGTTAACAATAATACACGATAAATACAATGCAAGACACAAACAATATAAGGAGAACAAAACACAATAACAATATTATTTGCTTTTCATTTTTGGAACAAATATTATTGTTTCAGCAATTTCCTTTACATCAAATAATCAAATTGTTTACATTTGAACTTTGGTAGCTACATTTTTATAACGAAAATAACTTTGATCATTTTATCTACATGCAAGTTTCAGAAATATCGAAATACAATTCAGCAAAACATGTTTTTCTCCTCCACATACATTGACTATTAGTACATTGAATAGTGATACTTAATATTTCGTTTATGGAACCCAGTCGCAGGCATTGTTGAAAAATACTTTTTGAAAAGAAGAAGGACATTTTGAAATTGAAAATCGGAAAACCAGAAGCACAGCAATAGGATTCGGTTTTCTTCCAAAGTCTAGGCAATATTGGAGAGACCGCTTCGGTGCAGTATTAATTTGTTTACATTCTTTAGCTCCGAGGGACTTTCAGATATTGAGGAACAGCTTCCTTTCCGAAATCCATCTTGAAGAAAACAATCAGCTGCTTATGTTGCAATGGGCCGAGATTTTTCCCCATCACTACATTTATTTGTCACTCGATGCTCGTCGTCGAAAACGAGTCTCTCCAATCTTTCTCGAAAAAAATCCATTAAAAGTTTCGTAAACAAGACAGATAACCAGGAAGAACTGGTTTCTTTTTAACCGGAAATGAGTCTCCGGTCTCTTTTATTTTTTTTTTCCTTTAGTGCCTGATAACGGAATAAACAGTTCATTATCACTGGATGCAATTAAGTCGTAGGGGAGGGGGATTATTTATTTTTTTTTTTTGAAAAAGCAAATATCTGATCTTTATAAAGTGCTTTAACAGGGCTTACAACAATTATAATCAAAGTTCTAATATCTTTGATAAGATTCAATAGCCTCTTTCCGAGGCTTCTCGCAAAATGTCGACACACACACACAGTAGAATTACTTGCAATTACTTACTTGCAATTTACTCTTGCAATGTAATTTTGCCTACGCTACTTTGTAAAATAGTGTGTGTCGACATTTTCCGAGAAGTCTCGGACTTAACGTGAATCTCGAGAAATCTCGTTCGTCACGACTCATCTGTCAGACTCTAGTGATGCTTTGTTGTCCATTTATAATTTTTGAAACCGTTGTAGAAACGTAATGATGTCACCGATGATAATGAATTTTGTATATTATCTATCATTATTAGTTATTTAGTAATAATAAAAATCCATCAATACCTTTGTTATTTATACAACAGTGTCTCAAAAACTTAAAAAGGAATTGAAACATTCCAGCAATAGTGATTTTTGGTCACAACATTATCACTTCCGTGAATTAATTGGAAACTCTTAATGAATATTCTATTTTTTAAAAGCTCATATTGCTAGAATAAGTGCTGAATCATCATGACTTGGTCGTTTTCATGTCTGTCTGTCTACGTTTTCGGCCTCTGAATCAGTATTTCAGTGTTACATGTGTCAAAATGAAAAGAGCTGTTCGTTGTAATAATGTAGAGCAATTATTAAAATTTTAGATGCTTATGAAGTGGATTTTTAATTACCTTGATCACAAGGACTGACAGTTAGGCCTATTTCAAATTAAAAATAAATTTCAAAACGAGTTATTTTCTTTTGCATATTAATCAACCAATCGTAAGATTGGCAAGAAACTATAACGCTTCTCATTCGTACTTTGGTGAATTGCTCTGACAAGAACAATAATATTCAGGCAGCCAATCATGAAACATAGCTGTTTTCCTATTCAATTTAACTTTCTTTTCTATTCTTTCTTATTTTTTCTAAATTTCTGATTGGACATCAGTGAGTGTCTAATTATCGGACTAAGGTATGTAGTAAACATAAGTAAGAAAAAAAATAAGATTTATAAGGTTTATATATTAAAAAATAAAGAATGAAAACAAGGAAATTCGAAGCGAATCGCTTGTGTTTGTTTTCTTATTTCTCTCCGAAATGAACACATATTCAATGATATATAACAACAAATTTAACGTGCGTCACTAATATTAACATCACAGTAAAAGACATAAACGCACATAAATAAGGATTCACGGAGAGGTTTTGAGTAATTTAGATACCGGGAATCCTGGACAGCTGTTTCTGGTTTCCTAACCATCATCAGCTGGGATTCGCCCAATATCTAACAGCTCCGTGATCTCAAGAAACGTATAAAGAAACCGAAATTCAACAAAATAATGGCCTTCCATATTAAAAGCGGGTATGTCTTTTATGGTGATATTAACATATTCAATATCATTAACTTCTAAAATAAGCCATCGCAAGAAAATTCTATTTGTTCTTTTTCTTTTAATTTGTAATAGGTGTTTAATTTACACTCAACTGCATAGGATTTATCAAAAATTAAGAAGTTTCTCTTAATATATCTCCGTGTCGTCGTTCCTAAAATAGAATCCGCGCCAAAACATATATTATCGACCTCTAAGGGCTAACCTCCTGCCAATGCGCGTTCAGCTTAAGATTCCGTGCACTATTCTAACATTATTGTTCATATTGTCGCAGTATTGTTGTATAGAGATTTAGAGATATTTGATTAATTAAATGATATTGTTAAATATGTTTAATATTTAACAAGTTAATGAGATAGCTGTAATCAAGTCCCGTTAACATAAATTTTTTAACATCACACCAAAAAAAATTAAAATGTAAAACTACATTTAATATGAAAAAAAAAAGCAAATTTTCGAAAAGTCGTGTAATCTTTTCGAAAATTTGCTTTTTTTTTCATATTAAATGTAGTTTTACATTTTAATTTTGATGGATGTTAGAAATATTTAATAGTAGAGGCTTTAGGAGAAATGATTTAGTAAAGAAATATGGGAACTTTACATAAATTTTTTAGTTTTACATTCCGATCAATTTGTTACAATTTTGGACTGAAAAATTTAGCTGTCAAACTCTCTTCTAATGTGATGTTACTTTGTGTTTAAATTTCATTTATTTATTCATTACTTTTTATTTATTTACTTAATCAGTAAATATTCTGTTAAAAATTTATTAATTTCTTGGAGACAGATGCAGTCGTTCATCAATAAAAATGAGAAAGCCTTTGCTTTATTACCGAAAGAGAAAAGTATTTTAATTCAAAATACAGATTAAATTCCTTCTTTCTTACTCTAAAATTTTAGCTAAATATCTACATAAAATAATTTTAGTAAGTCAATTAAGATATATGTATTATTAGGAAATAATAGGGAAATGACAGAGAAATTAAAAATTTCTGAGCTTTCTTATTTCTTATAATATCGGTGAGAATTTCGGATGGACCATTTCGTCCTTGTTAGAGACTCATCAGTCAAATCCACTCACCAGATGAAATGCTCAGATAGTGCAAAAGTGATAAGAGAAACCACTCCCGTACCCGGCTGTGGTTCCTCTAAAAGCAAACACATTTAAAAAAACAAAACAGATTTTAATTTATTTTAAAAGAATTTTTATTTTTTTAATGTGTTTTCTTTCAGAGGAAGGCCACAACCGGGAGCGGGTGAGAATTTCCTTATCACTGTTGCACTATCTGAGCATTTCACTGGTGAGTGTGTTTGGCTGATGAGTCCCTAAAAAGGACGAAATGGTCCGTTCCAAACTCTCACCGATGAGATGAAATAAGCTCAAATATTTCTTGTTTCTGTGACATTTCCCTATTCTTTTCTATTAATTTGTGGCACGTTAATTCTTTGTTTAAATACAGTATTGTTCAGTATTTATCAATATTACTTATTAATTAATCCACATTAATATTTTATGGCTTTATGTGATCTTTTTGTCATCTTTATATTTCTACGCAGTCACATAAGATATTTACCCTTGCTTTTTTCCCACACATTTACATTTTCTTAGCTTTAATGTGGGTGTTCAATACGACTCTTGTATCTTCTGTTGATAGTAAGTTGTAGTATTGTTTGAAGTTATGTTTTGAATTTAAATTCAACAAATAATTACTAAAAGCAAATAAAAGAACAAAAACCATTGTTTTTCGTTAGATAATTATTAATATGTCTTAATTGCTTACGTTTTGAAACAATCAGCATATGTAGTTTCCTTTTGGCTATTCAATATTCAGAAAGTAAGGTTTGAGTCCATGTATTGATCTCGTAATCTCAGTCAGATAATAAAAGAAACTGTCTTTTCGCGTGATGATCTTATGTGAATCGGAGGTAATTTCCAATCTTAATAATAGGTTTCATTTCGATTCTGACCTTGATGGAGCAGAATTGGATGTTTGCCAACAATTTGACTTTCGACCTATAAATATAGTCAAAAAACAATTGTCAGTTATTTTCTTTCCTAACCTTTTAAATAAAAACTTATTATCTATATTTTAAAATGTTTTTTATTTTCTTGTTAGTTTATCAATGGAGTAAAACTAAAATTGAATATTTTCTTCTAATCCTACTATCCTTATAAAATGCAATAACTAACAAAGATCACGAAGTCAGTGTGTGTGTGTGTGTGTAGCTCATAACTTTTGAACTAATGCGTAAATCTTCTTGAAACATGACGTGCATATTTATGGAAAGCAGACCATTTATCATTTGTACTTGATAATTTCGGATCGGATGAGAAATTTGTGAGTGACAAATGTTTTCATACAAAGGAATAGAAGTTAACTATCATGAATATCCAACACTGAAGTTCTGTCGAAAGTCTAACATTACGTCATAATCCATTTTAGGTTCGTCTTAAGTATTTCCCCATTTAATTCGTTTACGGAAATGGAAAATTTTAATATAGATTATATTCTATAAATATTTTAATTTCTTCTTTGAATTTCAAAATTAATATTTATTTATATATGTAGGCTGCCCTTGTTTCACGACGGTTCAATTTAAGATGATTCATATTTACGCCGGCTTAGAATTTATTAAAAAAATATAATAATAAAAAGACCAATATCGCACAATAGATAGCAGCCATAAACGCCGTCACTTGAACATCCCGAATTGATTTCCTGTGAATGCTGTGATAAATACGTAAGACAATTAATAGTGGTAGAAGTTTTTAAAAAGAAACGTGCCTATGTCTGGTAAAACGAAATTGCTCTTTTATGCACATAATAATTAAATAATTATTTATTATTTGATGTTAATAGTAGGCCTATGAACGTACTTAAATATTTTACATTAAAAGTTTAATCGCAAAAACTTATATTAACATGGTTTAATTAAATAAAACAATATATTTTTGGTTGTGTGGAACGCATTCTCCCTGTTTATACTGTATTATATAATGGGTTCGTTTTATGTAGATTAGATTTACGATGTCACTTTAGGATCACAACAAAACGAGGGCTGCCTGTAATTTGGTTTCAGATTACTTAATTGTTATAGTATTTCGGTTAAAATTTAAATTATTTTTGATCACCTACAACCCAGATTGCTTGCTTGGCTGTTTGTGATAAATTTTTATTTTAGGCTTAACTTGAGACATCAATATATTGAAAAATTTTATCATTTTTTTGTTGTTGATGATAATTATCTGATAATTAAATTTAAATTGAATACTAAGAAATCTGCTTCTTTAAACATCAAATTCTGTACTATTGTTTCATCATAAATTATGTATTTACTTGAATGAAATCGTACGTTGAACTTTGAATGTTTTCTAACTTTTGTTTCAGAAAAAAAGAAAAAGCGGGCTCTGATAAAAATGAATTTCTCTTTTTCTAGAAATCTCTTTCATGATTCGCAGCCATTCTCTTTTGTTGGTCTTTTTATTGAAACGCATTTGGAGATGTCAAATCTAATTATGTTCTAAAGATAAATCCAGGATTGAAAAGCACCGCCTCTGGTTGGCTTCACTGCGATGCCACAGTTTAGTGCAGTGAAAACAGCACTCATTTTCAGAGGGTTTTTTTCATGTCATAAATAAGATTAGAAATTAATGTATATATATATATATATATATATATATATATATTTGAAATTTACGAATATTATAGGACTTCATCAGTATAGAATATACCTTTTTAAATTATTTTTATTTTTTTTGGAATTTTAATCCGTTACAATTCCATCGCATAGTATGGAGATAAAAATATTGTTTAAAAAAAAAAAAAAGTTTACAACAATTAATATTTAGCAGTTGACATCGATAATGAATTTCAGTTATAAGGATGTTTCGGTTGATCAATAGGTCGGATAATCAACCAAACACGGCAACATCGAGATTATACCAAACAGATTGGCTTACAGCAGCGATTTCCTACTTTGATAAGTTGAGGCCCCCTTAGGACTTTTGCTATGCTTATGCGCCCCCACCCCCACCCCCCCCCAAAAAAAATAGAGAAATAAAATTTAAACACAAGCATGTTTTACATAATTTTACATAATTAGGTAAAATTTTACATTATGTTTAAAAACTTTAACGGAATAATGTAAACTACAACAGAAAAAAAGAACATTTATTACTAAATTTGAAATTTAGTAATTTTATTAAGCCTATAATGAAATTTATTAACTTAAGTTCTTCGTTATTCACTGATTTTTAATTAATCTATTGTGAAGACACGTGACTTGGAATCGTCTTATCAGCCTGAAGAGGGCAACACCGTCGCCCTGTATCTTACATAGGATACAGGAAGTTTCCGTTCCTATTTATTTATTCTATGATACATTGTAGAAGTGGAAGGGAAAGCTAATATATACGCTTGAGACCCGAGGGCAATCCTACCTGTGCTCTGCCGAACTCTGTCGTAATCGTGGGACAGAGCAGTTGTTTGCTGCTTTCTTCAACTAAATTAAGAATGGATATAGAATTATACCATTGTGAAAGCATTCTGAAAATAAAACGCATAAAAACACATATTTGAATAAAACAAATTCATTCCTATGTATTCATGGTAAAATCATTAAATGGACCCCCGCTGTCTGCATCGCAGACCCCAGAACCGACTATTTAATTATTGTAAACAAGTTTATTACTACTTTTTTTTTGAAATATGAAGTATTATAAAAATAACTGAGTTATGAAATGATTTTTAACTCCTTTCTCACTTTTAACAACTAATCCGCTAAAAATAGACACTGCAATTTTTTTTGCATGGAGATGGTTCAGATAATTATAATAATATTAATAATTAATTGACGGTTTAATAATCGATCCTGTATTACAATAACTTAATAATTGTTAATAATTACACTGTAATAATTTTTTAATTTTATTGCTACTAATTGTAATGATATTGTTATAATTATTATACTTTCAATATAATGTTGGTTTTCATGTTACGTTAAATGTATACGCTTTAATTTAAATCTTTACCTTCCGTGCAGGCCCTTGGGTGCTCGAGAGGTATAGGCTCCCAGCGACTATTGACCAGCGGGAATTATTGAGGTTGGTTAGTCAGCCCGACGTCTGTACACCATTAATCCCTGAGTAAGAAATAAACGGTACCCATTCGACAGAGGGCTGGGTGAACCCTAGGTTCCGTCTGGGGGAGAAATAACCTTAGAAAAATAGCCTGGAATTGATCCCGGAATCTTCCAGTCGAAAGTCCAGGGCCTAAACCAATGGACTACCAGACCCACCTACGCAAGTGTACTAGATACAATATCGTTATAATTATAATAAGATTAATAATTAATATAATTTAATGATTTTATTTTAGTAGCATAATAATAGATTTATAAAATATGTAGTCTCTTTACTGAGGGTCCAGAACTATTTCTCACTCTTTGGTAATCAATATCTCGGGAACAAAATGACATAGACGTACAATTCTTGCGCCATAGTGTAGTTCAATGATGAGAATTTCGCAGGGAAATTTATCTGGTCTGATGAGGCGCAGTTCAAACTCAACGGTGTACTGGGGCGTCAAACTTAACGGCGTCACAATTGTGTGTACTGGGCTCCTGCCAATCCACACGTTCACGTAGACAGAGAAGTGAATCTACCAGGTGTTAATGTGTAGTGTGGTCTATCATCTCGTGGATTGATCGGCCCTTTCTGTTTTGAAGCTACTGTAACTGGTGAGACGTATCTCCAATTGCTGCAAACGTCGATTTTCCTTGCCATTCGAAAGATGTTTGGCGATGCGGTAATTAATCTACAGCAAGATGGGGCTCCACCTCACTACCATCGCGATGTCAGGGTGTACTTGGATGCCACTGTACCTGGACAATGGGTAGGTCGCAGAGGTGCCATTGACTACCCACCACAGTCTCCAGATCTAACACCCCTGGACTTCTACCTGTGGGGGACCTTGAAGAAGTAAGTTTATGGGCAAAAGCCAGCTACACTGAAGCGCTATGAGAATCCATCAAAACATCGTGTGCAGCCATCACTCACACTGACATCCGTAGTTCGCTCAGCAGTTGAGCGCCATCGACGCTGTAATGCCATTGATGGGGGTCACTTTGAACACCTACAAATACTCGGGTGACCATTGCCATCTTAAAATGAAGACATTGAACTAAATCAAACAAAATTTTAAGCAAATCAAACAAAAAACAAGAATTGCATTTTTATAAAGTACATTCGAACGATGAAGAGCGTTTTAATTTAATACAGAGTGGCGCAAAAGTCACTATCCATTGCTTAGCATTCAACGGATACTGACTTTTGCTCCATTCCGTATATCTTTAATATAAATAATTAAAAAATACTTTTATATTTACAAATTTATATGCTTAAATTTGTTAAAATTTTACACGAAAATGTAAGCTAATTACTTAACAAAGTGTCAATATGAAGTTTTATCGTTACTGTCAAGATTTATACAGACCTAGTTTTTTTTTTTTACTGTATATTTTTGCTTATCCATAGAGAGCGTTGACTCGCATTTTGCTCTACTTTTATTGCTACGATACAAGTAAACACAGGCTAGTGAATAAAATTAACTTCGTGAATCCTCTTGTGAAAATCAATACAGAACGACTCATAATAACCTCCAATATAAATATATATGCAGTATAAATCAAATTAATTTATTTACTTTTATTATAGTAACTTTCTCCTTTTTCGTTCCTCCATAAATAATAATTGATTTAAAATTTCAGATGTTACAAATAAGAATTTGCTTGTTTTAACTAGAATTTAATAAGTTATAGCTAAAAAAATTATTTTGACGCTAACTGGCATGACTTGATGATGTTAGTAATTTTTATTGCTTTAATGATCATATTTTTTTAACTGTTAGTTTAGCCTGTTGCGCCAAACCTCACAATATACCCTTTAGTTATAATATTTATTCTTATAATATTACCGCTGTTATTCACCTTTTAATAATAAAAAATGTAGTTTTACGGAAATGAATTTAAAACTTGAGTTTCAAATGTTTTTTAAAAAGTTTTTTCAGTTTAATTCTTTGAAATATGTTGAAAGGTTTAACGTATGTGAAAATACAGCTAATATGAGCAATGAATAATAAAAACGATACACATACTTTACAAAAGGAATAACATATTAAAACTTTAAAAAAATTTTAAACTTAGCTGGACAAAATTGTCCTTTTTTTGTAATGTATTCTTGTTACTCCTTTCCTAAAGTATGTATGTCGTTTTTATTATTCACTCGTATTAGTTTAATTCATTGTTATTAATTTCAAAATCGCCCTTTTGTAAGTTCTGATTTATTTATTTATTTATTTATTTATTTACTTCTTTTAGTAAATATCGCTAGTTTTCCATTTCTTTCTATAATGCATCATTCCTTTTATCTATTGTAACTCATGATCACTTTCCATCTATTAAGCCAACTGTAATTTCATGTATATCCTTTAATCCTTTCTCTTCGACATACCTAATCCATGTAATCCATCCATTAACTCATAAGAAAAGAAAGGTTGTACAAACTTTTCCCTTTACCTTACACTGTCCCTGATACGGTGCCAGTCCACCGGGACAACGACCCGCCCATCTGGTTTTAGTCTCGTGAATATAATTACAATCAATTCAAATAATTACAATCAAGATTTGTTGTAATTATTCTTAGACATTTCCTTGCTCTGTGTTCTAGGATATGTCTTAGAATCATAATTTGATTCTTCACATTAAGAGGAGGTTAGGAAATTATGCTTGATCGAAAATTATTTTTACTTCCACTAATAACGTTTCCTTAATACATGTTATTACCGAGGAATTAAAGAAAAGACGATTTAGGAATGTTCTGGAATTTGCAAATGTCTGCAATGCAATGATTATTGAGTTTAAAGAAAAAGAAAACATGGCAACAAAAGTTGAAATCCCAATTTAATGAGCTCCAAGCGACAGAAGAGGGGAATTAATTAGCTGTCCTTCGATGCACCTCACCCTTGACCTTTTCTGAAACTTCTTTTTTTCTTCCACGAGGTTGTTGGGTAGTCGCCCACGAAATCTCTCGAAATAGATAAAACCGTTCTGAGGAACACTCCTCGTTCCACCAACGTCTTCACTGGAATCGCAATGGCTTCATTTCGAGGCTAACCCTTTTCTTTTTTATTTTCAACTTTAAGGTTTCTATTTAGTCTCACGGTTCATTAAAATTGCGAGTTTTTCATGCCATGTTTATCTTTTTCTGTGCTGCCTTTGATTTCTCGATTTTAAGCAATTTCACAGCACGTTAAATGATTTGATTTATCTTTTTCTTTTTAAATCTTTCAGGGATAAGCCAAATGAATGTATCTTTTAAGTTTTAAAGAAAATAAAAACTATTATCGAATAATGAATAATCTTTCACGTAGGTTTTTAAATTAAAGGAAGTTCTTATTAAGATGCTCTCAGTGATTCTAAATTACAAGCTTTGTGCTACGAAATAATGCTATGAAATCATCCATTCAAGAATTCAAATTCAACAAAAGTCTCTGAGAATTAAATAATACAGCTTCTTCACTCAGTTTGTTTTAATGGTGCATTTTTCTAAATCTTTCATCCATTTTTTCATCCAAAATTGAATCGGAAGTTTGGAAAAACTTAAAAGACGATTACTATGGCTCATTAAAATTACAGTAATAAAATGTCTTCACTGTAGCGCATTTTTCTCTATATTTCATCCATTTCTTAGAAGGTTTTTGCAGTTACTGTTGACTTACGTATCGATCCAGGGCCGCATAGGCTACCTAGGCTGCAGCCTATGGCCCGCACCACAAAGGGGGCTCGCACCACAAAGGGTCCCGCGACCACTGTCCAGATGAAAAATGATGCTACGTCAATTTTTAAAATCAGGTTTTTGTTTTAGTAGATAAGTAATATAAAAGTTTAGTGATCGTAATCCTTATTTATCATTTGCATTTGGTGGTGTTTGGGTATTTGACCAGCCTGACAAGAAATCTCCCACTGTCTGCCAGCCGGAAATTTCGCGAAGGCGACAAAATTCGCGGAGCGCATACGGGAGCAAGGGAGACAATTCTAGAAGGTGTTACTGTGGCTTATAAGGAATGCGCACTCGTCATCTTTAGCATAGTGGTTCAAGCAAGCGTTCAGGATAGTTTAGACATAAATAATAACCAAATAGTTGATCTTGAGACTGTTTAAATAAATTAGAGTGTATAGTTTTAGTTTTAATGTTAAAGTTAGTGGTTTGTTCAATCGGCAGTGTATATAGAAATAAAAAGTTCTGTATTTGAATTAAATAATACATTATGTATGTTGTATAGGTTAAGTACATTTTGCTTGTTCATTACATTCCTTTTTGTTATCGTGCACTTTTTAACATGCTTACTTAAAATTACGAATTTTTAAAATCGTAATACTCATATTTGCATATTTAGGAACATAGACTTGAATCTCAACTTTGCATTCTTTTTGTAGTTGTTCATAACAATATTAATAAATAATATTAAATACCATTAAGGTAAATTACCTTAATGATGTTCAGTTCTTTTCATTTTTATCATCTCATGAATTCATCAAATTCTAAATACTGTATAGGAATGTCGTACATAAATTTTCTACAATTTAATAATAAACTTTAAACGTTTATTTTTAAGTTTTTAATTGGATAATTGCTGAAAATGCGGTTTTTGTAGGTTAATTTTAAAAAAATATTTTCCCCGGTAGAGCCCGCGGCTAGGGGCCCACAGATCCTAAATACGGCACTGTATCGATCACTGCGTAGTCAGAATCCAGTGCGATAATAAAAGACTGGCTCATTTATGTTTGAGCTGTCTGTGATTTTTACAGTATTCACCTCTGAACTTTCCTCTATAACAGAAAGTCGTAGCTCTTGAAATCATCTCGCAAAGCTCAAAAGAGCTAGGAATTATTTTCGGAATTGCCCAACTGCAATTTCCTCTTCTACGTCGATCTGACAAATCGAACTTGCTTTCATTTCCTTTTCCTCCACAGTCAGGAAATAAGAAATGAAAAAGAAATCTTGATTAATTCTTTTTTTCTTCTTCTATCGTGATTTTGATTTCTTTGGAAATTGGTAAGAATGGGCAAATTCTGCATTTACAATCTTTGTCTTCCGTGTAGATGATACGTCGTAACTTGAATATAGTATTCTAGAGGTCATTATAAATCAGAAAAAGACCTTTTGTCCCTGTCAGGGATGGAGAGATCATACAAACATTTCAGAATATAAATTTCAGAAAATGGATGTTTTTTATAAAACGGAGAATGATTTTTGTTTTCGTATTCAGTCAAAAATTTCAGTATGATTGTATTGGTTCTTTGAAGTATTATTATTATTAAAGTATCATACTATTAACCTTAGACGTTTGAGAGCCGCAAACATCGGAACATGAACAAATATTAACCACATGTTTGTATTGTTACTGGCATATTTTATTGCAAAAATTTTCTGTAAATATTAAGAAACTAGTTGTGACCCGTGAAATATTCACGGAAGTAAAACAAATTCCACATTTTTTAAAAACAAAAGAAGGAAAAATATATTCTAAGTTAATTTTTTAGAAGCCTTGACTTCCACAACAGCCCTTATGTAATTTGAATATCGGCTTATTTGTTAAAATAATATTATAATATTGTAAAATAAAAAAAAAATAAAAAAATTGATTTACCACTTTCGTAGTAGCCAGAGCTGCGGTTTCTCATTATGAAACATAATGGCAACCTGCTGCCCTAAAAGAATAGGCTCGTCGAAATTGAGGCAATATTAACGGAAGTAAAACAAATGCCACATTTTTGAAATACCCTGAAATTTTTGAAAAACACAAGATTGGAAAAGATGTTCTAAGCTCATTTTTTAAAAGCCATGACTTCCGCAACAGCCCACATATAATTTGAATTATTAAGCCAAATTTTGTTAAAGTAAAAGAAAATAAAAAATTGATTTACCAGTTTCAACAATAACAATAATGAATGTCCAACAGCCAATACCAATAATCCTGTCTGGACAACAATGACGGCACGTGTTTGGTCATTGTCCCCTACTTGTTGATTAGTGAGCAAGTGGCTACACAGCCGAAATTATGTAAAAACCGAGGTTTTACAAACCCTCTGATAAATTTTGACGCATGAACTTCATGCGTTTCAGTGTAAACTTCATTTATGTTGGGAAGAAAATCTCAATACGCTGATAATAATTGTGTAATCGTGATCCGTCGCGGTGAAGTGAGAAGAATATTTGAGACGCCATGTTTAAACATGGGCGTGACGTCATGCCTGACGTGTTCCAACGCTGCACTGTGATTGGTTATTTCAAATTACAAATTTACAAAGATCCGTACAACTTTTGCCTATTAATAGGATGATACATGTATTTAATAACATTATTTATTAATGCGGTTTTTAAACTGTTAATTTGTTTTAATATCTACTTTTATAATTATTGACATCTAACTATATTTATAATAAATGTTTTCATAATCCTTTTGATTATTGTTTTAACTACATTGAGCGTATTTAATACATTAACGAGCAACGGAAACATCTGAGAAAATTTTTTTAATAAAGATTAATTTCTGTAATCCTCGACTCAAATCTGGCATTAAAATTAGGATTTAAATTCTTAAATATATCTTCTCATCATGAACATTAAACAGACGTTTTATGTTTTATTCTAAACATGTCAAAGGTTGACGGTTTATTGTCAAAGGTTGACAGGATATAATTATAAAGATTAACATTTTTAGCGACCCATTTGGGAGCTATATGACCAAATCTGTAACTATTGTTTTTGTCGTGTCAGTCCGTCCGTCTCTGTCCACCTCTAACAATTCCTAACGGAAGGGCGGATCGACAAACGGACTTTACCATCGTGTTCAGAGACCCAAACGCTGTAGGAATAGGTTATTTTCATTATGTTCGAGATATTTGTCATTGTTTTCATTGGATTTCCGCTATTAGCTTAAATGTTAGAAATGCTGATAAGGGATAGCCTAAACTTGAAATAAAAAACAAAACTAAGCCTAATAAAGAAGAGAAAAAAAACTTGCGGTATTGAAGGTACAAGAAGTTGAAGCTATGAAATGTAAAATTTGAATAAAAATCTATATTTTTAAGAAAACCAGCATCTGTACGTACGTCCCCCAACAATTAAAGTTCGCACGCAGCAGGAGTATTGTGGTGAACTCTGTCCACAACAGAGGAATGTTGCACGATCGTTGCCAGGCAACAGATGTATTGACAGGGTATGTCAACTGTGCAAATTCCAGACTGTTACAAATCTATTTCAATATTGTTGAAAATTTAAACTTAAATTTAAATTTAAACTTTAATTTATTGTTAATTTTAGTGTACTTAATGTAATTGTATTTTTGAATAAATAAATGTTGTTTTCCGTTCAGAATGCCACGCTTCCGGAGCGACGGACAGCTGTCTAGTACTTACTGAAAAGAAAAACAAATCGACTGACAGATGTCTTCGTATGTCCTTCTACGAAAAATAGGATGATGGAGGCCCAGAATACAAGTGATAGAAATGTTCTTCTGATGAAAAGGAATGGCTCAAGTGTTTCGAAGTGTAACAGGAGGTAACTGTCTACTCAGACTGGATAAAGTGCTAGTTTCAGACTTAGAATATGGTTATATTTTAAGTCAAATTCAGTATTTTTGGTAGACTTAAGGAAAGACCGTTGTTTTCCAGCAATATAAAGAAAACAAAAAGTATTTTTTTTTCTGCGTCAACAAAGAAATGAAAAATAATGAAATAATCGATTGTTCATGCCAGTCTGTTGATCGCTTTTAGAGAGAAGGCGCGTGCGCAGTCCATTTTCACTTAAGATGTCTTTCTTAGGTCTTCCACATCTCGTTTTTCAAGTAGTTTGTATTTTATCACTTGTTTACACATTCGTCCTTTCGTTATGTTACTACATTTTTCTTTATAGTTTCTGTTATTGATAGAATATGTATTATCAAGGCCGATCTTCATTTCAATTTAAAATTAAAACTATTTATCCTAGGAAGTTGATAGTTTTGGTTAGTTTTGCAAATTTTAGAATCCTTTTAACTCTGTTGTATTTTTGTAAGTAAGAAGTTAAAAACCATCGTCTTGTGTAAAATGTTCCAACTCAAAGCTTAATTACCTTAGATAAAATTAATTAATTTACTTAATTAATTACCTTAGGAAAAGTTGAAACTTGAATTGCAATTGGATTTCAGTCAGCCGAACTCCTTAACAATTCTGATAGAATTGGAGTCATTGGAAAGGACTACCTTAGAACGCCATTAAAATCATTAATCTGTTGTCTGGAAAAACTTTCAATTTAGGCCATCCACTATCAGTTGGAAAAATATCTTTAGATCCTTTTGCTTGCGAAAGTTGGCAAACAAACTGGAATTTAAGAAATTGAAATGCGTTTAAGAATAGACCTAAGCACTTTTTTTAAGGAAAGATAAGGAATTTAGTGACTCAAAAAATTCAAATCTCAAATCGTGACCTGTAGACACACTTCCCAATTCAGTCCATACTGATGCTCAGGGTTTCGTTGATAACATTTTAAATATTTTTTAAATAAACTGTATTTATTATTTTTTAAAGATTCAACTTCATTCTTATTGTACAAAGCCTCGTACTCAAACATAGAATTAAAAAAATTGTTTATTATGTTACATTTGTTATTGGTTTTCCTCAGTGCTGTTTTTCTAGGAAAAAAGGTGCCGGTATCACCATGAAGTTGTTATTGCAGCAACTCCCGTACGTTTTAACAGAAGATCTGAATCTTCCTCGTGTATTTCACGGCACTATTGTTGAAACAATGGCCTTGCATTTCATTATTCACAAATCACATTTCACTGTTAATATTTCATATCTATTATTGCGAAAATTCAAATTATTATTAGAGAATAGTTTTCTCCCACAAATGACAAATACAATTTACTTACGGCCGGTTTCTCCAATTAGTATTAGTATTATCTCATGTCGCAACTCTATTGATTAATCCAGGATTAGCTTAAGTTTATTTGGAGAAACCGGCCGTGAGTGTACTAAGTCTATGAATCCTACAGGAAAATTAGTGCAATTAGGTCAGGTTAGGGCTTTCTCAACCGACACCATACAAAGTTCAAAGGTTAATATTTTTCTGTCGTAAAAACCGAACGGCCTATTCAACAAGAAGTTTTTATTTTATTTTATTTTATTTTATTTTATTTTATTAAGAGAGGCTATATAATTTTCTAAAATAAAGCGAAATTTATTTATATGATGAAAAATTATGAAATTAATAATTGAAGTGATGTTAGGTATATACAATTATTTTTTTTTCTGATTTAACAAATATTTGGGTTTGTCTTGGCAACCTACGTCTGGACTTAGATAGTTTTTCTTTTTTTCTTTTCGATTTTTTTTTCCTTTTCTCTTTTTTTCTCTGGTTGAATGAAAGTGGTTTTTTTTTTTCTTCATAAGCCGAAAATTTGGGAATCATTGATATTAATTACATAATGGAACCACATTTTTTTATATATAAACTTATCGGGCCTCGCTGTTACTTATTCGGCCGTATAAAACAGCCTCTATTAATAGTGCATATAAATTTATTATCGATTTCTTAAAGTGCCTCAGCATTCAACTAGTCAATAAATAAAATAAAATATTTATTTTTCTGTCGCTCTTAGCAAACCCGGAAAAATGTCAGGTCTTTCAAAATCCTCCCACATCAGTCTTACGCACTGTTTATACTTTTGTTTTCGAGGAAGGGAATGTTCGAGTCTCCAGGGTGTAGGAGAGTTGGCTGCAATAGTCATAGGCCGATGGGATTCATTTTAATAAGCGGGAAGTTGGAGCTTCGGCGGCATCGATCGCTGCCGCGGACGCCATGTTGCGCGCGTGGGCGTCTTGCGCAGCAGAAGAGTTCAAGATTTGTGGAAGAGAAGATACGCTGGAACCATTGCTTGTAAACGGGAAATCAATAGTCTCCAACGGGACGACGCAGAAACTAGATTTGTGTATCCGAAACCACTGATGCGACGTCCCGGAGCTGAACCACAATTAACGTATCGCCTTGTCTCTTGGAAACGACAAGCGCCGTTCGTTTGACATTGAACAGGCAAACGTAACATCCATTTTTAATTGCGCTTTAGGGTTTCCCTTTGCTGTAGACCTAATGAAATGTGACCTTTGCTTTTATGTTTCCGCAAATGACTTCCACATTTATTCAGTGAAATACCGGAATATATTTATTCCACTCTACTATTTAAAAGCGGAAGAGAATATCTCTCCCTTTGCAACATCCTAAATATTAATCGTACAATAAAAAATTAAAAAACAGAGCGAAAATAGTGGAGATATAAAGTTTAATTCGAAATAGGGCTGATCCTTTATCATCTGCTACGATCACTCCAAAGTTATAGCTTTGGATATTGAATAATAAATAATCAAAATATCTAATGTACGCTTATTTTAAAGTTGTAATAAGCCAATTAAAAACAAAACAAAACAACGAAACCTCATTGATCACAAGAACTTACTGTATTCCAGTACATGACAAATATACAGAAGCTTAATAATTATGACGTTGCATTACAACTGTTCAATCGTTAAAACTTGTAAATTATTATTATTAACTTTATACTGCAGGACTTCTACGAATGCCTTTGTCAAATATTAATAAAATAGTCACAAGAAATGAGAGGGCGAGGGAGTCAAATACCCAGAGCGAAATTATGGAGGTGCCTGATGATACAGGGTCTTGCCCTTTTTCTTAATTTGTAGATAATGCCTTTGAAAAAAAATTAACGACGCCGCGCCGTTGATTTTAAAACAAATTTTTAACTACAGTTGTACCTTGGTTAACGACGGCCTTAGTTAACGACGTACTTGGTTAACGACGCGTTGCTATAAGCAAAAAATGTCTTGAATAACGACGCAGGTTTTGGTTTACGACGCCTCGTCCATTGGTGGCGGCCAATAGTTTTTGAGAAAATCGCATTTAAATTTTGCAAAATATTCCTGCCTACGTCATTTATACTTTGTTTACACACAATTTGTACTTCTGGTGAAGATTGACATTTAAAAACTATATTCATGAACCATTCATTTTAGTAATGATAAATTTTTGTAGCAAATATAAATGAATAAATGATATGTACCATATTTTTATGACATTTAAAATCGCGCCTTGGATAACGACGGTAATCCTGGAATGAAATACCGTCGTTAACCAACGTACCACTGCATTTGAAAAATTTTAGTTGATTTCCCCAAACAAAATGTGATTTGAATAATATTTTATAAATTTTAATTTGTTTACATATTTATAATTATAAGTTAATTCTTTTAATTCTTTTTATTTATTTACTAATATATACGCCTCGTCAACAACAATGATGGATTTTAGTTGAGATAGAGTATTTACCCATTATTTTTAATTTCTTCATTAATGTCGAGAAATGTCTCTAACGATTCTTCAGTTCATCGCTGAGGGCGAGTTTCTGCATCTAATGCTCGTCTGGCCTGCGCTTGTAGTAGGCTAAAAAAATGAACACTGGAATTTAAATTTTAATCTAGTAGGCTAAAGTTAATGTTTTTTTCCTCTGGCTCTTCTCTCATTGCGTCACACACACACAAGCGAGTGATAAGAGATATTTAACAACAGTAATTTGAATGTAGTCCCCGTGGCCTAGTTATGAATAAGATTCTCACTTCGGGATCAGAAGGTTGCAGATTCGATTCCTGTCACTGACGTTTCATTATAAAAATTATTAATAAATTTCATTAAAAACATGAAATTAAAATTATTTTTCAAACTCAGAGGAAGTGCGTTGTGCACAGACAGATCTGGAATTAACTATACTAGTTGACCCGTGCGAATAATTCGCACCAAAAAAACCACCTTTGAGAAATAATAAACAAATCCAACAGCTGTCGTACGTTAGTTAAACATATTGTCAATAGCTGGCGCCTTTTCCATTTTTATAAAAAGGTTGACCCTTGCGAATAATTCGTATGGTATATTGAAATAATTCGCTATATTAGAATACTGGAATATTTACATGGTATATTGTAATAATTCGCATAATTCAGACACCGAATGGTAATGTAGAAATACATTACTGAACAGATTGCCTTCTACATTTTTATAAAAAGATTTTTAAATAAAGTTTTTTAGCGAAACCATCAATTTTAAAGAATTTGTTTATTTTTTTGTCATTAACGGTGAACGTAATCTTCAAAATGATATCTCAATCATTTGATTTTGATGAAGTATTAAGGGAACTAAACAAACAAACAAAAAAAAAAAACCTTTAAAAAATAATATATGAGAAATTGACAAATTTTTGTTTTTTTATTCTAATAAATCGTAATTTTTATTAAAATAAAAAAAAATTTTATGTGTTCTTATTAAATAAACGATGGAAAATCATTTTAAAATGCATTTTTATTCAAAAAAGGATATATTTGAATTACGACGCTGCAGTGTTTCGGTTTCGAAAAATAAGCCGCTTCTGTTAAAGCGTTTCTCCATTTTTATAAAAAGGTTTTTAAAATTAAGTTTTTTAACGAAAGCATTAACTTTAAACAATTTGTTTATTTTTCGTCAGTAGCGGGGAACGTAATCTTCAAAATGATGTCTCAATCATTGATTTTGATGAAGTATTAAGGGAGATATGGCATACCGACACAAAAACACCTTTGAGAAATAATATATAGTGATAAGAGAATGGGAGAGAAGCAGAGCATTGATAGATTTAATTAATAAAAACAATACAAGTAGGAAAAGCTATTAAAACCTCAGCGAAAAACTAATTCATCAAAAAGAAAAATGCATTGTCTCAAATCTGGTTGATTTCACTGAATTTCGTGAGATTGATTGTTATTGAAACGGATTAATATCTTTCTCTACAGCTATTAAAAAATTTATTAAGAAAAACTTATATAAATCACTTATATATTAAGTGATATAAAAAAAAAGGATCAGCTGAAACATTTTGATATTAATAAAAAAAAAATACATCTTCTACTTCTTAAAAGTTTTAAGTTTAATAACATAAAAATAACTTTTAGATGGCAAATTTTCGAAAGTTTATTTTCTTCCTTTTTCAAACCTTTTTACAACAATATTATATAAGGATATCAAATTCTAAAACAATGGAAATATGATGTTCTCAAAAAAAAATAAAGTTACTTAATGATTAAAAACAATACAATAAGTTAATTATACTCCATTGTAGTTAATAAATTAGACAACTATAGTCTGTACCTTTATTATTTTTGATTTTAATAAATTCATTTGCCAATCTTACAGTTTTGATATTTGTGTCTATACCTTCATATCTATTCAAATTAAGGTTTTATATTTCTAATGTAAAAACTTCCTGAATGGTTTCTTAATCTAGAGTCTTTTTTCCAATTGCGAAATTTTAATTTTTTCATTAATCTTTTGTCCTTTTTTGTAGCAGTGTTATTAACCTGTTGGCTAACTAACAATTTTTTTTTGTCGTTGATTTTAGTAGAAAATACAAAATGTAATATAATTGTAAAACAATAACAATAGATTTACTCAAATTTTTTATAATTGTATTAAATTTGTAAATGTATAAACAATTATTGTAAATAATTAATTGTAAAACAAGATGTATAGATTTAAAAAGCATTAGGAATTCAGTTTATTTCAGTATTTTCAATTCAAAAAAATATATTGAAATTACGAGTTTGGTAACTGAGCTCACCTATTATTAGTATTAACATCAGAATAGTTTACACAACGATTTCAGCAAGACTTCATAAGCATTTAAAGTAAGTTTAACGTGTGCCTAAATTGTACGCATGATTAAATGAGAAATCACCAACACACAAAAGTGTTTGTTAAAAAAAGTATAATAAAAACTTAAAAATACATTACAAGTGATGAGAGCTTTCGGACACCTTATGCGGCACCTTTGGATTGAAAAGGGCGCCACAAAAGGCGTCTCATCACTTGTAATGTATTTTTTTAAAAAAATATTATGTTTTTTAATAAACAATTTAGTGTGTTGGTGATTTCTCATTTAATCAAGCATTTCAAAAGTATCCTTAGTTTTCTAAATGTCTGCTTAGAAAACAAAGAAGCTTTAAGAAATTAAAGAAGTATTTGAATTGCACAAGTTTTATTAATTTGAAGCAAAATTATTAAGTTTTGTCAAAGTTCAAATTGGAATAAATAATAAGTTTGCTGGTTTTGAACTTAATGTTTGTATTGCTCTCCTTCGTCGAAGCGAAGCCGTAAAATGCGAAGGAGGTTAATTTCAAAGCGTTTTGTGAAACGAAATTTAGCATTTTTGATAAGAGTGGACTTTGAACTTCCAAATCACCAGCACTAATGATTTGTTTCGAGTGTTCTATTTACAAAATGACCCGTGAATATTCGTAAATAAGAATCGTTTTCATGTGTTAACTTAATAATTTTTCTATTTGACGTAATGTTGATCTGTCCTCGAGCTGTAATTTACTCGAGAAACCTTTACAGAATGTACATGTTTTTGAATCGAAGGAATGAAAATAATGACGCTTCCCTGCCTAACAGTTACGTCCAACCGAGAAGCGCCTTAAAGAATCTTATTATTTTGTACTTATTAAGGATGTATTTAAACAAAACAGATACAAAACGCTTCTTTTAAATTATAAATTAATGCAGAGAATTGTAACAATAAATTTGCAAGTTAGAAAAAAATCAGTTTTATTACAAATCCCATTATAAAAACCCAATACTATCGGGATCCATTTTTGATAATCGATTTCTGGTGTGTATTTTAAATCATTAACTCCTCCCAATGTATAATGAAAATTACAAAATGTGTAATACTTTCGTATTGCCTGATATCGTTTGAAAAACATTTTCCTTTTAATTAACACCAGGTCACTATTATTTAACACTAGGTTAGGTTAATTGAGGCGTGATCCTTTCGAGAATGTTTCGTTTGAAAATACTACGGGAAAAAAAATATCTTTCGTTCCGAAGCGATCAGCGGTATCATAAATAATGACAACTACAAGTTATGTTTAAAAAAAAATAAATGAAAAGAAAACGCCAGAAATTGATTGTAAAAAATGGGTCCCGATAGTACATAAGTACCCACAATACTAATTATACCTTTGACACCAGGTTGAAGTTGTGTGTTGGTTAGTTGAAATTTTAAGAATTGATCAAATGGATCAGTGGCATATATAGGACTTTATTTCGGCGTCGACCAAGTTAGGAACCGATCTTCAAAAAAAAAAAAATGATTTCGTCAAAAGTTCGGAGGGTCTTGGCAAAGGTCCTCTAAACGGCCATTCATAAAAAAAATAAATAAAAATAAAACAAAACAAAAAAATTGGGTCTGTACTGTTTATTATAAGATTTCGGAGGGGCCAATTTTCCTAAAATCCTACTGCGCACCAAACTTTTTCATTCCTTTACTGCGAGTAGTAGAATCGTTTGAATAATGATTTACAGATGATAACAGTCTATTTTAAACTTTTAAAAATATTCTGAAGTGTTTTTTTTTTTTAATTTGAATTAATATTTTATTACCTTTCATTAAAACGAAGTAGAATGAATTTTAAGCTTCTGTTTGCCCAGATTTTTTAATGCCTAAAATTAGTCTAGATTAGAGAATTTGGCTAAATAATTTTTGCAAATACATTTTTAGAATTTTCTTACGCACGCTGCATTCCTTTTATACGATTTGTTTCTGTGAAGAGGAATTTCTAAATAACTAAAGAAAGAATTTACAAAAACTGTTTAATTTCACGAGTTGTGAAATGAGACATCTGAAGAAAATGCTCATGTTGATGTTTCTTCTTTTTTATCTCGAAAAGGAAGAATAAAAAGATCGCAATACAATGCGTTAAAATTATTAAACTTTAATTGAGCTGCTTTAAGCAGCTAAAAAGGATATCTTAGATATATTTTTAATCTTTACGATCTTCTTTTATGGAAACCATTGTGTCAGAAACCAAAGAGTTTTCGACTTTTGTATTAAATTAATTAATCCCGGTTGAGGAGCAACAACAATTACGAAACTGATAACCTAGTTACTGACAAATGCAAAACAAAAAACAGAAAAAGAAAAACTTGCATTCAATCGGCAACGCAAATCATAACTAGGTTGTTTGATTGTGGGGTGGCAGAGAAGCACTGCGACCTGTAGGTCTATTGTGCTATCCCACTGAAATGGGAACAGATGGAGAGAATGACTGAGAAAGAATGATGGTGAAGTGCAGAGGAAATAGGAGAACCCAGATAAAGCCTACCAGCACTGATCGTCCATCACCAAACCCAGTGGCCAATGTTTTTAGTGACAACGTCAATCACGAGGCCATAAATCATAACAATGGACTATTTAAAAGTAAAAATGCCACAAAGCATCTATCTTACACTGTATCTCTTATTTTTTTGGCAGTCAGAAATATTGTAGATCTATGCTGACATCTTGTGCCTAAAAGCTACTGGTTTGGCATCATTACGTCAGCTTATGGTACACACACTTTCAAAAACCTTTGAAATCAATTTAGTCTTTAAACAAAACAATAACTGTTATATGCGGTTGACTAAAAAAATTCTTTTTTTTTGTTTTTTTTTTTTTTTTTTTGTTTTTTTTTACGTAAGTTGGTTCTAGTAGCGCTTCGGTGTCTTTAACGTCATTCGACACCATTTTGTTAGATTGTATTGTAACAGATGTCATATCAGCGTGCATTTAAAACAAAAACTGATCAAAATGGGTGAATTTTATGTTCAATTAATATTGAAAATGAAGACAATCAGCAAGCAAGACCGCATGTTCCTTTGATGACCAGACAAAAACTGTTACAGCGTGGCTGGGAAGTTCTGATTCATCCTCTGTATTCACCAGACGTTGCACCTTCGGATTTCCATTGATTTCAGTCTTTACAAAATTCTCTTAAGCTGGGCGAACACGTAGCAATATGCGGCAATATTGTGGGACAATATGGCCCAATTTTATTGCTGACAACCGTTATCAAGCGCGAACACAGAGTTTTTCCTGAACGAATATTGCCCTGAATATTGATGGTTACGGCGCTTCGTGTTTCACTAGGGAGCCCTAGTCATTACACACTCAGTGAGAACGCCTTATAAACACACCACACGAGCAGAGTATAAATGCACTGGGAACAATATTCCCAGCAATTGTACGAAATCGGTTTTATTTATTTGCGAATAAAATGGGAGCGATCGAGTGTAAGCGTACTGGCGGTTAAGCCTAAACTTGTTACGAACGTACAGAATCGATCTAGTATTAAACGCCTTACCGCGGTAGAAATCAATTAAGATTCTTTCATTATCAATTGACAAAATATTGTTGTTTGAATTATCTTTTTTGGGCCGACCCATTTCGCTGATTTTAAGCCTTCTCTCTCAAAAAACATAGTCGGCGTGAGTGAGTTAGTTTCCGATTTCCAAGTCCCGCCTTCCTTATTGTCACCATTGTCACGTGATTTCATCCGTTCATGTGATTCGCTCGCGAACCAGCAATATTTCTCGACAATATTGTTCCAGCAATATTGTTCCTTTTGTACCGACAATAAAATTGGGGCAATATTGTTCATTTTTATTGCTGCAAACGGTTGTCAGCAATAAAATTGGGCATTATTGTCCCACAATATTGCCTGAAATTGCTACGTGTTTGCCCAGCATTAATGGGAAAAATTCAATTCCCTGGAAGACACCAAAAACACCTGGAACATTTTTTTGCTCAAAAAGATAAAAAGTTGTGGGAAGATGGATTTATGAAGTTACCTGAATGATGGCAGAAGGTAGTGGAACAAACCGTTGAAGACATAAAATAATTGATGAAAACGAAAAATGCGTCTTTTATTTTTACTTAAAAATAGAACGAACTTTTTGGCCAACTCAATATTAATTAGCGCTTTTTTTTTGATGGAAACATTATATGGTGACCCAGCTAAAAGCTATGAAACTCGGCGAGGATGATCGAGGTTTGTGTTTGAAGCCAGCGAAAGAGGTTTGTGTCGGTTCTGTCCGTTGAGAGAAGTTCTTTCCAGTCTTCGTGTCAAGATTGTCTGTTTTCATTCCGAAGTGTTTGTGAAAAAATGCCATAAAAGTCTTTCTGAATCCACAAAAGAAGCGAGAGATTGAGTTACTTTTGGGTGACTCACAACAATGGATTCCTTTGAAAAAAAGAAATAGAAAGAAGAACTCCAAATAAAAATACTGAAAAATGATCATTTCAGACATGAGATTTAACGTGCGTTAGAAACATTTTACAGTAAAATAAAACAAAGAACGCACATAGCTAAACAAAAGAAAAATTCACTGATATTTGTACTGGGAATCCGAGACAGTACTGTTTCAAGGCTAATTCGCCTCTCATCAGTCCAATCCGTCCAGCATATCTAGCTCAGTGAAATGGGACAATACACATAACGGACAAACATGCAAATCAATGACCCCTCAATTAAAAAAACATCAAAATAAAATCAAGAATAAAAAGGGGTGAATAATTAATCCCCGCTAGCATTTAGCTTAGCATATATAGGATTAATTTATTACAAGGTTAGTAATTAGACATTTGTATATTGTCCCATGTCACTGACCTAGGTATGCTGGGCGGATTGGACTGACGAGAGGTCAATTAACTTCGAAACAATACTGTCTCCGATTCCCAGCACAAATACCAAAAAATAACTCAGTGAATTTTTATTTTGTTTAGTTATGTGCGTTCTTTGTTTTTATTTTAATGTAAAAATGATCATTTCGTTATCAAGAAATTTTCAGAAACAGAACCTATTTGCTTTTAACTGAACTTTGTTCTTCAGGAAAAAAAAAATGCAATTTCTGTGTGAAAACTGAAAATAAGTGGTTAAAAATTGATGAAAAAAACTAATTTAAGCATTGGATTAAATGATAAAAATTGATTGCAGATTTCTTAACTACAAAACTCTTACAAAACGACTCTTGAATAAAAAAAAAAGACTTTAAAAGAAAAATCTAATTCCAGTTAATATGTAAATTCGATTGAATCATTGGATAAGAAATATGACAGATTTTTATTCCATCTTAGCAAAGTGATGCGTTCGACAACTACGCACATCCGTTTGAAAACGGCAGAAAAGCTCTGGAACACAATGCACTCCTGGAGAGGTTAGCTTTTTAGACCGTATTGATAACGCTGACGTAAAATACGTGCATCTTTCACATATTTTACGCATTGAAGCACATTCCTGCGCGCGCTGTGCCGTCGTGCTCCCAATTCGAATATGAGGTTCAGGAATTCGCAATATCACGAAACTGTGCTTCCAATCCTCATTAACTGTGGGCGGTAAAAGCTAAGGAGACCACCTCTTGGCAATCCGAATTTAGATTCAAACTAAATCTCTCTCCTTCCTCCCAAAAAATAAAAAAAGGAATTACCTTTGTATCTATTCGTGTTTCAATACAGAGTTTAAACAATCCTAACATTTTCAAAGGAATAAATTAAAAACAAAATTATAAAAGTGAGAAACAAACTGCAATGGAACCACGAACTTTAAACACATTCCGTTTCAGGAGATGGTTCGCCTTTTGAGTTAAATTTTCCCATAAAAAATAATAGAAATTGAATTAATCCGTTCCTGACCCCAAAGATTCACGAAATACAAAACATTTTAAGTGCCTTTTTCAAAAGATCATATTGGTAAATAAACAAGTACTAAAAACTCGCTTATATGAATTTGTTGGGACCACACCCGTTTCGTATAAAGTAAACTTCGGATAATCCGGAATGTACTGTATTAAACATGTACTGTACGCAAACAACAATGGGTGAGACCAAATTGTTTACCAAGTGACATCCTGGAACAGTTGTTTCACACTCTTTGGTGATCATCAGCCAGGAGCAGTTACCAGTAAACAACGACGTCTCCGTACTGAGGCTAATGTGAACTATGATGTCACTTGTAAACAACTTAGTCTCACCCATTGTTGTTTATTAATAATTCAAATGCGCAGTTTGAATTTTTATGCTTAAAAAAATTCATTGAGGCAGGCGAACGGCTGGCACATGAAGTTTCTCACAAATTTTAATGAGTGAGTTTTTTATTCTCCATTTCTCCTCTTGAGGCATCACCGCGCTTCCGATGATGTACTGTACATGTTGTTAATATTAATTACATTAATTATTGTATAGTAATCTTATGAATACAGTTTTAGTTACATAATCGCCTGTGTATGCTGTTAATATTGATTCTAGCAAAGGAAATATTTTTGTATTTTTTTAAACTAAGTCGTTTCGTAGAAACCAGATTTTTCGGATAAACTAGTTTTTAGTGCATATTTAATTTCAATAATTGAATGTTTTTATTTATAATAGTACGTGTACCTACATAAATAAAATATTGTACAATAATCAATCAATAATAATAATAGTAGGAATCCCATATTATTGATATTACTGGAAGATGAGAAATAAAAAAGAAAAAAAAAAAAACGCTTAAAAAACAGACCCTCACTCACTGACGCAATCACGGTAGAACTGACTGAACAACCAATCAGAGAGAGAGAGAGAGAGAGAGAGAGAGAAGGCGACCATGCGACACCACGTGGTTCTTTGTTCGACTTTCGAATTTTTGTTCGAGTTTCCAGTTGTTCAAACATCAAACCGTTCGAAGTTCGAGGGTCCACTGTATTTCTTTAGGAAATACATTCAAAATTATATATCCTTAAATCAATGATAAACCTGCCCATAATTTCGCATATGTAACGGAAAATATTTTATTTATTCAAAAACATAAATTACATCAAGTAAACTAAAATCTAAAAATAAATTAAAGTTTAAATTCTAAAAACTACAAGCCATACAATATTGAAATTCATTTGTGACATTCGGAAATTTGTGCAGCTGAGTTGGCCATGTAACAGTACACGTGTTGCCTGACAACGCACGTGCGACATTATATTGATGCGGACAGAGTTCAAATGCAACAATACTCCTGGCAACGCGAGCGCGAACTTCAATTGTTGCACAATTCCATTTGTGCGGACGTACGCACACACGCCGTTTTTTAAATGATATAGATTTGAACCGACGGTAGATTTGGTTGTAACAATAAAGACAAACAAAACGGAAGGAATAAAAGAAAAGAAATAGAACAAAAAAAAAAATCTCTAACTATTATCTTGGATTCAGAAATGGCGACTGCGTGACGAAAATTGCTTTGCAGACAGAATCTATACTCTGTAAATCTAATGGGTATACGATTTGTTTTGTGAATGATATTAACTTAAAAAAAAAGCACTAACTACTGATAATATAAACTTAAATAAACTGTATTAAAATTGATTATTCATAACTCTAGATGGAAACGTGCATTTCGTATATAGTTCCTTGATAGCGAACAGGGACCTTCACTATTTATACGTTGCCGTATTAGAAAAGAATCTAATTAAAGGTAATTCTAATCTGGTTTTAGTGACTATAATAATAAATTTATTAAAAGTTTTTTTGCGATTTTTTGTTTCAAACTTCAATAATGTAACAAAACATCAGCTGTCTTGGGAGGCTTGCAAATGAAAAGTTTTCTACTGTTCAACCATTCAGTGTAGAATTGGTAAGAAAAACCATTCCATGGCCATATTTCGTTGATTCCTAGTCTGCTACTTTTTTTTTTTTTTTCGAGATTTATGAAAGAGTGGTAAGAAGGAAAAAAAAACTAAACTGCTTGTAATTGGAAGAAAATTAGTCCAGAAAAAAATTACTATTGAAAATGGGACTAGTTGTGATTTTATCCTACATATCCTTGATATAAAATAGTTAATATAATAGTAAATTACACGAAATTACTGTCTTCATCATCATCGGAGCTTGATTAATGGAGAATGTTGAATTTTGATTGAAAGAGGGAATATTTGTAATTTATTTAGGATTTTATTAGCTTAATCTGCAGGAATAAGACGGATTGAAATTAACCAGATAGCGACGTATGAATGCTAATGTAAAACATATTCCACAGTCTTAATTTAGTGCGAATATCTCAACTGTTGAGAAATAAAGTTTTTATTTTGTTTTGCTTTGTTAATGTTTTTTTTTTATATATATATGAACGTCGTTGCTATGTTTATTTGTGTCTCGTTTATATTTCCTTTGATCTTCTTGAGCTGCAGATACGGGATGAATCCAACTGATAAAAGATTAAGAAACAGTCTGTCTTAGATTCCCGGTATCAGAAATTCCAAAAGCAGCTCGATGATCTGCATTTATCATTGTTCAATGTTATTCGCACGTTAGATTTGTCGTTAAATAAAGTCTGTCTAATTTGTCTTACATTATATTCACGATTTACAGATAAATAATAAAAATGAGTATTTAAACTGTACATAAACTCGGTCCTATTTTTTACATATGTAATATTTTTTTATTAATGTGTCAACTTTCTTTATCTAAAATGGATGAGAAAATTATCTTAATTATGTGAATGAAAGACGGGACTAATTTCCTTCTTCGCTTTTGAGATTTCTACCTGATGAGTTCTTATCACTCTGTTTTGACATTGAACAAACTTAATCACTCTGCATTGCTCAAGGCTTTTGACATCCTGGAGTCTTGTTGCTAAGCAACTGGTCATCATCCGTTGCCAAGCAGCTTCGTTTATGATCTGTCCGCAGAACACAAGAAGACTTGAACCGGATGCCACCAAGTCCCAGTCGTCCTCTATCTTTTCTTTGGCACTAAACAGGAAAAAAAAAAGAACATTGATAGATAGATATTTCAGGAAACTTTTAAATTTCCCTTGAGGGGTTTTCGCTTCAATGATTTCCACCTTCGTTAAATGGAAGATTCAATCAAATGGTGAGAACATGAGTGATTTATAATTCCAATCTATATCATCAAGGTCAACTGCTGATGACTGTTCTGTTTTCATGATATAAGAGAGGCAATTTTTTCTTAATTTCCTCTCGACACATTCTGGTTTTTTTCTCACTTCTAAAATTTCAATTCTTCTAGATTTGTCAATTCCTCGTTAATCCGAAATTCAAGCAAATTAGATTATAAAATTTGCATTAACGAAATTTCGAATCTTCATAAAAGTTAGAATTTATTGTCTTCATTTTTATTGTATATGAAACTGTCTTAAAAATGATTAATATTCTGTCTTTGATTCCTCTGAACTGGACCTCTTTCATTTTTCTGTGTTTGTCTACTTCACGAATTCATTGTAGTTTTAGTTGGCTTCTAAGTAAAAGTTAATACAATGAAAGAAGAGTCTGGATACTGCGGAGGAGGAAAACAATGATATTGATTGGGGGTTTAAATGCTATTCGTTTGTTTGGTTTTTTTTTTTTTTTTTTTTCATATTTTATTTATAATAATTATTTTTTAATTTTGCATTCATTTACAATGGAAACCAATGGATTTTTATGATGATGATAGCTATTCGACAGTTCCATAAAATATATTCTTAATTTGATGAAGTGCATTAAAATTTTATGTTTATAATCAATTTTGTTCCAGTTTAATAATTTATAAATTACGTTTAAAGATTTAATCATTTTGTCATTATTTTTGAATTACTGATGAGGGTTTTGATTTTGTAAATAAATACGAGAAGTCAACTGTAGGAATTCAAAGAAAGGCCAATGACGTTAACTAGAAAATATATTCAAGTCGATAAAAACTATTGTGAGATAAAGTATAGGTTAAAACGGTTTAAATTGTTACAGATTGAGTTTTTTTTTTGTCTTCGTTACTGATGAGTTTCTATTTATAAGTTATTAATGTGTAAAAATAAACTCAGTTCTAAAGAATTCAAAGTTTATGAGTTTCTATGAAGTTAAATAGTAATTCCTTATTACCATTAGCTCAGCTGAAATACCATTAGATAAGGCAGTGGGAATTTACTTTTCAATGTTCTCAAAGCAAAAAAAAAGGTGAGGCTTTTGTTTTTTTTAAGGTAAAAATCCTTCAATTAGTTTCTTTTATTTTTCAACAAAATTAATATTTTTTTAAACTTTACTGTATTTCTCTACATTTGCTGCTTTTCTCTTAAGATATATAAAATCATGGTCGGAAGCGCAGTGATGCCAGAAAAGAAAAAAATTAACAATAAAAAGCTCACTATTGAAAATTTAGTGAGAAAATTCATGTGTCCGCCGGTCTCAATTAATTTTTTTAAAGTGTAAAAATTCAATCTACGCATTAAATAATTTATGAAAAAACAATGAGTGAGACTAAATTGTTTACCAAGTGACATTCTGGAGCAGCTGTTTCACGCTCTTTGGCGATCATCAGCCAGGAGGAGTCACTTGAATTTTTTGCTGACTCATGAATTTTCTCACTAATTTTCATTATTTTTCATTAGTGAGTGTTTATTTTTTCTTTCGAGACACCACTGCGCTTCCGTTGATCAATCCTATTAGCCTCAGTACTGAGACCTCGTTTTTTACTGGTGAATACTCCTGGCTGATGATCGCCAAAGAGTGTGAAACATGTGTTCCAGGATGTCACTCGGTAAACAATTTGGTCTCACCCAGTGTTGTATATATAAAATTATTTAACAGTTATGAAATAATAAAAATGTGTCACCGAGTTACTAACAAGAACATGCAAACTTAAGTTATACTAAAATTACAAAACGACCAAAAGTTTATTTTTAGCTTATTACAGAATTTTTTAAGGAATTAAATTTCTTTCGCTCCGCTAGATGGCATCAACTGTCATATTAATTTATATTCTATGGAATTCACTGTTACTGGAGACAAAGAAAATTTTTAATAATATATAAATCCATTTCCTAATAAAGATGTGTTGGTTTGCTGTTTTCTAAAAAAAAGTTCGTAAAATAAAAGTAACTGACATATTCCACTGTGATTAAGACTTGTATTTAGACAAAATGGAAGTCCTTTAGAAATACGGATTGTTTTGATTAAATTGTTCTTTATTTTTTATTTATTGACTTGCCAATGTCTAATGGACTCTGATCTCTTTAAACCAAACCTATTTCGTTCAATTTTCTCTGTTTTCTTGAGGCTTATCGTTGAAAAGAAGGTAATTTCCTATTTCCATTCTGTCTAATCAAAGCGAATGTTCATCAGCAGTTGGGGTAGAGACAACCCCTGATTAAAAATGAACTCTCGGTTGAAGATAAAGCTTTGCATGTTGATTGGTTTAGTTCGTTCACTTCCTCTTCACATGAAGGAGTATCATTAGCGTCATCCAACACCCACGCATTCCCTCAGCTCGGGAATTAATTCTCCTCGAGTGTTAAACGTGATAAGGCAGACAACATCTTGTCACGAAACACAATATAACTTCAGCAGATGGTATCCTGAGAATTATTTTTTTTTTTTTTTGCCAATAGATCTTATTGTGAACTAGAAATTCTTCAAAGTTTTGTCTTTACTTTAAAATACTTTTCATTAATTCCTATTTTACTTAACTGTAAGAAACCACCTCTTCTTACAGTTAATGGATTAGGAATCAAAACGAAACGAATATTGTTAATATTACAGAAGTACATTTTATACAATCAATTAGTTCTTTATTTATTTTATTTTATTTATGTATTTATTTATTTATGTATTTATTTATTTATTTATTTATTTATTTATTTATTTATTTACATGTCAGAGAATATCAACCCAATGAAAATCCAATCCCTAACAACTGAGGGAAATTGTATATTTATTTAGTAACTGCCCCATGTCACTAGATCAGGTCGTGAAACAACAGTTGTTTCACCATGTCTTTCGATTAGTAGAAACCTTTATAAAAAAATTCAGTTTCTCTAGATTACTGCTGGTGCCACAATAAACAGATACTTTTGCAACTAAAAGTATAAAAAGCATAACAAACAACGAATAAAGCAGACAATAGTGTTTGATCTTTGATGGTCTGTAAAGGGCAAAATACAAAGGATAATTTGTCTAAAATTATTTTTCACAAGAAAAACAAATCATAATACAGTAACAAGACGTTATGCCGCGCGGTTGGCTTTGTCACTAAGACATTGGCCTCTCACCTTGAATATCGGGGTTCGGTTCTCATATAGATTTCGTGATGGTGGACAATCCGCATTGGGTAGGTTTTCTCGGGGTTCTCCCGTTTCCCCTGCACTTCTCGCACCATTCTTTCTCAGTCTTTCTCTCCGTCTGTCCTCATTTCCGAGGGATAGCACAGTAGACCCACAGGTCGCAGTGATTGGCTTCCCTGCCACCCACATTTACCTCAATCAATCAACAAGACGTTATGTAGCATAAAGTCCCGTCCCCTTACTATGAACTAGTACCGGTCTCGTGTTTATTTGCTCTACAGTATTCAGTTAACAGTAGTTAACTGCTTTCTTAACTAGGTAGCGAATGAATGCTAATAAACATAAAACAAAATTCGCTGGAAACTGCATTTTGCATGGTAGGCATGCAAAACATGCAGTTTATTCTTTTAAACCATTTCTAGTTATTTAGATATTATGTTCTAACAAGAATACTCCATTTACAAACACTGTATAGTTTGCTTTGATAGGTATTTATTTACGCGTAGTTTCATTTCGATTCGCAAATAACTAACGAAACAAACAGATTAAGCGTTTGATCTGTGATGGTCTGTAAAGACCACTTATCCTGAATCCAAACCCAATATTTGTGCCAGAGCTTTTTACTTGAATTCTTAACCGTAGAGTGAGTCTCAAATCGGCTTCCAAGAAAGATGTTTATGTAAAGCGTCGAAATCGATTTTCTCGGTTCCTAATCTCTTTAAATATTTGAGATGAGTTTTCTCTTTCAAGAATAGGTCGGTGAGGATCTAGTCTGAGGCTATTTATTTATTCACCTTAGCTCTTAAGATACAAAACTTAAATATGGTTTTAACTTGGCTGGTAAGAGGCCTAAGAATCAACAGCTTCTGTAGAAAGACTTTCTAAATTCAATTTCAAGATTATTTTTCAACAATCAATAAAATAAATAACATGTTATTCACACGGAAGGGTTTTATTGAAAAGGACAAGTTGATAAGAATAGTCTATGAATTAAAATGCCAAACCTGTAAAGAAAAATACTTAGGAGTGACTAACCAACTACTATTCAAACCTCTGAAACAACATAAAGAGGAATTTGATTAAAAAAACAAACGACTCAATAATACAGAAATGACGAATTGAATAAACTGGCTCTGGTGGAAGATCTTCGAAAATAGCCTCTGTGTAATTGGAATAACGTCAAAATCTCATGTACCCACAATAACAGAAATAAATTGACTTTAAAAGATTATTTATTTATTGATTGATTAATAAATCTAAAACTGAAATTGTAAATCGCAAACAAGTAATCCTACATAAATAATATCAAGGAAGTATTATGATACAATTATGGTTTTATATATTTTTAGTTTGTCTGCATTTCTTTGTTAATTTAACTATGTTCGCAATTTTGCACATTATTTTCTTATGATTGTATCATATGTAGGACAATTATTGTTTCTTTTGTTTTTTTTCCTTTTTATATTCATTAGAAAATTCCATTATTATATTATTACGAAATATTATATTCTAAATAACTGGAAACATCTAATAATGCTACAAGGAGCGAAGCAAAACGAAAAATGTCGTAGCCTATATTATCTATCGATCTAGGATATAAAAGAAACGTTGATTTTTTTTTTTTCTGACCCTATCTCCTCCGAAACCATAAGACACAGAAATACAAATAAGGTGGCCAAATGTTAGGTATAGTACTGACGATGCTCATATTTTTATCTATGTGGGTCGTCACATGACTTATGCTCAAATATGAAGTCTCCGCGACGGTCTCCGAGATGCTCACATTTTCATTGTTATTTACATTGGTCAACCGGATGTTACCTAACTTATGATCAAACAGGAAGTCTCTGAGACGCGCTCGTGGGTTATGAGAAAGCGGTCGCGGTCAAGTTTAGTGAGAAAATTATCTCAGAATCCAAGATCACGGGATCCCAGGTTTGCTAGTTGTATTATATTCATGTTTTTTCATTTTTAATTATGTAATAGTGACAAAAAAAAATGTTTGGAACGAGTAGACTTTATGAGAGATAGCAAATATAATAATTTGTTTCCCTTAATTAAAACATTATCATTTTTATAAGAACTACTTAAACACCTGCGTAGAAATCGTAGTCTATTTGGATACACAGATGAAAGGACTGAGGATTGGAAAGTTCTCGGTTCATTCACAATTAGCGTTTGATCTCCCGAGCAACTGTTATCTGAATGTGGTTATAGGCCTAGCCCATCGAAGGCAACAGGCTCAGACAGATCTAAGTAGTTAGAAGTCATTTCATAACTTTTATCTGAAATTGACTACATTGTTGAATATTGATATTTAATTTTCAATCACCATAAAAACAAAACAAAAAATGGTTTGCATTCCAGTCTGATTAGATCAAGTGTTTGGAATACTTTTGAATCAATGTTGTCAAAATATGTTAATTTTGTTTCTTAAGGTCAATTTCGTTAGTTCAATTTTGTGTACTTAATTTAATTTACAAAACTAGTCGGCTACCCGTCGCTTCGCTCCGGAAGCCTCCCTTATGTAACGGAAAACAATTTTTTATTTATTAAAACACACACACACACAAATTACATCAAGCAAACTAAAACTAAAATTTTTTAAAAGCTTTTTTTCAAATTTAATTTTTGATGTCTATATTCTCTCAATCTACGACTGCTTTTAGAACCACCTTGTAAATCATATATCTATGATATATTTTTATTTTTTTACAGAGATTAGAATGTAGGCCTAGTGGTCTAATGGCTAAGACGTCTAACTTCTGAGCAGTATTCTACCTAATAGAAATAGTGCATCTTTCTTTCTTGACTATCTTTTTTTTTATTCCTATTGATACTTTTCAGTCGTTTTCGAGTTAGAAATAGTGATGGTTTTTGAGTTAAAAATAGTGATTTTTCGGTATTCTACCTAATGAAATACTGCTTCTTATTTCTTGACTCTTTTTTTTTTATTCCAAATGATACTTTTCAGTGGTTTCTGAGTTACAATAGTGTTCAGTATTCTATCTAATAGAAATACTGCTTCTTTCTTTTTTGAGTCTCCTTTTTTATTCTAAGTGGCACTTTTCAGTGGCTTTTGTGTTCCAAATATTGATAGTTTCTGAGTTACAGATAGTGATTTTTCAGTATTCTATCTAATAGAAGTGTCGCTTCATTCTTTTTTGACTCTCATTTTAATTAAAATTGTGACTTTTCAGTGACGTTTGAGTTACATTTATTGATGGTTTTTGAGTTGCAAATAATGATTTTTTCGGTATTCCACCTCAAAAAAAGAGTGCTTCTCTCTTTCTTGACTCTGTTTTCTTTACTCCAACATCTGGCGTGTACACCCACATATTTTTCAATATCACATAGGATTTGGTTAAGTAAGAATATTTAAAATATTGCAACGTTTCGGCAATTATCGTTCTAATTGTCAGTTTCGAATTACAAATAAACTGACTGATGTGAAATAAATAAACAATCTTGAGATTCAAAAAAATGATTGAATACATTCCTTATTGATGGGGGAAAGGAAAGGAGATATAAGTCAAAAAACCATTTAAAGAGAATTGTAGTCCCTATGGCCTAATGGATAAGGCATCTGACTTCGGATCAGAAGGTTGCAGGTTCGATTCCTGTCGCGGATGTTTCATTGTAAAAATTCTTTCTATTTTCCATTCGCTCAGAAAATTGCGCCGGACAGACACACAGACAGACAGAGAAATAAAAGATTTTAGTAATATAGATTGCTGCGTAACAATCAAAAGAGGGATCTTTCAAACCATCTTCAATAAATCCAAATACACCTCCTTCAAAATCTCTTCCATCATTCCTCAATTTCAGGTCAAAATTGAAATTTCTAAAATCGGTGTCAACAGTCGACGCCAAATTGAAATTGAGAAAATAATCAACAGTGATTCATCATAAGTAAAGTCTAGCCTCTCTTTAGATAGGACAGATTTAAAAAGGAATCTAACAGTATTCTGTTAGGAGAGTAATTTTCATTTTCAATTCGGCATTTAGAGCAAATAATTGTAGATGTGGTTATCATGGCAATCGTGATTTGTTTCCTCTAACTTCTATTTCTTCAGGATTTTGTTACAAAACTAATTTATTAATTCATTCATTTTAGTGAATGATTCCTTATCAATATTAGAATTTTTACTAACCCCAATAAATATAATTTTATTTTAAATTTTGCGCTTTTTAAATAAAGTAACAAATACTTTATATCATTTTTATCAATTTTTTTTGTATCAGTACTGCTTCAATACTTCATTAGATATTTTGAAGTAATTGTCAGTAATAGATGTGTTAAATGCTGTTCTACACAGTGGCGTGCCCAGTAATTTTGACTGAGGACAGATATGAACGTAATTTTGAAAGAGACCTTCTTACAGCAAATAGACAATATCCCAGGATCAGCATCCAACCAAAAAAAAAATGTCATCACTTCTATCCTTCCAACTTCCTTTGCAGATACAACCGTGTGAAGGAAGTACGCCTACCGCGATATAATCATAGCGAATAGATTCTTTTTTTAATTTTAAATACTTTTCATTATTGAACTTTAAAGAAATGATCATGTGCAAATATTGTGGATTTGTTACAAAATATGTATTATCTCATTTCGTTTCACGGATTACATATTGGACTTATTTTTCTGGTTTTGCATTAAACAGAAAATTGCCCTCTCCCCAATTTCAAAAATAAAAATGAAAATAACTACCATTTGAATTTATGTTTATATCGAGTTTTGACAATTAAAAATATATTTTTTTTTCACAAATGCCCGGGCTCGTAGCTTGATCAGCTTTCTTTAGGGCACAACTAGGGGCGAGATAAAATGCCTTTAACCGACGAATCGTTGCCCAGGGTACGCCAAGGGAGGCAGCATCAAAGTGATACCCGCAGGAACGGACAGAAGGAGAAACAGAAGAAGAAACAAACATCCATGCCACGACCGGGATTCGAACCCGGGTACCGGCACACTGGCCACAACGGCAGACCGCCGTCTAGACCGCACGGCCACCCAACCCGGCTCACAATAAAAAATATAAAAACGTAAGCTCCTTAATGAAATTTCTGAAAATTAATAAAATTCCCACAATTCAAATGATAAAAATTATTGCTCGTGTATAAAAATGTAGAGTGTCTTTCTTCTCCGTAGAAGTCCTCGTCTACTAGCGCCATTCGAAGAAAATGACCTACTGTAAATATTCTACAAAACTTCGAGTGAATTTTTTTTGAAAATATGCAAAATATGCATAAATCCCATTGATTTTCTGATGCTACATTTGTTAATAAGATGTCTTCTTCAAAGTTGTTTGCTTACATAAAGAACGGAGTAGTTGACATGACGACCACCAGATGGCTGTTATGAATCATGGCTTGTTTTTGTCTTAGATTTTGTTTATCGATCTTAGCTGTTATTTTCTAAATTTCAAATCTGAAGACTCTAGACATGAATACCAACCGACAAAAGATAAAGTAGCTTTTCGACTCTCAAAACAGAAATGTAAATAAGAGTATCACGTTCTTAACAATATATTCATTATTATCTCATAATGCAAATGAACTGGTCGAAGAAATAAACTTTCAAACTTTTGGAATAATTTGAAAAATTAAAAAAATTGAGTACAATACAGCAGTTTCCTGATGATCTAACAATATGGATTTGATGTGATTTTGGATCTTCTGTATCAGATTTCGATTTATCCGCATTTAACCGCATTGTGCTTCCGTTTTGTACGAGTATCTTAGTGTCAAGTCTACTTTCAATGAAATTTTTCAGCGTAAAAAAATGCGAAGAAGATTTGTAATTTAGGAACCATTTTGTATCTATTGGACTTCATTTTGTCCCCATTTCTTCCAATGTTACACAGATCACGCGCAAAATCGTTCTTCTCAAAACATCATTTATACACAAAACCTAAGAATTAAGTCATATTTGATTTAAGATCTACGATATCTAGCCTCTGCCGGACGAAAAGAAAGCAAGAAAAACTCTTTCACGTCATTGGTACGAATATAAATTATTACGATAATATCATTACCCCAAAAACTTTAAAGTTGTATTTTGATATCCTAATATCATGTGAAATTTCAAAAGAAATTTACAATTTTTTTAATAAAGATAATATTGCACACGTCAATAATCTTCCACTAGAACTAGTTAAAACAACTGACCGATTTGAAAGATTTCAAGTTGAACCTTGACTAAGTTTAGTAATTACAAAGACTACTTAAAAACCTTAACGTTAACCACTGAAACTAAAATAAAGATCCAGCTATTAGAGGATAGATAGATAGATAGATAGATAGATAGATAGATAGATAGATAGATAGATAGATAATGAACGCTCGAGAATTAAACTCAGCAGAAAAATACATTGTTTCCAATTTATTGATTACAAATAAACAATAACATTTTTAATATAAAAGAAAACTGCTATGATAAACATCTTCTTTAATCCACGCGATATTTCGGTTCTTTGAAAGAGAATCTTCTTCAGATTTACATTTGAGGAAAAGAAAAACCTGAAGAAGATTGTCGTTCAAAGAACCGAAATATCGTGTGAGTTAAAGAAGATGTTTTTCAGATCGTAGGAGTTTTTATATTTTATAATTTCAAGTATGATGAGAAGGAATTAGAATGATGAGAAAGAATAATATTTTTTGTGTTAAAAAGAATGTAATAGATAGAAAACTACAATTTTTCAAAAGATCATCAAAAGCCATCATAAGCGACGAATTGATATTTTCGTATTGACTTTTTTTTTTTTTTTAAAAGTACGAACCATCTAACATCATCCTGTTTTCAGTAGCATGCTTTGAAACTTAACTGTGTCTTAATGAAGTTGGATGATTGCGGAGATGAATTACCAGTGAGTGTAATTTACATCCTATCGGACTAATTACAGATATAATTAACACGAGCAAAGCAATCAACGGCCAGAAAGTAACCTTGAGAACTCGATGAAAGCAGAGAAAGAAAATAAAAAAGAAAGGGGGAAATTTCATCTCTGAAACATTAATCAAAGAGAAAAGAAGCCTCAGCTAATCGACTTTCCATCAAGAATTAAGAATATTCTCATTAATTGCGGACACGCGCAATGTGGTAGAAGATTTTGCCTAGCTGATAATCAACCATGAAACTGCAGAGACGTTTAAAGCTCGGAATTACTGTTATGTGTCTTTCACCAAAATAAGAATGGGGGGAGGGGGGTTAGCCTAGCGTGCGTTACTTCAAAAGGGAAAAGAAAGAAATGTATCTTTCACAATCTTGTTATGACTTGTTACATCGGGATTCTGGGACAGCTGTTTCGTCCTTATTAAGTTATTTGATCTAGATTTACCTATCATGTCAGGGAATGGAAATTTTGGGTCTTATACTCGTTTAATTAACTGTAATCAGTGCAGACTCAAAACTGCTTTTCTATTTGGAACAAGATTAACTTTGGAACAAGATTTGGAACAACATACAGAAAGACTACTGAAATTAATTATTATTACATAAGTTTTCTAAATAAGATACAGATATTAAAATAAATTGCAATATAATCAATGAAATTATTTTTTTTTTAATTTCCTTGATACTGTAACAGATTAGGCCTATCACTGTAAATGAACAAATCATCCAAACTGCTTAAATCTCGATGGTTTCACTTTTTATTGTTTTATTGGAAGTTACGATAAAAGCTTCCGTAAAAATAACAAAATAAAAATCCGTGAAAAGCTTATCACTTTCAGATAGGACTTTATATAATGCATTGAAAAGCACTGCACGGGAAGTTGTATTCGAAAAATTTGCTTCCATTGACAGAAAGCTGCAATATTCTAACACCAGATGGCTCTTTCCACTTTAAGCCTACATATTCCATTCAAATAATTACCAATCAGATTATTATTAATTCCTTTTAATTATGTGCAGCTGTGAAAATAGCACGAATATCTCCTGTCTGACTTCCTCAAGCCTTTGATGTTGCTTCTGAATAATGCATGGCAGCTTTTCAGTCGCCGATAATAAATTCAATGCAGATATGCTCAATCGAGTTTGGCCAGATCCGGCAGCGTCAACTGAAAAGTTGTTTTTTTCCCCGTCCTTCCGAGTTAAGAAATGACTTTCAACAAGAAAGTTTTAATAATGATTCGCTTTTCTTTCTTGTCTAAGATGAGTTGCACCATCGTGAACGAATTCAATTCATTATCAAGGACAGGAAAAATTCTGATTCTGAAAAAAGAAAAAAAAGTTATTAAAAATTTTTGAGGTTTGAAGTTAAAGCAAATCCGTAAACATTGAGTGAAAATTAATTCATATCTAAACTTCTTTTCTTCTCTTCAATAATAGAAACATTAGACAATTAAAAATGAGATAATTTTAAAGCTATAAAAAACAATTGATCTTATCTAGAATTTCGTGCAACAGATAGCGCCACTGCAGTGAACATATGAGTCCTAAAAATGAGATAATTCTCTTTGATGTTCTATTTCTAGGAAAACAAAGAAACCCTAACGAATCGTAAATTAGAAAACGAAGCATTTAGAAAGCAATCGGTTTTCAAAATGAAATATTGATCCAACTAAACAAATTCACTAAACTGCGCTTCGATACTATTATGGTTATGTAACAATCACATATCATTCGCTCCGTTTTATTTCGCTGCTTTTTAACAAGGGCTTCTTTTTAAAAAACAATATTGCGAAACGTCTGTTTTCCAAATTTTGTAAATTGTTGACTATTTCTTTGGTAGATTTACGTAAGGTTTTTGTGTAGGAATATTTTCCAAATGGATTTCAAAAAGGCGTTAGAGGCGCTGATAAACTCTATGCAACATAACTTCAGTCCATTCTCTTTTTAATATTCGTGAAGAGTTATTTAGTCATTGCGCTATTGTAAGCAATCATCTGTTGATGAACTTGTTCATTACGTGTTAGTTTTTATTAAAAGGAATGAAAAGTTTCCAATAAATTCGATTGCAATTTTACAAAATCATACCTCAAAAAATAACAAACAATATATAAATTATTCATACGTACATCAGAAATGTAGTCGATTTGGAAAACAAATTAACAAGATACATTAAAAAAAATGTAAATGCTTATTAATTAATATCAATCAAATAAGATTTGTGTTCTCGAGTAGAAGCCTTAATTACATCATGTTTATTGATACTCGTCAGCTAAACCTACTGTTAGTTTTGGAAAGCGAGAACCACAACTCGCAGACGATTCTACTCCGCAAAGGGGTGATACGCTGAGATGGGCACTTTCCTAAGACCTGCTTTTCTTTCAGTACCTGTTATTTTTCCAATAGTATTTATTCTCTCCATAATCCCGAAAAGCGCAAATAGAACGCAGCTACTAGTAAACTAACACTGTAAAATGTAAACATTCTCTCTTTTTTTTCTCCTATTTTCACGAAATCGAACGAGACCTGACGCATGCGTAAAAGCGTTGAAGGCTCTCGTAAACAAAACCGAACAGTATTCAATTTAATGAATAAAAAAATCAACACAGCCAAACAACTAGATGAAATAGAAAAGAAGGAGAGAAAAATAATACGGAAAATTCTTGGGCCCATATATGATAACGGAATATGGAAAATGAGAAGTAATGAAGAAGTCTACAAGAAGACAGAGGGAATTGTGAATACAATGAGGAAAAGGAGGATAACATTCTATGGACACATGAAGAGAATGGAAGAGAGTAGAATGACAAAACGCCTCTTCAATTACTTCGACAAAAACCCAAAGACACAGATAACCTGGTTCAAAGAGATCAGAACCGACCTAGAGGAAATGAACATTACTGAGGAGGAAATAGAAGATAGAAATAAATTCAGATCAAAAGTTAAAGACTTTAAGGGTTTCCAGAGGAGGCAGAAAGTGATTGGGAGCGGAGTTTGGACTTTGGAAAGACGGGAAAAACAGAGGGAAAGGATGAAGGAGTATTGGAAGGAGAGAAAAAGGAAGGAGAAGATGAAATCATGAACAGTTATTTCACGTGGTCCCCAGTCGGCCAAAATCGAAAGAAGAAGAATAAAAAAATCACAGATATATTAAAAACTTATTTAGAAAGTTCTTTTTTTAATGCTTCGTATTACAGTGGTTGCTAGGCTTAATTAGTTCTACATTTCAAACTGAGTCGGTTCTTTAAATATCTGATTATGTGATTCTAATACTATTAATTGTCCACTATTAATTGTAGGTGTTGTTGATTAGGAAAAAAGTTTTGGTAAACATCGACATCTGGGTGTTGCTTCTTATCTTTCCTAATAGCAACAACACCTACAATTAATAGTGGACTCTCCTATAATCACATAATCAGATATTCAAAGAATCGACGCAGTTTAGAAATGTATAACTGATGAAGGCTAGCAGCAGCAGCAACGTTTTTTTAATCCGACGCAATAAAAAATTTTTTTTAACGTTTTTAATATAACTGTGATTTTTTTTTTATTCGTTAATTTATATTATTCCTCACACAGTTTAAGCTTATTGGATATAAACCTATTCAGTTGATGAACTGTCTAGAAAATAAAACATTATTTATGGTGTTCTTTTATAGAAAATAATTTTTTTCGAAAGCTTCAATAAATATCTAGAAATAGCTAAGTATTTAAGTAAATATCTATTCGTAAGCAATAAAAAATGTAAAAATATTATTGAACTTTAAAAGCGCAATTATTCATGAAAAAGATTATAACTTTTTTAAAACATCATATCTTTGGTATTTACATGAATATATTTGCAAATCATAGCCTACTTTATTACCATCAAAACAGTTTTCTGATTAAATCAAGATAAAATGTCAAACTTCATTCACATAATATAAGAAAGTAAAATTCATTTGTAAATAAGATGACGATCTGTTATTTCCCAGAATGCTACTGTTATGTCTTTTAATGAGTTCTAAACAGAATCCAAAATCTCCAAGGTGAAGTCGTTGCGTAAAAGCTTATGTAAGCTTATATAATTCAGCACTTTAATAATTAAAAAAAAAAATCGCTTTCTTCATTATTATTAATACCAAAAAGAAGTTTCATTCGTACAAATAACGACCAATAACGCACTCTTTATATATGAAAAAATTAAAAAAATTAAAAAAAGTATTGAAATGTTTCAGATATCCTTTGCAACGGTATCTGAAATATGTCAATACTTGTTTTATTCGTATTTCACTAAATAAACTTGATTACTCAACTGAAAATCAAATTAGATGTAGAATCTATTAATTTGATAATTTTTTTTTTTTTTTTTTAATAGCTTCAATTATTTTCATTGTTCCGCAAAATCTCATCGAAAGAAGGAAATGATTATTCTATGACGTTTAGAGATTTTCTTGTTTTTCTTTCTCTTCTTTCAATGATCTGATTTTTAAATCTTTTAAAAGATATAAGCTGAATGCCTTTTTTTTATTATTTTAACTTTTTTATTTTGCATTTTTACTTACTCCCTTTCTTCGGCTTACTCTTTTTCCTTTTATCTGTTTTTTCTCTTTTTCCCTTCAAATTCATTCTTCTATTCAATTTTCAACTGCGTATTTATCGCTTTGTTTCCTGTTTTCCTCGTAGATACCGAATATTTTTGTTTGTCCTAACAAATACTATTTCAATTCAGAAGTTTGCAATATTATCCTCTATCACTTTCAGTGTTTCATTTCCAATGTGATCTCTTTCTGAATAAACCTACACAATGCTGTGTATGTATGCATAAATCATGCATTCGTAATATTTGTCCTAAACTTCGTAAATATATTTGCACTTGTGCATTTCCAAGTAAGTCATTAAAACTAAACGTCAATGAGACAAAATAAGAATTATAAATGAACTTGTCGCAGTTTACTTTCTGTTATGATAAATTGAGAAATTCCAAAACATTAATAAAAGTTAATTGGAGAATTATAAGACATTCAAAAATGTTGATGAGGAAATTGTCCTTTACTAAGATTTATTAATAAAAGATCCCTTTGCACCGAATGGACTGATCCAATACAAATACAAAGGAAAACAAGATGACGTACTGATTACAGATGTACAACATTTCACTGGATTCATAACGATAAATTCATGACACCCACTCATCGTTTAGCCTATTTATATTTATGTCTAAGCCCTGGCATAGGTTTTCATTTCACATCTTTCAGTAGCACACACTTCGATCAAAATCTTTTTTCGTTCTCGAACGAAAAAAAATGACACGACGCTTCTATTTTTTAAAATTGAAATCTCAACTAAATTGAAAGAAACGAGTCGATCTTCATAATTTTCATTTTCAATAGAATTTAACTGATTGATGAACAAATTGAAACCATTAAGATGCAAATTAACTCTTTTTCTTTGTTGCCAAATTCGCCACTGGAAGAATGGATTTGAGAAACTAAGAATGAGAGACAAATGGAAAATTAAATAGTAAAATAAAATCAAAGAAAGAAATTACATTTCATTTACTCCTTTGCTTAAAGGACAATATTTCAGTTCACACAGTTTTTTTTTTTGATAAATCTGTGGAATTACTTTTTCCTTTCCTTATAATTTTGAGAACTTTCTTGTAGATATATAACACTAGCACTTTATTAGTGCCTTTTCTTCTTTGTATGAAATCCAACTATCATCAATAGTATTCTGAAGAACTACCATCCTTATTTCTTACGAAGACGTTTTATAAGCATTCTTATTTTCTTTTTCAGTAAGTATTTTTATTCTTTTTTTTTTTATATTTCACTCTTTCTAATATCAATGATTTCTCTTCTGAATCAATCCCCACCCTACCCCCGATTTCACGTCTCTTTTTCTTGCGCTAGTTCTGTACTCTATAAGAATTTCTAATGGATGCTTCAATTTTCGTAAAGGAAGTATTTTTATTCACTTTTTTTACTATAGCTTTTCTAATCTATAGCTAATTTTAAATAACGTCAAAATCACTCTTACAAAGCTTAGATTTTATAAACGTGTCGTAAATATCTGCCTTCCCGCAAAAGCGTCTTATCTTCCCATAAACTATAGAAGATACGACGAAGCCACTGCGCCTTAGACGGTATTGCCTGTCATTGGACAGCTTCGTGGATTCATGGCATTGTGTGAATCAGAGTTTCAAACTGAATTTAGCCGACTGAATTTCATAGAAAATGAAGCTTCGAAGTAAATAAATAGAGAAAGCAAGGTTTTATGTGTTCTGAACGTAATTTATATATTTCAAAGATGAAGCCTGCACACCTGTTTATGCTCTCAGGAACTTAATTACAATAAATAATTACAAAGCCACAATCATGGTTTCCACTTCAAGAAGAGAAGTCATTTTTAAATGCTTCTTCTGAAGTAGAAACCACGGTTGCTGCTTTGTAATCATTAATTGTAATTAAATTTCCTGAGTGCATAAACAGGTGCGCAGTCTCATCTTTGAAATATACAAAGTAAAGAAATATTTCGAACAAAAAAAAAAAAAAGAATACACACAACAATTCATGAATGGATCTCTCAAATAGAGTAATGGCTCCTATCAAGAAATCCACATAAGACGCCGTATCTTCTAGAGATACACACCATCTATTTTTCCCTTATTTTTAATCATCGAAGACAACAACATCGTTCCAAATTGTCTTTCTTTTCTTTCCTTTTTTTTTTTTTTTTTAATGTCATTAAAAAATGTCCTACGTAATCAATCATCAACTAATCGAAATTTGAAAATGAGATTGTTTGTGTTTGTTGAATATTGTAAAAATGTACAAAAACGGAATTTTTCCTATTCTTAAATGATAATGTTTGCGTGCAATAAAAATATGAGAACCATGTAATATAAAATTATTTGACCTTAAAAAAAAGAAAGTCATGATAAAAAGGAAATGGGTTAAAAAAACAAAGTTTCGGGCATCAGATTGTGCAAATAATAATAATGGTTTAAGTGGAAATAACTTTGTATTTCATGATTTTCCTTTTCTTAGTCTTTGTAACTTTAAAAAAAAATGAAAAATAAAAATAAAAAAAAATTGCAGTAATTTAAGATAAAAAAATAAGCCTTGTTAATTTACCAATTCTAATTCAGTCATTATATCACAACAAAAAAGTAAGTAAATTCCTTAAATAACTTTCTTAATGAAAGGAAGTGATTTCAGAGAAAAATTATGATTTTTGTTGATTTACTTTATTAAGAAAGAGCTACAAAACCTATCTCTTTAAAGTATGGATTCAGCAAATCTTGCAAATCCATCGCAAGACAATCCACTAAAACACAAGCAAACCTCATTTCCAGGATTCGGTGGACTTGTCCTTTGTCTCTCGGCAACGTTTAGTAGCGGGTCCTCAGTGTTCGCATGAAAAGAGAATACGACTCGGATTGGCTAAGTTTATTACCCTGTTGGTCTAATGGTCACTTGTTAACATCGGTCCTAAGTAATGGTGGATCTCATTGTTCGGTTGACAACACCGACATCCGTTATCGAGATCCGCCTCGAGTTTTACAGACAGCCTCTGGCTCACCACGAGTTCATCAAAAGCTACAAACGCTGGTTATCCTTTGGTTCTGCGTTCTATCAGAAAATGGACTTAGTACTATTGTTGTAATATGTTCTCCGTCGTCTCACGATTACACTAAGCAAGATTCAATAATATTTCCAAAGTTAATGTTATTGTTCCAAAATATTTCATAGTATATCAAGATTTTTCAAAATCCTAGTTTCTTGCTGTAGGTGGGCTTTTTTGGAAGCAACGTTAGGAAAGTTTTTAGTTTTCTTTAATCTTTAAGTATTTTGTTATTGTAAGCCTCAGATGTTCTGATTACTCAAAGACATGCTGTAAAAGAATGGATTTTTTTTTTCAGTCTAAGGCTTTATTGCCAATTCATGTTCTTAAATTAATCTGTACTAATATCCATAGAAATTATGATTTTGAAGTGACTACAATGTTCCTGGCATTCGTCTACCTTCTACAGTGTCTTTTGACACCAATCCACTTTTTCTAAAAAAAGCAATTTGATATAAAAGACTAGACGGTTACCCGTCGCTTCGCTGTGGAAACCTCGCGTATGGAACGGATAATAACATTTTATTTATTCAAAAAAGAAAAAATTACATCAAGTAAACTAAAAACTAAAACTTAAAACTGAAACTAAAAATAAATTGAAAGTTTAAATTCTGAAGAATATATGCAATATAATATTGAAATCCATTGGTAACAGTCGGATATTTGCGCAGTTTAGTCGTTTATGCCACGAGGTTCCTGTTGCCTGACAACGCGCGTGCGAACTTCAATCGTTGCATAATTCAATTGTTCCGGACAAACGCACACACGCTGTTTTTTAAAATAATATAGACATCCTGCACTCTATGTTTCTTTCTCAATTCTTGACAATTATTAATATTGTTAAAATTAGTCTTTTCAGTTTCACTGATGTTTATTTTACATTTTTATAAACTGAAATTGAAATCACTAAAGTGTTTCAATTCGGCTGAACTTTGCATTTTTTTTAATCCTAACATTTCCTTCCACTCTACGATGCATAAACCTTAGATCGAACCTACTTTAGGTGTAATTAAAATGTGGATATAAAAAATCCCAATTATATCATTGGCTTAAATTGACTACAATTCACTGCTAAAATGATTTTTTTTTAATATCTTATAATGAAAAATAAATGGTAGGAGGCTTTATACCGTCTATGTATGTTGGGTTGTTACTAGTGAGTTTTATAGTTGCCACTGTAGTGCATTGTATAAATTGTAGTTTTTTATCTTGTTTTCTTTTTCATTCTTGTTCATAGATCGCCAACCTGTATACGTTGTTTTTTTTTATGTAAGTAGCTACAATTCTTTCTTAAATAGAAAAACTATAAACAAACTTTTATTTTTTCCCTGGGTTATCTCCATCATCAGTGTAAAGTGTTCTTGTAATTTCAGTCAGAGATAGAGGGCGCTGCTGTAAACTCGGTCCTATTAGACTGCAAATTGTTATAGCGTGATTTGCATTCCTTTGAACTTCGAGACAGGCAAAGAGAAAAAAATGCCTTCGAATAGTTTTCACTTAAGGAGAATTACGGCGTGATAGAGAGCTTAAGGAAGGATATCAACAATATATGATTACCAGAGAAAGAAGTCAAAACAGAAGGACTATCCACAGCCTAATATCTCACGTCAGAAGTAAACATTGTTTGTGATATTGTGCATTCAATAATCACTTATTCGATATTGTGTTCCTAGCCGCCGTTTACCTAGAACGTCTCCTGTACATTAAGCAGGGTATTACTACACATTTTATTTTATTTATTTTATTTAATTTGTGGTTCCATTCTCCAAATTCAAAAATTGTCAAGTAGAATTATCAATGCAGGTTAAACATTGACATATTGTGAGTTTTATCCATTTATGTAACTTCAGGCTTAACAAATTACTTTCGAATTGTGATTTTTTTCCGAAAAAATTATATTTATCTTACTTTGTCATATTCATCTGTAAATCCATATGAAGTAAGCTACAAATGAGGTTTACTGAAATTTTCTATTTAAACTTTAATTCACCTACAAAAACGGTTTATCATTATAATAATACTTCAACTCTTTCTAAACAATAGTAAATTTTGAGTTTTATTAATTACAGGTTGGATAAATTTCGTAAAATTTCACACGACGATTACTTAAATGTTGTGAATCTTTGTCAAGAATGATTTAAAAAAATTTGTAGATTTTTTTTTCGAAGTAACGTTGCTACCCATATGGCGCAAAAGATGAACGACACAATCACCAGATGGCAGTCAAAGAAATCGAAGCTACAATTTTTCTTCGTTTGTCGTCCTCATGTTTTCTCTCTTCTTACACTTTGATCAAAAATCGATAAACCTGATGGTAGTAGTGAAAGGGAGATCCAAGAATCCACCAAAAATTTACTGAGCGCCATTATTTTCATATTAACTGTCACAATTTTGGTCACATTCTGCCAGTATCTGACAGCAACAAAAAACATCTTAAAGAAAACGACATCTGACAAAGAGTGTTTCGCAATGTCATAGTCTCAACAAAAATACATTCTTTTACTGGAAAACTCTTTTTTTGTATAAATAAAAAAAAAGCAAAAAAGAAAAGCATCAAAATAAGTCGAATTCCCAGTTGGAAATTTTTCTCCCAAATATAAAAAAATATATGAGTCGATTATATAAAAGAATTATAAAAAAGGTATGTTTTTCAATGTTTTTCTAAGCTTACTTTCCAAGGAACAATAAAAATAAAAGGAAGAAATAACATTAAAAATAACCAATTTACAAGAAGAAAGGATCAGATTTTTATGAACTACCTCATTTAAACCTTTTCTTAGCATGAAACCAAATTTAGAATATTATTTAATCAAAAGACGTTACAATAAAAACATATAGCTGAAATAAGATACAATAAGAAGTATAGATTCTCTATATGGTAACATTAGACAGTAACTGTACTAAAACGACAGCGATTTATACAAAAGATATGAGTAAACCCTTGCTATTTATGATTCCACTAAAGGCTTTTACACTGATTAGTGGTAAATTCCACCTTCTAGGGTCGAATTTCTGTCACGATCAACAGTAGATTATCATTAAAATTTCAGTATTCTAATAGAAGTAATTTTTTAATTACCATTATTATTTTGATTGCTTAAAAACAACATTGTTGCAATTTTTTTCTTTTAGCTTTAGTTTCTTATCTAAGATATGTATCAAGTTCAAAAGAATTCGAATTTCTTAGTAATCCTAAAATATCGTTTTCTACAAGTTAGTTTTTGATATATCTTAGTTAGAGATGGATGGACGATAGGCATATTTCGACTTAAAATTGATATTTTTTTTTATTATATTTGTTCTTTTCTACCGTATTATTAACGAACTTTACAAACTTTACAAATGTAGAATATTTCTAAAACCCTGTGGTAGCTAGCTATAAAACTAAAAGATATTAATAAATTGTTATTCTAGACATTCTCCATCAGTGAAACAAATATGTAGAAATTATGTAAAGTTAAAAAGTTAATTTATCCCATTACAGGCCTACCTATCTATTGGGCTAGCGGGAAATAAGGCCTGCAGTGTTTCCTGACCAACGGACAAAGCTGAAGTCGGGTGGTCAGCCCAATGCCTGTCCGTCTAAAAATTATGAAAAACGTATTAATTAAAAATTGCCAGTGAATAAGCTACAAATATGAAGAAGAAAGAAAAATGAATAAAAGATATTGTATAACAATTATTCAAAATATATTTTAAAATTAGTGCATACAATAGAATGAATGTAAAGGGAAACAAGAACTGTAAGAATGTGAGAATTACAATGAAAATAGTCAAAATAGTCAGCAAAAGAAATAGTCAAAATCTTCAAGAAACTACAGGAGAATAGCAATAACATCTTTAGAATGTTAAATATTTCAAAACAATTGTTGTAGCTAAACCAATCATAACGACAATAGTAAAATAGAACTATTTAATATCAAAGTAAATGTGGTTCATATAAAAATGTTTGATTCGGAGTGAGACAGGAGGAAACCAATTTGTCAATTTCTCCGAAGATTATGATATTCAAGGAGAAAAGATAAACCAGAGATAATGTAATAGAACGTTTAAATAAGATTTAAAGAATTATAACAATAGTTCTGCATCATAACGATTACATTCGCAATGACAGCCTAGAAACTTAATAAAACATTTATTTTTAAAATGCTTTTATAATTTTTTTAAGCTTTTATTTATAAATGGAATTTTAAATTATGTTTGAGAACGAAATCTAGATGTGAATTCAAAATATTGTGGTGGAGTTACTGTAGAATAAAGAATGTATTTGGTTGGTCAAAACGTTCGTTCTGTTGTTTTTTTATGTAGTTGGTTCTAGTAGAGCTTAGGTGTCTTTAATGTCATTCGACACCATTTTGTTAGATTGTATTGTGGCAGCTGTCATATCAGCGTAAAACAAAAACTGATCAAAATTAGTGGATTTTGTGTCGCCAATTTAATATTGAAGATCGAAAATAATAAGCACGCAAGATCGCATGTTTCTTTGATGACTACATAAATACTGTTACAGCTTCATCCGTCGTATTCACCAGACATTGCACCTTCGGATTTCCATTGATTTTGGTCTTTACAAAATTCTCCTAATGGAAAAAATTCAATTCCCTGGAAGACATCAAAGGCAACTGGAACATTTTTTTGCTCAAAAAGATAAAAAGTTTTGGGAAGATAGAATTATGAAGTTGCCTGAAAAATGGCAGAAGATAGTGGAACAAATCGTTGAAGACGTGGTTCAATAAAATTATTGGTGAGAATGAAAAAATGTGTGTCTTATTTTTGCTTAAAAAGCGAGCGAACTTTTTGGCCAATTCAATTGTTTATTTTTTGAGAAAAATCCTTTATCTGAACTAAAGGAACTAGTATTCATTACTGATGATAAGGATAAACTCATTATAAGCTACAAAAAAACGAGCTATTATTATTATTATTATTATTATTATTATTATTATGTATGCTAACTAAAGCATACTGAATAATAAGATTTATTCGTTTCTTAACTAAATTCAATGTCAGCGTTTGTAAACAGATGCCGGCTTTAGTTTTGATGAAGATAATGTTCCTAATTTATCGCAATTTTAGGATTTAGATCAATAATCTGAAGTATTTCTGTATTAATAATTTCAATATCAATTAGTTCAGTTACGCAAATACATCAACCCGGACTAAATCATATGTGGAAATCATAGAGTTCTGAAATATTTAACCATTCATTTACATCGAATGATGGTTGTTGCATTAAGCAGTATTTGGCAGTCTTCCAAACTTTGCACACACGGTTGCACAACTTATCGTGGAAGATTCAAAGAGAAAACATTACCAATCATAGATAGTTCGTCGATTTTGAAAAGCAGCCACTATTTCTGAAGTTCCTGCTTCTTTTTCATCATTTAGTTTACTTGCTACAATATTTCATGGCATATCTGCTTTTTATAAGACAAGAAACTACAAACGAAGAAGAAGAACTTAAGTTAATAAATATTAATGTGCAAGTAAATCAAAACGAGAATCAAGAGAAACACGAGTAGTAAACCGTACCATTTAGTATTTGTGCTTTTATATCTAAAAAAAAAACAAAAAAAAAAAAAAAAACAGCCACTACATGACTGCAGCGTCACCTGTGAAGGTTTTTGGAAACGCTCACAGATGGACGATGGGCTAACGACTGCCTTAAAATACAAAAGAAAAGAAAAAAAACTGGTATCTAGACCCTCTCAGAACAAGCACAGTAATCAGTAATTTTGTCTTCCTTCAAAAAGCGACGAAAACTGCTATTTTTTAAAACTAGTCTACTAAGCTTAGGGACGTAAAAGGTGGACAAGTTTGGCCCATCTTTGTTTGGTCTCACATCACTACATGTGAGAGAACCTACAAGATTTGAAAAACAAAAACAAATAAAAAAACCTTTTCGAATGCAGTCTTTATCGTTATCTGTAATTTCCTTCGTCTGTTCATGTGTTCAAAAAATATTCATCATGAGAATCTGAAATTAACGATAAAAAAAGCTAAGATATTAGTAACAGAAACATTT
>JAFIDM010003189.1:12263557-12309284 GCA_023159025.1 Thereuonema tuberculata | reverse complement strand
TATTTCACACACATTAAATTGGGTACTTCAAAAATTCATCTTGTTCTAATAAATTTATTTAAAATAATTTGGTTTATCCGAAGAAGAACCTAACCTCCCATCTTTAGTAGAATTCCAGCCAAAACCATTGAACCTGCAAATGAATCTTCAACATGTGCTTTGGGTAAATGAACTAAATATATATTGGTATTTTTACAAAATAACACTATAATAGAAAAATATAAATATAAATAATTATTCTAATATTTATTTTTCTACTAATTAATACAATAACTTATAATCTCCCTAACTCCTCGTAATAATCCATTACCCAAATTGACAAGGGTAAGGAAGCCGTTAATGTATAAAACATTAAATAAACCCCAGCTTGGACTTGCTCAGATTGGTGACTCCAAGAATTAACAAAAAAAATAGGAATTAACCTAATTTCAAATCAAATATAAAAAAGATAAACAATCCATTCTACAAAATGTCATAAGTAAAGAAAATTATTTATGGATATGTCGCATCAATCCCACAATGAATTATCATATCCAATAGTTGTATTGCACGTGACCAATTATTCGAATTAGTAGGGAAATTTTTACGCTTACTCTAACGTCATCGTTCGTTTATTAATAATTCAACAAGAAGCCGTTCGTCAAAGATCATAGAATTTCCTTTCCTTGATGTATCAAAATATTGTTAATCATTATATATTAAATGTTAATAATTTCATCAAAAAGAAAATTAAAAAAAAAGAAACAAGGTAAAAAAAATAGTTTCATGATTTACATAACACTACAGCAACCCCATAAATTCTTCTTTTTCCACAAATAATGATTTAAAAAATATGTAATGTAATGATTGAAAAAGGCCATACACATAACCATATTTAAAAACATTAAATAAATTAAAAAGATTTTAATCTCACAACCGGGTTTCGACCAGACATGCTGGCCATTTACAAGGGTCCACTTTCACTTGTAAACGACCAGCGTGTCTGTTGAAACCCGGTTGTGTGATTAAAATCTTTTAATGTGCTTAATGTTTTTAAAATGGTTTGTCTGGCCTTTTTTTTTTAATTATTGCAATTAATTTTATACAGGTTAATTTTCACTAAATACTTAATATAATTAAGAAAATATTAGAATAATAAAGAAGAAATCAAAATAAGATAATATAACAAAGAGAACCTCTGTCTTGACCAGGATTCGAACCTGGATCATTAATTTGAAAAGAGCTTATTACAACCGATTTAATGAGTTTCAATAAAATCGGTTCTCTGGTTCAAAACACTGTTAAGTAGAACACACAATTATGTACTCAAAAAACGTTTAAATACAGGAATTTCAAATATAAATTGGATGCGAGTAAAACAGAATAACCTATGAAATGTATTATTGAATGAATAGCTAAGTGACATCCTAGAACAGCTGTTTCCCGCTCTTTGGCAATCATCAGCTAGGAGCGGTCACTAATAAACAGCAGGGTCTCGGCCCCAGTGATGTTATTAAATGCTTTAGTTTTTCATATTTATTTTGATATTTATTAATCTTTATCAACCTTCATTAAAATTTGAAAAGTTAAGATAAAATTTCAAAATTTTAGTCGACCAAATAGTTTAAGGAATTTGCTATTATTGTTTTTAAGTCTAATTTTAAAATATAAGTAAAAACGCTTTTTGGAAATCTAGTGATTCATCTAAAATTATGGCGTATAAAAATAAGAAACATCTTAATTAAAAACAAAGCAACAACAACGCAAAACTGTTCATGAAGTTTATAAAGTTTTTGCACTTAAGCCTAATTTGTGTAATAAGACACGTTAGAAAAAAAGCAAACATTTCAGCTTCTCTTTGTTTCGCTTCAGAAAATACTCTTTAAAATTTAATTTAGTTGAAATTTTACAGTCGGGAAAGTTCTATTTAGAAGCGCTTTCAAATCATCGGAGGTGCTGTGTTAACTTGGCTTAGTGTTTGTGTGAATGGATCTCACCAGAAATCCACGTAATCCTCTCATCAGCTTAAGTTTATGATCAGACACACAACTCAGAGAATCATTTACACTTTGTATGACTTCGTTTCAAAACGATCTCACTTGTTAGTAGTAATATACAGTAGATTGTGTTTTATTGTTACCGATAGCTGTTAGTAAAGATATCTTACAGCTGCAAGCTGGAAATAGAAATAAGCTTATAGAATAAGGTGGTGCAGTTTTATAGTGAAGTAGTTACCCTCGCGACACAGACCGATGAACACATCGCTGAAGTACGAAGCATAAAGTTTATACACAATAGATTGTTTCATGGGAAAAGTATTCATTCAATTTAACTTGTAAATGTTTCGTAATATTTTTTGTTAAAATTTTTGGTATATAATGTTGATATCATGTTTTTTGTTGATAGTTAAAATGTTATACTATTTCTTTATTAATTTTCCCAATTATTATTCTTTTTGAAAATATAACAAAAATGTTACGAAACATGTTAAGAGTTAAATGTAATAAATATTTTTCCCATGAAAATACCTGTTACATATAAATTAACTGATGGGATGTTTTCAGTATTTATGCTTGAAATAAAGTTTATCTTGACATTTCTGTAATACAGTAATTATCCACTGCAGCTCAGTCATATTTCTTTACAGCTACTTAGATATTATTTTGAATCAAAAGAAATTTTTGAGTGCTTTTGAATTTTTTAAATTAATTATAGAATATTTTGAAAATTAAAAAACAAGAAAATAGAAATCTCAGGTGATTTACAAGTTCATATTTAAATTTTAATAATGTTAGGTGCATTGATAAAAGAATATATAAAAGAAATAAAAGGTTTGCAGTCGCCTACATTTGCTTGAGTCAGGACGTGAACCCTTTTTCCATCAATAAATTTGTCACTGATGTTTTCATTAATGTGCTACTCTTCCTTGATCGGGCCGCCCTCTAAAAACCCGTGAACAGATTTCAAATATTTTTATGCTTATTTGTAGTTCAACCTTTGCCCTAAAGGATCTGAAAAGTTTGTGTCAAACTCTAAAAACAACGTGATTACAAGGTTTTGAAAATAGGAAAAAAATCGTCAAAAAGTGGAAATAAAATATATATACAGTAAAAACTGGTTTATACGTATTTCAAGGAAAAACTTTTAAGTTACGCATAACTGAGAAAACTGAGAATTACTTACAACTCAGGTTTAACTTAATTAGACTTAAATAAGAGCATTCGTAATAAACATGTGTGTGTATTGTGTGTGTAAAAAAAAATGAATGGCATTTCACTAACTTGGAATTTTTAATTTACACCAAAGAATAAAAACTAAAAATTTTAAATCGACCACAGTAGAACCCTGAACTTATTTCTTAATCCTGCAAGATTGCAATAATCCTGTAATGTAAAATATTTTTTTATTATTATAAAAGAGTGACCTTCTTATCTGCTGTATATAATTTATCAAGATTAGTTAATTAATGTTCGCAGCTCCCTGTGCACCTGTCTAAATCCAGTTAAAGGTTCTTTAAAGCTGCTTTGAAATTAATATTTAAGAGAAGCACTCAAAACTTTTAGACAAAAGTTTGGTACCGAACTTTTATTCGAAATGCGTCAGTAGAGGGCGTAAAAGTCAGTACTTCCGTCAGACTGGAGCCATCAGGAAGTCTTTAGAGTTTCCTTTCCTGTGTTTAAGAATTCTAAATAATGAGCTGCTTTTGACATCGTCTAATGCAATATGGATACACAAAGACCCCGAGGCGACCTCTAGATAAAAGCAACTAAAGCCAATGGACCACAAGAGATCTGGCTTCAAGAGATGTCCACCTTTTCGACAAACCACACAGTCATCCGATTCCTACCTGGAAAAGTGGAATGAATCCTACCTGGAACATCTAAATGCTCATAATATCTTAAAAGCGTAATCAAGTATAAGATGAAACTCTTTTGTCATCAGGTGGCAGGACTCTTTCATTCAGCAATTGATCTTCAAACAACGAGATACTGTCAACAGAAATTGCAATGTTTAGTATGAAATTAGCAGCAATTGTTCGGGGTTGAATACAATACGATTTTAAGTACAATTAAAAATATTGGAATGCTTATAGCTTAATGCAAATGTACGAGCTAGGTAAAATAATCCGGAAAAGTTGGAATTCCTTGAAATCCGACTTCCTTTTAGTTATCCTACGTAACACGGCATTGTTAGTATATCAACTATTGTCCATTTATTTCCAGAACGTTAGAAAACGCCTCATTCTTTCTTACATTTTGTGTGTGTTGTTTAACATGGCCTTCAGATTTATTGTTAATGATTTATGTGTCTCGAGTGAGAAACTAATTACGCCATTTCTTTTTATGTTTTCTTTTTGGTTAATCTTAAACTTCACGAAAATGCCTTCGAATCCTGAGAAATTCATTAACACTTCGCAATTGCATGATTTTTTCAATATTTAAATTGCCCCAACAGCTAAGGTCACTGTTAGTGAAGAGATTATTATGAATTTTGAATGCTTATATATTGCCGTTGAGGAACCACTGCTTTGCCTATGTCCCTCTTTTAGTTAATAATTTTGAACAATCACAAACTTCGAAATGTGATGAATTAATAAATTCAAACAGATATTATTATTAGTTATTAAAGACATTCAGCACTTCTGCTTAGATTTCTCTGAACATTATAAAAAAAATTCCTATTTACGAACAAGTTCGGCTGAATACTATACAATCCAATTGCGAAGGCTCCTCAATTTTTACAGATGCTCCGCATATTTGTGATTTTCTATCTACGAGTATTAAAACATCCAGTGTTTCCCAAACAATAAGCTTCAGTAAGTTTTTTCCCAGTATTTTCCCTTTTATTTTTGGAATATCAAGATGCCTAGTTTTCACTTTGAATAAAACAAATTCCATTTCAGCAATTTTAAGTTAAGCAATCACTGATAGCTTCGAAATTTATTAGGAGATATACAGGATATATGCGGATACAGTAAAAAATACTGCATTTATTGTGTATAACTTATCTTAATGAACGATAAATGAAAACAAAACAAAACACTGAAGGATTTTGAAGAAAAGAATTTAATTTAAAATTTGAATAAAAAAAAAAACACAAAAAACAATGAGATACAAGTAGGTGAGACCTGTCAATTATGTATTTTGATTGCGTTATTTTAAAGTTTTGTATAGAAATACAGATGTATTAAAAATATTAGAAAAGTTGAAATATATGTAATTAGTTTAGGCTTTCATAAATTTAACAATTATTCAACTTATTAACTAGAAAACTTTGTGTTGATCAGAAATTGCAATAGCATGTAAATGTGGGTGTAATTGGAAGTCTGATAAGGTCAAAAGCTTTTACGTAAAGTGTGCTTAAATTTCTAAGTCTTGTAATTAAAATGAATGATTTATAAATAGCGAAACTGTTTTGGCAAATCTTATGCAGGAAAGTCAACAGCTGGCGTAAATCAGAGCATCTGGAGCGATTCGGGGTTAATAAATTTCTTTGGATAGCGGTAAACAAAAGGCGGTTCACTTCTTATCGTTATCTTTTGCTTGACCGCCCTCTCACTCCCTCATCTGAATTTCCAATCGCACCTTCTTTTCAAGCGTTCATCGATTAGCTGCAAGTGAAAAATGACCGCTTGCCAATTTACGACGGTTGTGCGCTTGCGCTGACGGTCAGCGCGGTCGCCTAGCAACAAACTGCGTAACATTGGAGCCGTAATTTATCGAGTCTCCGACTTCGTTAAACGTTAACGAGAAATTAAACAATTTCGAGAAGAGCAAACAAGTTATGTCTCTTCAGGTTGAAGGTCATTAGACCAGATTAATCTAATTACACATAGAATAAGATTAACACATTAAACCTGAAATCACCTGTAAACAACTCAATACTCAACCATACGTCTTTTAAGTCTGTAGTTAATGTATCTGATCTAAAAAGATAACATTAACAGAAGCTATAAAAGCGTTATTGGTTTAGTTCATCGGGCTGTTATGGATTTACAGCGAACATTGTATAGTTTATTGTTGATAATTACACTTCGACCTAGGTTTTAAAAAACCAAAATCAATGAAAGCTTGAGAAATTACATCGTGCCTCGTAGCGTAGAGTCTGCATAGTCAAAAATAGCATGATACTCGTGAAAGGTAATTTTTTTAATTACCGATTTACAATTTTATTGATTATGTACGTTGTTTCATTGAATTTTTTTTTTGTCTAAATAAATCCTTATCATTCCCTTAAGATAAGGAATCCCACTTAGGGACGCAGGAGTTAAAGCCGGAAGGCCTTTCCTGAGTAGAGGGACTCAGTTGAAGTCTGGTGGCCAATCCAACGCTCGACCGTCTCGGGAAAGAAACCCGAGATCCATTCTACAGAGGGCTGGGTAGACCCAGGACCCGTTTGGAAGGGAAATCAGCATGGAAAAAAATCTCCCGATCTCCTCCGGGATTGAACCCGCATTAAGAATATTAGTACTTGGCTATCGGACTCTTGGAAAGTCTCTCGCATAATTTGATTATGGTACCCAATGGTGGGCCCCCCAGGCCAGTAAGTACCCGACGTGATACTGGGGAAGAACAAGGATCCTTCGCGAGTAATGCAGGAATTTATGATACAGATGGGAGAAAGCCTTCTGGAGGCCCAACTGCTGATGCTGTCTAATAAAAGGAAGAATCTGCGCTGTTCGAAAATGTGCAAGATAGCAACATGGAATGTCCGTGGAATAAGTCTGGGCAGAATGGACATCGTCAAACAAGAAATGAGGAGACTAAACATAGATTTACTCGGTGTTAGCGAATTGCATTGGAAGGACAGTGGTCACTTTCAGTCTGACAACTTCTTTATGTATTACTCTGGTCATCAAGATCAAAGAAGAAATGGAGTGGCATTTATAGCTCAGAAGAAAATAGCCCGTGCAATTGAGAGCTATTTCACCATCGATGACCGCATAATGGCCATCCGTATCCGTGCTAAACCACTGAACATTACAGTGCTCCAAATCTATGCACCAACAGATGCTGAAGAAGATGAAACTGAACAGTTTATTGCCAATATTGAAGAAACACTGAAAATGATGCCCAAAAGAGACATTATTTACTTAATGGGCGACTGTAATGCTAAAATCGGCAATCAAAAAGAGGGAACTATTATAGGGCAATTTGGATTGGGTGAAAGAAATGAGGCTGGAGACCGTCTAACCCAATTCTGTAATGAGAATCATTTCTGGGTCGCAAACACATGGTTTATGCAACCAAAACGCAGTCTGTACACCTGGACAAGCCCTAATGGACAGCTTAGGAACCAAATTGATTACATTCTCTGCAGGCAAAGATGGAAGAGTTCAATTAGAGCGGTCAAAACATTCCCTGGTGCTGATTGTGGCTCTGATCATGAGCTCCTTGTAGCCATCATCAAAGTGAGATTTTGTAGAATCAAGAAAACTGCCCCACCGAAACGGTTTGATGTCTCCAATGTTCCTGGATCATATAGTGTTGAAGTGAAAAATAGATTCGAACTTCTTAACACTGTACACAAATATCCAGAGGAATTGTGGGAAGAAATAAAAAGTACAATCACGAAAATAGCTCAGGAACATATATCATACAAGAAACGTGAGGAAAAGAACAAATGGCTGTCAGAAAACACCATCAAAATTGCGGCCAAGTCTGCGGGGGATCAAAACAAAGTTGGGATGCTGAATGCAGAGTTCCCAAGAGCAGCAAGAAAAGACAAAGAGGCTTACTGGAATCAGCATTGCCAAAAACTGGAAGTGGATTGGCAGAAAGGTCACACTAGAGATCTCTTTGCCCATGTCAGGAAAATTCGAACTCCCTTTGCTGCCCAAAAGGGAATGATAAGAGACAAAAATGGAAAATGTTTGTTTGACCAGAAGAGTATTAAAAATAGATGGCTGGAGTACACAAAAGACCTATATTCTAGTACTAGCAAAGTAGAGCTACCTAGCAAAGATCTGGTAGAAAATGAACCAGCCATCTTGATTGAGGAAGTTATATGGGCACTGCAGCACTTACCAAGCAATAAGGCTCCTGGCACTGACTGTATTCCAGCTGAACTGTTGAGATCTGTTCCACCAAAGGTTATCAAGGAAATTTGCCAGAAAATCTGGGAAACTAGGAGGCGGCCTGAAGAGTGGAAAAAAATCAGTATTCATCCCATTACCAAAGAAAGGAGATTCAAAAGACTGCAGAAATTATCGCACAATAGCCTTGATTCCTCATATAAGCAAAATCTTGCTCAAAATTATCCAACAACGTCTTCGACCGTTCATAGAAGCAGAGCTGCCAGATTCTCAAGCTGGCTTCCGGCGTGGTCGTGGTACTCGCGACCATATTTCAAACCTTCGGTGGATTATGGAAAAATGTTATAAGTATCAGAAAAACATTTACATTTGTTTTATTGACTATCAAAAGGCGTTCGACTGCGTTGAACATAACCAATTATGGAAGGCATTGCAAGAACTAAACATTCCTGTGCATCTAATAGAGATGATAAGATCTCTATATACTAATCAAAAAGCTACTGTTAGAACACAATATGGAGACACTGAGTGGTTTGATATTGATAGAGGTGTGCGACAGGGTTGATTTTATCCCCGATTCCTCTTTAATCTGTACTCTGAAATGGTAATGAGGAAAGCAGACTTGGAAGAATCAGAGATCGGTGTGAGGATTGGTGGTAGAGTTATCAACAACCTTAGATATGCAGATGATACAACTTTGTTATCAGAAACTGAGGAAGGGTTGAGACAACTTGTAAGAAAGATCAAGAGAGAAAGTGAAAAGATGGGTCTCCTTCTTAATATCAAAAAGACAAAGATCATGACGACTGCTGAAACAAAGGATAATAAAATAACCATCGATGAAGAACAGTTTGAATGCGGGAAAGATTTTTGTTTCCTTAGATCCAAGATTGACCAGAGTCAAGGCTGTTGTCCTGAAATTAAGCGTCGAATCGCATTGGGCCACAGAGCAATGTTGAGCATGAACACAGTATGGAAAAGCAAGGACATCGGTCTTTCGCCTAAACGCAGACTAGTCAATGCCATAGTGTTTCCTATTGCATTGAATGGTTGCGAAAGTTGGACAATGAAGAAAGCTGATTGGAGGAGAATAGATGGGTTCGAACTGTGGTGTTGGAGACGACTATTATGAATTCCATGGACAGAAAAAGTTACAAACAAGGAGGTTTTGAAACGTATGAAACCTGAAATTTCTCTTGGAGGGAAGATAAATAGAATGCAGCTAAAATATTTTGGACATGTGTCACGATCTGATTCACTTGAGAATGCTATAATGCTGGGAATGATGAGTGGGAAAAGAAGACGTGGCCGACCGAGGATCACATGGATAGACACGATTAAAGCAATCACAGGCCTAAGTTTAGAGCAGCTAAGAAGGAAGGCACAAGATCGGAAAGAGTGGCGAGAGATGACCCATAGAATCGCCAAGAGTCGGATACGGCTAAATGGTTAAAGACACACATTGGACTCTTACTCCTGTGAATGAGATATACCGTATTTACGCGCATAATTTCCCCCATCGTGTATTTTCCCCACCCCAGTTTTTGTGGATTACAAAATTCAATTTTTATATTTATCGCATAATTTCCCCACCTCTACTTCAACGCGTTTCCAACATGACCTTGACTGGCGGTCAACTCACGACGACGCGACAATGTACCGTTACTATCGCATTTCTCTATCCCACGCTACTTTAGGGAAAGATTCCACCCCCACCCCGGTCAGTACAAGAGCAGACTCCTTCTGAATCAGTACAACAATTTCGAGTGTTTTGTGAAAACGTGAAGTTCGCGAATAAAGTTAAGTTCTCTATTAGCAGGCAGCTGATGCTGACGTCATGCGGTGAGCAGCTATAAAGATGGCGGGCTGCGCTGCGTGAGTTACGAAATTACGTCACAGTCGCACACACACTTCCGTGCATGCCTATTGCTTAACTGTACTTTGAAGAAAAAACAAATATTGAGATGTGATTTCTTTATATTTTAAATGTTGCATGTTAATAAAATTGTTGTTAATTATATTTCTTGCTTTAAAAATCAATATTTAACATGGTTTTTCCTTACACTTTCACCCTATTTTTCTTCCTCAAATTGAAAAACATCGCATAATTTCCCCATCCCCCTTTTTTTTGTCAATATTGATGAAAAAAAAAAGGGGAAATTATGCGAGTAAATACGGTATTAATATTAATACTCAATTTATATTATTCATGAAGCGAAATAGCAAAAAATCATAGATCAATTTTGCAGTGGACATAAAATAAATTACTTAAGCGTGTTTAAAAAAAAAATCTAGACATTTTAAATAACATCAGAACACTAATATAACTATTTTAAAACATAAGGAAGGCTCATTACTATTCTATCACTTCATCATGTGAGATGTCTCCCGTGGTACATCACTAACACGTACTGTGTTTCTTCTTATTTTTTTTTTAATTCTCTAGTTAAAATTCCTTCTGTATTATAATGGTCAAAATTTAAATTGAAACAACAGAAATTTAAAAATTTCAGGTATTTAATTCTGCTGATCATACAAAATTCTGTTACAGGTGTTATGTTATATTTGATTAGGAATTATACATGTTTACTTTGCCAAAATTAATCAAACAGGAATCAGTTGCTTAGTAACAGATAATTATTTTCGCTGGGCAGCGTTGACAATCAAATTGGATTTTGAAGGTTACATTTCTTTGCTGATTATTTTCTTTGTTAATAAATTAACAGTATGGAAGTTTAGATATGTCTTTTTGCGATACTTACTATTGGGACCCATTTTTTATAATTTATTTCTGGTTGTACTTTAAATCATAAACCCTTCTAAATGTATAATAAAAATTACAAATGTGTAATTCTTTCATACTACCTGACATCGTTTGAAAAAAAAAAGCATTTTTCCTTGTAATTAACACTAGGTTAGGTGAATTGAGGTGTGATCCTTTCCAGGATGTTTCGGTTTGAAATACGACGGGAAAAAAAAAATCATTTCGAAATAACCAGTGATATCCTAAATAATGACAACTATAAGTTATGTTTGAGAAACAAAAGACAAGAAACAAAAGACAAGAAACAAAAAAGCAGCACTTAAATTAATTGGAAATCGCCTTTCCGATTCAATTATTAGGAGAGGAGTTGGGTACGGCCGTTTCATCCTTCTACGGAATCATCAGCCCAACCCTGCCTCTCCCGATAAAAGACTCGGAAAGGCAAGATCCTTATGCTGAGAGCCACCGCCAAACTGGAAGTGACCCCCAACCAAAGAAAGACAAGAACATTAAATTGTTGTGTTTGTCAGCAACAACCAATCTTCTATTTAATTTTCTATTTAATCTTCTTGTCTTTCTTTGGTTGGGGGTCACTTTTAGTTTGGCGGTGGCTCTCAGCATAAGGATCTTGCCTTTCCGAGTCTTTTATCGGGAGAGGCAGGGTTGGGCTGATGATTCCGTAGAAGGATGAAACGGCCGTACCCAACTCCTCTCCTAATAATTGAATCGGAAAGGCGATTTCCAATTAATTTAAGTGCTGCTCTTTTGTTTCTTGTCTTTTGTTTCTCAAATTCTTTATACAGCACGTTAAATTTTTGGCTTCTTTTCTCCTTATTTCTTAAAATAAGTTATATTTAAAAAAAAAAAAACTTAAAAAAAACAAAAAAAAAACCAGAAAATAAAATGAGAAGAAAACACCAAAAATCGATTATGAAAAATGGGTCCCGATAGAACCTAAGTACCTTTTTTTTGTTTTACTTTTTTGGTAATTGGATACTGCTTAAATACTTCTGAATACTTTTTTTTTTTTGCTCTTTCTCAAAGGATGAATATATTTATTTGAATGAAGCACAGACACTAATATGTCTGTCCTTAGGAATTCACGGCTGCTTTGAAAGTTTGTTTTTAGATCGAAAAGAGCCTGAAAAATTTCGTCTGTAACAAAGAATTATTTTATTCTATAACAGAATTATCGGTAATCATTTCTTTCAAAAAATAAAAATAATTCATTTTTAAAGAAATAAAAATTATTGGAACAAAATGGCCGAAAGAAAACACAAAGAAAGTCATTACTAATAAAGTCAACAACATTTGGATTTGTCATAAGACAATCGTAATTGGAAACAGGAAACAGGAGTCGTCTGCCATTATTTTGATGCTCGTAGCAATGTTATTGATAAGAAAGAATTACGAAGAAATAGTTTTTAGTTAATTAAAAAATAAAAGATTAGAAACTGTACCCAAAAGACGAAGAATTTAAAAATCTAAATAATTTAAAACAGATATTAATAAACTGAATTGGGCTTTGGTATCACCTTCTTGTAATCTTAAGTGAGCTTTTTAACGTTTTAGTTCTTAGGGGGTCTACATTTACCAACGGATCCGTTATATCCTGAAGAGATTACGGAAGGAAATGATAACGGATTGTTTTTATCCATCATTCTGAAAGCGTTAAGCGTTCACTCAGTCAAAAGGTTATTAGAGCTAAATTAATCAACCACTGGTTCTCTACGCATGAGCGGCAATCGTTGTAAACAAAAAGAAATTGATTCATTTATCGTGGATTTGTCAACATTAGCTGATATGCAATGCGGAATATTATGTTTGGTGCCATGTCAGTAAATCTCAACAAAATTTTTATGTTTTTTTCAATTGTTTGCTTAGAATTTCATTGCAATTTTACATCTTGGTAGAAAAATAACTTCTGAAATTTTTATTAACTAGTTACACAAATAACTTATGTACGATTATTTTATATAATGTATGCGTTTACATACAGTACGAGACATTAAAGATTAATTGATATTCTTTTTTATATATTAAGTTTTTGATATTCTAAACAGCATATAGCGACATTTAATTCAAATCACTTAAAAGAAAATATATCTTTTGTTTTGTACTTGTCTAGTTCTTCCGTTACAAGGACTATTTTTTTCAGCAGTAAATGGCTATTCTTAAAATCCGCTCTCTTTCTCGTGATAGGGAATTTTTAAGGACTTTCTATAACTCATTCATATCGTTTTATTTCCCGCCGTCTGTAATCTATTATTCTTAGCGAAGTAATTTTTATTTGATAAATTTTGAATCCAATAGAAACTTGATCGCTTAGCAAAACAACCGTTACATACAAAAGTAAAAAAAAAAAAAAAAAATAGTTGCCATACCAACTTTTAATACTCATACATTAATAATAGGAAATTATCGATTGGCATTTTCGACCTCTTTGGATCTTGCTTCTGGAAAATCAACAATCACAATTGAGATGTACTACTACTATCTCAGACTCCAAGATAACTTATTTAAAGCGATTACTATTCTTTAATCACACAGTCTTTTGGTAGGTTTTTTTTTTGGGGGGGGGGGGGGGGGGGGGGGGGCAACAGTCAATTTAGTTTAGTTCTATGATAGTTTTCTGAGGAAGACCTGGAAAACCTAGTCATTATCTGTTCCAAACGCCTGGCAGTGTCAAATGTATCTCCTAATCCACCTGGTCATTGTGGGAGATTAGACTAATACAACCCTCGGGGGAGACCTGAAGTCAGAAATGGTTATAAAAAGGACTGAAGAAGAAGATTTAGCAAATAGAGATTTTTCCTTAACAACTACTCTATCTCTGAAGTTTCAGCTTTGTAGGACGCATAGTTTTGAGTTATTTTGATATTGACACCCTATTAGACTTAAATTGCCTGCTAAAACCTTTTTATTCTCTGAAGCATCAAGTAAGATTCCAATCTAGAATGTCCTATTTTGGCTAACTACGAATCAATAATCTAAACAATAAGAAGTTTTAGATTAGAAATTCCGTATGTATTTTTTCTAGAGTTGATACAGACTTTTTTATAGTGATATAAAACAGTGAATTCTAATTACAACCAATCATTGTTGTGGTAACTTAATAGGAAGAAAGCATATGTCAGTGTCGTTGTTAACCATCTAGCAATGGTCCACACAAACCTAGAATGGATTATACTTCAAATTAGCTCGCATTAGTCCAGACTCACCGACCAGCTTTTTCGTTTCTAGTTAAAATGTAGTTCAATAAAGCGTTGAATAAATGGATTTACATGATGTTAATTGTCAAAGTGTTAATGCCGCCTCCTGTTAGCAAATATTGGAAATATTTAACTTCGATGTGCCTCTCAAGCGACTGTCAAATCAAAATACAAGCAAATACATTTCTAAATGAAAGGGAAAACCTAACAATTTTAATAATTTTAATATCATGTAATGATAGCAATAATCAAAGGAATCTGTGAATAGAGAAACTTTAATAATCACTAAATTTAAGGAAGTGAAAGCCCATTAAAAATCGTAGCTAGATTTTTAATTACCTTCGAAAACCACCGACGTTTCTAAAGAAAGGCTGGAAATCGAGAGAGTTCTTTGGTATTATTTTGGTGTGTCTCCTCCATTTCGATTTCTCTAGGATACAATTCCGAAGATGTATCCTAGTTTTTCTTAGATAAGTCAGTGGAATCTAAATGTACTTCCTGTGTAAACACTCCAAATTGACTCCGGAAGTCCAGCAATTTTTGAAAACCACCTTCTCAAGACGAAATAAATCGTCTTAAAATTGTACACTTTAAATGTACAACAATTCTGCAAAGCAAAATAATTTATTTATGTACATTAGAAATAAAGCTGAACTCTCAGTAAGAATTTGTTATTTCCGGAGGCGATTGAAATGGAACCAAAAATTGGGGATCCCAACTACTAACTTTACCTTAACATCTTCCAGAAGATGATAAAGTTTTTTGTCAGTCAGGAGATATGTACTAATCACTCGATAGACATGATATAGACACCTTATATTGAATTTGAATTTTATTTCATGTCTTGTTTTACATTGAAAGCTCGGCTAGATTTGCCATTTTAAAACTATCAGCACCTGTATCACAGGTATTCTTAATATAAGTATATCTATAGGACTGATAAACATTAAAAAAAAAATCTTTACACATCATCTTTAAAGTACATCTATTCATCGTGAAGTGGGAATTGACCATGCAGAGCTAAATGAGTCCATTTTGAGGACTCGAAGAATGAGGGTACAGATCAAAATACTTCGCTCTCTTATAGTTTGGTCCTGAAGGAGGAATGAGACATGATACTGTAGGTCCTTTTTTTTGAGAGATTTCCTCACTCCGGGGTGAGATATTATCTCGATATTTCGGCCCCGTGCCTCGGGCCTTCTTCGGGAGATGTTTTAGAAGTCAATCACATGAAGGAGAGCGCATAACGAACGACTTCCGTCGTTAGTTCCTCGGACGAGTTGCTCATGTTGTTTGATTCCGAGGCGATTGATCTCGTCCGAGGAACTAATGACGGAAGTCGTTCGTTATGCGCTCTCCTTCATGACTTCTAAAACATCTCCCGAAGAAGGCCCGAGGCACGGGGCCGAAATATCGAGATAATATCTCACCCCGGAGTGAGGAAATCTCTCAAACAAAAGGACCTACAGTATCGCTCTCTTGTTTTAAGTTGAACTATAAATAAGCTATGCACCAAATTTTACAGAAATCTGTCCCGCCGTTTTAACTTTATGCCTGAACAAACAGACAAGAAAAAATGTAAACACTTTGAACTTTAGTTTAAGAAACTCCTTCAATATTAGAATTAACATATTTAATGGGACAATTTCATTTAGCTGAACTTCTTCAGACAAATAATCTCAAGTAGAGGAATTTTGTTAACTCTACTCTCTCTTACATGGAAATCGTTAATAAGAATTAACTTACAAAATTCAAAATTCACCAATACAATTGATAATCAGCGAGTTGCCTTTGTATTTCTACTTTAATTTCTAAATTGTTTTCACAAAAATAAACCGCTTTTGAAGGAGTATTTGTTTATTAGACAAGAAGAACATTTTTCGAGTGAAATTTATAAGATTTCGTATTCTTTGATACCAATTCGTAAAAAAAAAAAAAAAAAAAAATCACGAAAAACACCTTTTTTTGTTTGAAATAAAAAAGCGCTTTTTATTTTATTTAATTTTATTTTATTTTGTTTAATTTAATTTTATTTTATTTTTATAATAAAATCCGTTTTATTTGATTGTTCAGATGACTTGGATAAAAAAAAAACAACAACTTTGATTAGAGAATTCAAGAAAAAATATTGGAAAAGTTATAAATGACACCCAAGGATAACTTACAAGAATTCTTCTGTCCTCAAAGATTATTTCGAAGGAAGATTAAAGTTATGCTAAACTTTCTCAAAGTAATGCTGAAGATTTGAAATGTTTGAACAGAAAGAACGATAAGAATGCACAGGCCATCGAAGATTTGCTTTCTGGTCTTATAAAAAAAGTTTTATCATATCTCTCCCGTGATATTTAATCTTACACCGATGCTTTCGACAACCTTTTCTTTTCTCCTGAAGGATTAAATTGTCTGATCTTGTCAAAAGAGAGCGAGGACTGTTCCATTTCGCCGCACGGTAAATGGATTGTAGGAGGAGGACGGTGAACCCTTGGCAAACGATCCAAGAAGAAGCGAGCAAATGGAATGTTTTGAGAGGGTCGCGATCAAGGAGAGCCAACACAAGAATGTAGCAGGAATGGGTCCGCAATCACTTAACTCAACCTCAAGGATTAGAAGATTGAGAGGGAACTGCTAAAGTGGACAGACACTATGGAATTGTAGCTGATGTAGGTGTATTACAGCTCAAATGAACTATAATTCATCTGAGTATGTCTCTAGTCTAAAACATACACAAGGAGACAGAAAACTGAATCATTGGCGAGTGATGAGAGACTTACATCATCACACGATTGACATAAATTAAGTTACGAATAAAAATGAAAAAAATAATAATGACATGAATGTACAATTTCAGATTTTTTTCCCATTTGATTGGCTCTCCATAATCAATATTTTATTGAGCCTTTTAAAAAACTCGACAATGTGGAATTATTGATAAATATGTGAATAATCATTGAAAAAAACTTGATAAATAAAAAATGAAATATATATTTCTAGACCTATTAGTTATATTCTTAAGCGAATAAACTAAGTAAATATGTATTTTTTTTTTTTTAATGTTTATCAGACCTATTTAGGTGTACTTATTACCTGTACACCTGTAATATAGGTTCTGAGAGTTTAATCTTAAGTATCACTTTCCACCCATAAAGAAAAACGAGACAAAACAAAAGAAAAGAAAAAGAAAAAAAGAACTATGATTAGTAACTAGATTATGTAATGAATTTTATATTTTTATCTATTACGTCGACAATTAAATTTTTTTTTATATCTCCAATTTTTTGGTTATTGTAATTATCCCAGTTAAGTTGATGAAAAAGTTTATATATAATATTACCATTTAGACGGTACCCAAAATTATTTTTTATTTTTTTATCACTTATTGAACTGAGCCAATTGTTTCTAGTAATATTGTTTTTATTATTATTTTTCTCATTTTTCATTTTAAAGAAATTTTTAAGAATTGTCTTATAAATAAATTTCTCTTCTATAATTAATATTTTGAATTCAAGTCGTTATCTAATATCCTTGAACAAAAATTGAAAAGCCTGTCTAAAAATGGTGATTTAAATCTTATCGAACACTTACGGAATAAGACATCTTATTGAAAACTGACATTTAAATTAGAATTAAATTAAGACACTTTAGGATTAATTAGAGGAAAATTTATTATGTTTAATTTTTCGTTTAAAGTCATTCTACGAATTTTGAACATTTAGGAACTAACAAAACAAAATCATTCTACGAATTTTGAACATTTAGGAACCGACAAAGTAAAATCAATCTACGAATTTTGAACATTTAGGAACTGACAAAGAAAAAAATCATTCTACGAATTTTGAACATTTCGAAACTGACAAGGTAAAATCAATCTACGAATTTTGAACATTTAGAAACTGACAAAGTAAAATCACTTTACCAATTTGAACATTTAGAAACTGATAAAGTAAAATCATTCTATGAATTTTGAACATTTAGGAACTGACAAATTAAAATCATTCTACGAATTTTGAATATTTAGAAACTGACAAAGTAAAATAATCTACGAATTTTGAGCATTTAGGAACTGACGAAGTGAAATCATTCTACGAATTTTGAACATTTAGGAACAGATAAAGTAAAGTCATTCTACGAATTTTGAACATTTAGAAACTGACAAAGTAAAATCAATCTACGAATTTTGAATATTTAGAAACTGACAAAGTAAAATCAATCTACGAATTTTGAACATTTAGAAATTGATAAAGTAAAATCATTTTACGAATTTTGAGCATTTAGGAACTGACAAAGTGAAAACATTCTACGAATTTTGAACATTTAGAAACTGACAAAGTAAAATTATTTCATCAATTTTGAACATTTAGAAACTGATAAAGTGAAATCATTCTATGAATTTTGAACTAACAAAGCGGTAGTCAGTTGATGATCAGCTACTGTTAATCGATGCTATAAAATAAAAGTTGTGTGACAACAATTAGATAAAATTTCACTGATGCGTCGTTGATAGTGTATCGTCTTTCTAAAAGTAGTTGCGAGTGGTTAATAACATTTAATGTCATTTCCGGATCACTTTTCATATAAAGTACTTTTCAAAATGGCTACTTCCATGTATAAGAAAAAAACACAAAGGGTTGAAAACAAGAATTTTCAGGGTAAGAGTCTTTAATTCCTTAGCGTTGTCTAATATTATTTCGGGAACTTTAGTGTCGTACATACATCTAATTCATCTCAAAAATCACAGGATTCGAAGTCGATGTCAGCCATCTTGAAACAGCTAAACAGCGAGAGGGGCTGACGGAAATTTTGTAATTGAGGAAAATTTTAGCAAAATTTGGGCTGCTAGATTTTGATGATTGAACAGCGATTTAGCGACAGATGAAAATTGGTCACAGAAAAAGAGGGAAGCTTGAGAAACAGTCATTTTTCCACCATACGCTTGGTGGACACCGCTCTTAGTAATTATAGTTGAAGTTCATACATAGTTCATTACTTAACCTTTTGCTAATATTCGCCTTTACGTTCTCTGTAATGGCAGGATTTGCTGCTAAATAAATCGAAAAGGTAAATGAATAATTTATAAACAGCAATTAGTGGGTTAATTAATTATAGCGATTATCTTTATGAAGTAATAAGGTTGTGATAATTATGTTTCCCATGGGTACAATAAACACTTCATTCTCATCGATTTCTTGTGTAAGGCTTTACATTGTAATGATATACTGGGAGAGATGTAACAGTTTAAGAAATCCGAAGCAACCCTTATAGCGGGAATTGTGGCGGTAGGATTATTTTTGTAATATCTGCAATGTAAAGAGCATTTACAGCTAGATTTGCATTTTTATAAATTTATAATTGGTACCAAATAACAAGCATTGGTTATTTGGAAGTTTTTCATGTTCTAAAGCGCTTTGGTCAATTGCAAGTGTTTTTGGCTTAAGTGAAAATAGCATAAAGTTCTCAGAATTGATGGAGGCAAGGAATGTCATTTCGATATTTCGGATCAGTTCCTTCAACCTTCTTCAGGAGATATTTGAGATTTCAAAAACTTGTGTGCTATTATTTGGGCAATGTGATGGGACGGACGATTTCGTGGCCTTCTCGTCCAAAACAAGACATAATTTATTTCTTACAGTAATAAGTAATAGGCCATTAGCCATTGTATGTAATCCACGATTAAGCGATGACCTGCCCATTGATTAGGTTCGAATTCCGGAATTGCTTTGATTCGAACCCAATCAAAGCTGTCTTTTTGTACTCTGTTTATTTTCCTTCTACGAATTGTATTATTCGAATCCATTAAAAAAAGACTAACCATGTATATTATAGATTGCAGGGTAGCAGACTGAAGACCTTTCAATCAATGAAGAGTCGTTTTTAAACTTCTTTTTCTCTTTTCTTCCTAAAGACTTCCTGCCATTGCTTTGCTGCTCTTAGTCATTTTTAAGCTTTCATCGAAAGATTAACGGATATGCAGTTAATCCGAGATCAGAGTTGAGCACTCATTCAAGTATAAATACGATTGTTAAGGAGGAAATGAGAGGAACTTATTACCAGAAAGATTAACTGTCTCAGTAATTGGAGTAATGAGAATGCTTTCATAATCTATCTATCTATCTAATCAATTTATCCGCAAATAAAACTGAACATATTTTTTTTGTCCGCTATTATTCAGAACTTAAAGTGAAAGTCGCGATCAGGCCTTAGATAGTAACACAACGAGATTGTGACCTACAATAATAACATACTGTATCTTTAGGTTAATCTTGGATTTCCTGATTTTTGTGCGTCGGGTCAGTAATTCCCCTGTAATATCCCAAATTTCATCTTTCTTTGTCGTCAGGATGTAATCAAAGTCGTCTGGACCTAAGTTGAGATAAATGTAATTTAATGAAGTACACAAATAATGTAAGCTTTCGCTAAGGAATTTTCTATTCCTGATGAAATTATTTCGATATTTCGGATCGGCTCCTTCAGCCTTTTTCAGGAGATATTTGAGATTTAGTTCCAAAAACTTATGTGCTGTTATCTGGGCAACGTCGGTGCTTTGGAATGGACTCATCCAAGACATAATTTATTGTTTGGGCAACAGGAAAACTTAGTTGAGAATCTGCAATGTAAAAGTTTGGAAATCACTTTACACCTTGACTAGCGAATCAACAGTATTAATCTAAATACATGTATACATTAATGCTAAAATACAAAGTTATTAATCTTTTTTAATTTTTGACATCAAAATTGAGGACATTCTAAATGCTTCCGGAAGCGTTTTAGCTTTAATTAGGATTAATGTGATAAGCTACCTTTCCTTTGCGATTAGATTATTGTCATTATTCATCATCATTAATGGCTCTATTAAATCTTGCTTAGCCTTTGATTATCTATTAGCTCAGTCAATTATGTAAATAATTATTATCCCTCCAGCTACAACTAATCAAAAATGTTTTACTTTGTATGTCCTTGAATACTAGACAATTTCAGTCCTGTACAAAAATATTAAAGTAGAAGCTTCCTTTTATTTATTTATTTATTTATTTATTTTATTATAGTCCATTTTCTATTTTCTCTGATGATTTAATACACGAGGTATCCTTAAGTCTGCTAACTGAAATTTGGGATGTTGCCAATCCAATACGAGCAGGATTATTTAGGGTCTCCGCCTCCACCATTCTCAATGACCCTGAAATCCCTTCTTAAAACGGCTGGTCTGATTATCTTACTATTTATTACGATCCTCATTTACGATCCAATTTAAAATATGAGCACAAATATTTCAGTTTTCACCTTCCTATCATTTCCAACTCAAGCACACATGTTTAATAAATTAGATCCCAAACCTAAAAGAAAACATGAATTAAATTGTTTCTATATAAAATTCAGGGCTAAATATTTGATGCAAAATGTTAGTAATCAACAAATGCCGAGATACATGTACAGTTACAAAAACATTTATTGCTTACAAATAATGAAGACAATTATTGCTTACAAATAAGGTTCTCTTTATATATGAAAAAAATTAAAAAGTATTGACCTGTTTAAGATACCCGTTAAAACATTACCAGCTTCAGAATAAAAACACAAAGAGTTTTATTCTGAAGATAGATACCGTTTTAACGGATACCTGAAACATGTCAATACTTTTTAAATTTTTTTTATGTTTAAACAGTGTGTTATTGGTCTCCATTATTTTTCTGTATCCTTAGTCTCAGGTTTAATTGAAAAAAAAAAAAATCATGTTTATGAAACAAAACTTTTTTTTTCTTTTCCTTCAAAAAGAATAGCGTACATTTATTGATTAAAGTCGTTTTGTGTTTTATTTTTGCACCTCACTTCCAAATCCAAGCTTACTTGATCCGTGTGTGAATGGAACACGTCCTTCTCTCGTCTTCATTCAGGTTTTGAAGGGAGATTGGACTTCGCAGAAATTCAAAATCCCTGTTCTTATTTCGTATTTTGTATCCAACAACGGTTCGCTGATAGTTTGAAGGTTGCGGAAAGGTCATCATCACAAGCTGCTCTTGTTTCAAAAAATCGATGAAGAAAAAACAGGCGTCGATTTTCAAGGTAAAGCCCAAGAAAATTTCGTTCAGGAAATTGGAAAATTTAGGGTTGATATTTTTAGGAATATTGTTTCCTCTTGTTTTTATAGAATGAGAATTGAGAAAGTGAAAAATTAGAAAAGAAATGAATTCCAAATAGTTTCTGCAAAAATGCATCTTTTTTCTGGCGTATCAATTGTTGATTTAAAGAGATCGATGAAATATAAAAAAAATTGTTGCGAATGAAAATGGTAAATGAATATAGTTTTCAATTTTAGATATAAAGTATTTCTTTAACGTGATAAGAATACTTTTACAAGTTTCGTGTATTTTGTTTTCCCTAAACTTCTTCTCTAAGAACCCAATTGTATCTAAATTAGAAGAGAATCCACATTCCTTAATGATTGTCTAGTTTCAGCTTTCTAAGGTAATTAGTTAGATATCATTCGCCTAAACATACAATACTTTCATAGATTTTTGCTTGTAATACATTAAATTTCAAAAGAACAGTAAATTCGCCTATAGTACCACTGAAATGTTAGCTTTCTAAGATAAAAAGCTTTTTGTTTTAGTTATATTGTTTCCTTTAAAATCGATATATGTTATTTTAAACGCTCAAGTTGCAGAAAACTCGTATACTGTATATGCAAATGCAGTTTTCAACAACTTGAGCGTTTCCAGCAATAAATAATTATGCTAGCATTGCCATAATAATATATCGTTGACATTCTTATCTCAACATTAAAATAAATGCTGATACATTAAATTCATGTTATGTAAAACTAATAAGTGAATTCTGTCATTAATAGCTCTTTAAAGTCTGGTTGCAAAAAATTTCTCATCTAAATTACAGCCATTGAGGGCGAATCCGTATTAATTCAAATTTTCCCATAAGGGCTTTACCCACGTCCCGCGTTAATATTCTATGAAAGTCTAATTCTTCCCAGAACAATGATGCAAATTAAAAAGTTTAATGAAATGTTGTTCTGTATATTTTTTCATTCTTTATTTCCTTTTCTAATAATATGCTTTATTAAAATATCAATGTTTAATTGCAAATTCAAAATTTATTTGTGTTATTTGGAAATAGTAGTAATTCCAGTATTTTTCTGTTGTACTTTACTCCTAATCAATTTCCCTTCTGTTAGTAAGGCTGATGATCACCGAAGCCTGAATTTCCTAATTTATTTCCTCGTCCACTTTGAGCGTGAATATCTCGTTTTCTCCCAGTGTATTCCTTAAAACATAAATGATAAGAACTAAAAGCATAATAGGAAATATATTTGCAATATATTATATGCAAACAACCGAAAACCTCAACTAGCCCTGTTTTTCATTTTAAAATTAATGCCTTTTATTGGTAGGATTTTAAGATCATTAACAATCTCGTTATCTCATTATGAATCTCATTACGAGAGCCTTAATAAGATCAGCACGTGCTAACGATTATCGATTTTAATGATAACAATGAAGAAAATGGTTATTGTTTGGTTTAAAAACTCTTAATGAGATAACAATACTTGTATGATAAATATGATTAATCGTTAATTACAGCAATAATAAATTAATTATATAAAAATATAATAAAGTATAAATTCAGGATTTGTTGATTTTTCTATATATTTCCTGAGCTTATGCTGAATATGCGCTTGGCTGCGGATTGAAGGTAGAGGGTTCGATCCCCGGCCTCGGCGGAGGGCGGGGATTTTTCCACTCCATTCTCCTCCAAACGGGTCCTAGGGTCTACCCAGCCATCTGTCGGATTGCTACCGGGCTTCTTTCCCGGGAGTTAAAGGCGGGCGGGCGTCGGGCTGACCTCTCGACCTCTACGTAGTCCCGTTGGTCATGAAACGTCGGGAGCCTTACCTCCCACGCCCCAAGGGCCTGCACAGGCCTGTCATGGGATACTTGAACTTTAACTTTATGCTAAATATTCTCGAAAATAATATAATGTTTTTGTTTAATAATCCTGTAGAAATATGTTTATTTAATAACGATACAATTGTCCAACAAAAGCATAAACAACTTAAATGATCTGGAAAGCGTCCGCGGGCCAATGAAAGTGAAAAATCCCAGAAAACTGCTAGCATTAGGTAAAAAGAAATAGAATAGACTATTATTTACTTTTTGATAGAAAGCATGACAAAGAAAACAAGTTCAGTAGCCGAAATGCAACTGCAATATATCATCTAAGTATAATTTGGTGTATTTTATCTGCAACTCCTTCGTGTATTACGGTTAAGCTATTTTATTTCGGGCGGTGCTAGTCTGAATAAGTTAAAAAAAGATTTTGACTTTTATTTTACATATATGTAGTACATAAATCTTTGTTTACTAAAAATATGTGCCTATTAGTTGTGGCTTATGCTAATCCAATTTAGAATCTTAGATTCTATGATGTTAAATTGAAATTAACTTAACGCAAAATTTACGTATTTAATTAATTTTTTAACAAAATAATAAATTGCGATGGGTAATTAGTATTCTTATCCGAGGCATTACAGTGACACAGACTTTTAATTTATGTAGTTCCATAAATTTAGCAATGAAAGAAAAATTTAAAAAAAAGCAACATTTTAACGAATGTAAGCTGTACATTTCCTTCACAAAAAAAATAGCGCTATTATCAAATTATCGCAACCTAAGTTACCGAAAGCTTCATATTTGGTTTAATAAAAGCGCTTTGTCGAAAATTTTAGGTTTTTTTTTTTCTTTACGAACTATTTGTTTGATAATATGCGAAAGATTTGGTGTGGAAATCCAAGCTATAACTTCTTTAATTTCTAGAAGTTGCAGGAATCTTGTATAATGCCTCAAACAAAGTAGTTCCAAGTAAAAACTTACACTGGAGCTGCTATCCATAGATTTTGCTAATTCTGAAGTTTTCGTTTGTACTTTTTTGAAGAAACATGAATATCAAATTTTATTTGTTTCAATTACTTAATGAAATTTTGAATTTGATTTCCACCAATTTCAGAACAAGAAATTTGTGATCATTTAGGAGGAGGAAGGATATGACGTCATGTAAGTAAATCATCTGAGAACAAAAATAGCGAAATAAGGAGTGATTTTAGTATATATCAGGAGAACATCCGACATTGTTCTCATTGTTCTTATTTGGGGAATGACTTTGAAACTGAATTAAATCTGGAGTGATCAGATAATAAATACACTTCCAGGAAGGGTTGGCAACAACACTAAGGGACTGTTGCTAAAAAGCCTCGAAGTTACAACAACAGTTGCTTTATTTGTCAAGGACAATCGAAGGAGAACCTCAGCACAAATCGATTACTTGTAGCGAAGGCAGAGATTGAATTCTTTTATAAGATCAGATTCTGTCTGATTTGCTGATCCTTGGCTCTGGACAGGATCATCGTCAATTGTTCTAACAGCTTCACTAAATCCTGTTTCTTCCTAAATGAACAAAAAATGAAATGTAACAATTTTATGATACTTTGGCGTAAAAGTGCAGCGCCATCTTATGAAAGTAATCTGGCAAAGATTGATCACGATATTGAGACTGAAGATAGTTCGTTAAAAAAAAAAGAATCTAATAGACAGGTAAAGATTGGCCTCGTAGGTAATCTGCATCTTTACTAAGAATTTTATGTTTGTTTTGTTTTGTTTTTTTCTCCTTACTGTGTTAGAGCTGTTCGATTTTTGTATTGGCCCAAATTTTCACTAGAAAACCGATGAAGCTTCGATGTGAGCTTCATCGGTTTGAAGCTGACGGACAAACAACACAAAAAGCAGTAGCTATCTGCAGCTATAATAAACAAGTTAAGGATAGTGATTAGTAAACCAATCACGGTGCTTCGCAACGGCTTCTGAGTCACCTTTACTTTAGAATAGACTGCGCCGGGGTGGTGTAGAAAATGCTCGTGCGAGTCTGTTTGCGACCCCATGCTATCTTATCCACACCTATTTATATGGAATAATATCATTCTTAACTCAAACCTTGTTAATCGAATTCCTAATAATGATTTAAAAAAAATGAGGGGATCGAACCCACGACCTTCGCGTTATTAGCACGACGCTCTAACCAACTGAGCTAATAGATCACCTACAACTGAGCTAAAAGAAGCCGTTGCGAAGCATTGTGGGATATGTGTCCACAGACAGACAAACAGGCGATATAAGGCGTCTTTCAGAAGCCTGAAAGTAGAGCAAGTTGAGGAGACAAAGCAGAAGCGTGCCAGAAACTTGGAAATGGGGAGGGTTGGAATAGTATTCCTAGTTCAACTACAAAAATCAAAACCAAAAAATTGACCTTCTTCTAATAAGGAAGTTACAGACCAATCTCTCACCCTCTCACAGTCAGTTAAAATAAATGATTAATTTTTACGAAAATAAATTTTAATTTTTATGTTTATTTCAAGAAGGTCTCAGCTTAAACCGAAAGCATAATCAGATTTAGGCTAATAAAATCATTTAGTCTGTGTGTATGTGTGTCTTCCTACCAACTCTCCAATCAGCTACTGGATCCTCTTGGAATTGAAAGTACTTAAAAAGAATAAAAGACAATCTATCCTTTGTATTTGAAAGTTCTCCGTGTGAATCCCTGTGATGAGCGCTTGAAGATGACAACTACTTACAACAGTAGCAAAACAGTTAACTCTCATTGACGGCAACCAACGAATTTCTGTGTCTAACAGTGCATGACTTCAGATCTGCGCCTATTTTCATTTGAGTGTAGTATTTGGATTTAGTGATAAGGAAAATATAAAGAATGTAGACTACATTAGTAAGATTCGGTAACATTAAATTAAGAGTTTAAGCAAATAATTTAACGTGCATGAAGTGTAATATAAAAATAATTATAATATGAAAATAAGGAGGCAAAAGCACTTATTAAAAATTAAAAAGTTTAACACAAGTAAAAGAATCTACAAATATTACAGTTTCAGCTCGCCTGCGAGACGTTGCCAAATGGTTTCTAACAAAATGACAAACGGTTTATTTGTGTATTTCAACCAATAGGAAAGCTGGAAAAGTATAAATTCAGAGTCTTTTTCTTTGTATTTTTTTTTTTTTTTAAATTTTAAAAAACAAAGAGCAATTTTAAAATTCAGCATTCAAAAGAACATGTTATTTCTTCTGAAACTTGTTGTTTGTTTTTCGTTGTTTGAAACGTTGTTTGCTTCTTCTCAATTCTTTAATTATTTTTATAAGAATTCCAACTGGGTTCTAGTTGATGAGTTCAAGAAACATCTAGTTTTCGATTACTGACCGAAATTAGGTTGTTTTTCTAACAAAAGTTAGCTAACAAGAAGCGCTTGGACGATTGATTGCTCTGCCGTCTTTTGAGCTGTCAATGGCCATCAACACTGGGCGACCAGCAGAGGCGTGATTACGTCATAAGCGAAGGCCCGTCTCATCAATCTCGAAGCATCTTGACTCGTCGACGGACATCTGTTGCAGCAGATAAAGGGAGAAAGATGTCCCGCCTGAATTCACCAAAGCTCCAGGGCATACAAATGTCAGAGACACAGGTTGCTGTTATTCACAGCTCTTGCAATCAACATTAATATTCCACAAAAACATCTTATAAAACTTTATGAATTTTTCCTACGTCAAATATTTCACACTTTCAATTGGTTTGAAAATCATTTACTCTTCAATCGTAGATTTTCAAAAATCGTTAATAGCAGTTCTTACAGCGTATTTCTTTTACTTATCTGGATATTTATTTATTTATTTATTATTTATTTTTTTTATTTTATTTATATTTATGTTTTTAGAATGATTATACATTATTTGTATTGTGTTTTTAGATTATATTGTATTTTTCAGGGGAAACAAATATATTTATTAAATTTATAATTTAAGTTTCTAAAATGTGCCAAGTATTAAATGATAATATAAATCAAATTTTGAACTTCACTGTTTATTGAAGAGTACTCCTAGCTGATGATTGCCAAAGAGTGTGAAGCAGTTTTTCTATGATGCCGTTTGATAAACGCTTATCTCATTTATTTATAATTTATTTATAATTTAATTTGTATTACTTAAAAGAAAATAAGAAAGGCACACAACTAGGGAAAAAAACAACAACAACAAACAAACAAAAATTCACTGAGCTAATTTTGGTTTATGTGCTGGGAACCGGAAACGGCACCGTCTCGAGTTGCAACACTCATCAGTCCGGTCCAAAATTAATTTTTATTTTTCTGGTTTTTTTTTTTCTTCTTTAATTAATTCCTCTGAGGCCGGCGACAGCCTGACACGTGAATTTATGTTTTCTGTATTCAGAATTTCTTTTTTGCTGTTTCAGTTAAAGGAGATATTAATTTTTATTTCCATAGAAAAAATTATTTTGTCAACATTGTGTTTCATGTTTTTAAATTTTTTTTATTTAATTTTGTTTTTATACAATAGAAAACTTTTAGTTATTTATTATTATGCGTCTGTAATCATAGAAACGAACAGAACTAATATATTATATACAAGATGGCCGTAATTAAACTGACACTACTCAAAATCACTGCAACTCGATCGAACAACCGGAATGGCACCAAATTTGGTGGGAAACAAATGAAGACATTGGAAGAAGGATTCCACGAAAAAAAAAAAGTAGTTCCAAAAGTCGCCGATAGGGGAAAATGTGGTGCTGTGCAATGTAAAAAAGAGTTCCAAAGGACAGATAAATATAATAAAGACGAAACTGAATTCAAAAACATCACCTTTTTATGTAGCTCATTCATTTCCTCCATGTGGAAGTGGCCCAGGTCCAATGTGGGCACCGTTCTTGTGGACCAAGAATTGTATCCGTTGCACAATACTCTCTACAGCCGAATGTAACACGTCTGAAGGAATCACAGTACGTAATATTTAAGGTAGTCAAGTTCGGGATCCCGTCAAGCAAGATCTTGGATTTCAAGTTACTCCCACAACCAAACGTCTGTGGTAGCCTACGTAGCCGAGAATTTGCATGAACGGCTTTTACCTGTGTTGTAGGCAAATATAGAATAACAATAATACATAAAAATACTATATATATATATAGAATAGCCATATGTTACTGATGTCAATCTTGATTTGCAAAAAAAAAAAAAAAAAATGAAAATTCTAATTTTACTATTATTGTTCTTATTTTATTTTTGCTTTCAAGAAATATTCAAAGATGCAAAACAATTACAATAAACTTAAAATAGAAACATATTAACATCATGACTTTGAGGGCAGTCATCGGTTTGCCAAACTTAACATTTACCATTCGCCGTGAGAGTTATGCATATCTTTTTTATCATTTCGGATGTTGTTCAAATGCAAACATCATTTAAAACTTCTGTTTATGAGCAGTGCTTAGTATAGCACGGGTATCATGGAAAAGTATCTCGTAGTATCATGGGAAACAATATTTCGCTGCTTCAAGATTTGGTAATAATGAATTTAAAATTATTCTTTTCTACCGTTTTAGTATAAAAAAAAATCTGAAAGAATTTCTTGAAGAAATCCAACGTATGAAAAAGAAAAATTATTTCAACCCACCCTGACTGATGACCCCACATATCCGAAACTTCGAAAGCTTCCGTGAAGTCAGATACTACTCTGCTTCAATTTAGGGAATAAATAAATCATATTTTGAATCCTTTTGGATTTAATTTTTTGTCTGGAGTTCTAATGCCTAATGAATAATGTTTTATTTTGTTTAATTTTTTTTTGGCCAAGGTAATTACGCTGTACTGGTTACAGTTATTGTTGTTTGCTTTCGCTTCAGCGCGTTCTGAGCTTAATCATCGAGGGTAAATCTGGCTGATGAGTACTAATAAGAATGAAACAGCTGTCCAAGATGGCTCAAGGCATGAAAGCAAACGATTGTACGTTTTCATCGTTGTTTAAGATTAAAAATGGTAATGAAATTGTGAATGTACGATTGTGATTTATGCCAATTAGAAATAAAGTGTTAAGATAAAAAATAAAAATACTATAAATATATATATAATACTTTATTTCTACTTTTTCTTTTACTTTTTACGCTTGTTTTTCAATGCTGTTAGGCTTACTTGTTTTTTTTTTGTTTTTTTTTATCTATTAAACACAAATAACTGCATTATGATTTGAAATATGTGATCTAATATGAAATCGAAGGCGTCATTAGATTAGTAATGAAGTTCCTTTGTTTTGTTTTTTTTTGAACAGATTCATTAGAAGACATCCCAATTTACTGTTTATTAGGACGTAAAAAAATAACCAAGGAAAAATGTGTTTTATTTTTATTTGTCTTATTTTTCCACCTTAACGTTTCAATATATTTTCTACTTTTAGGAAAAATTTGCTTTGCAATTGAGGTCGCTGAGCTTCCATGGAAATAGTAATCCATAATCCATAATGCTCGTGTTGCCATACACACACTTTATTTATTTATTTATTTATTTATTTATTTTGATAATGCATAACTGTACAGGTTGGTTAAGGTTACTATTTGAATATAAACGTTCGGTGATGAATCTTCCTGAGATGAAGCATTGTGACTTCTATGAAAGGTAATTAGGATAAAATTTGATTAAAGGCATTTCTTATATATAAAAATCGTTTTTAGTTAAAGTCAACTCAGTTAAAGATATTTGAGATATCGTCACATCTCATGTATTACTTCATAAAATAGTACAATGAATTGAATAGATTAATAATTACTTTTTACTGTATTATACTTGTAACTATCAAAAAACACTTTGTGAAGAAAAGGGCAGGCAGAAATAAAAGAAATAATGCCAACTGAGAAATTCAGGAAAACAAAAGTACGTCGTCTTTAGGAAATAGATATGCGCCATCTAGTAGGAGAGTTACGAATTAGGATTACAAATATTTTCGAATCAAAAAAGAAAATAAACTGCTTCGGTTTCGGTAAATTACATTTGCAATTTGCAAAAAGATAAATGTAGATTTTTGTTATCTCAAAATAAATAGTAATGCCAAAATAAACATTAAAAAACCAAATAAAAAAGCCAAAGTAAGGATCTGATGTTGCAATTTCCCGAATTCATTCCCTTAAGCAGTATTTAATTAATGCAAATGCCTTTTCGTGAAGCGGTTTTTATCTGAAAACGTTAAAATAAATCTACATATCTTGAAAAAAATTCGTAATTACCATATCTGCCGCTCCTTATGCAAAAAAATTACCTTAAATTGCCTTTAGTATTTTCGGGAACCTCTTTCAACAATTGGCCAATTGCCAGAAGGGAAGACAGGTTAAAACATTCACGAAATATTTATACAGGCAACTCTACATTTACGAACGTTCGATAATGAACATCAATGATTCATACAGAATTTCTTAAAAGTCGCCATTATAATATTGAAATCGAAATGTTGTATATTAAAATACGTATTATAAATATTAATAGAAGTTTGTGTCAAGATTTATAAAAAGTCGCCATTAGATAAGTTGCTTATAAATATTGCAACAGTGAGATTTTTTATCATCCTATTAATAGGCAAAAATTTTACGGATCTTTGTAAATTTATAAATTTGTAATTTGAAATAACCAATCACAGTGCAGCGTTGGAACACGTCAGGCATGACGTCACGTCCATGGTTAAACATGGCGTCTCGAATATTCTTCCCACTTCACCGCGACGGATCGCGATTGCACAATTATTATCAGCGTATTGAGATTTGCTTTCCCACATAAATGAAGTTAATACTGAAATACATGAAGTTCATGCGTCAAAATTTATCAGAGAATTTGTAAAACCTCGGTTTTTACATAATTTCGACTGTGTAGCCGCTCACTGACTACTCAACGAAGTAGGGGACAATGACGAAGCACGTGCCGTCATTGTTGCCCAGACAGGATTATTGGTATTGGCTGTTGGACATTCGTTATTGTTATTGTTGAAACTGGTAAATCAATTTTTTTTTTTTTTTATTTTAATAAAATTTGGCTTAAGTCATTTAAATTATGTGTGGGCTGTTGCGGAAGTCGTGGCTTTTAAAAAATAAGCTTAGAACATCTTTTTCAATCTTGTGTTTTTCAAAAATGTGGAATTTGTTGTACTTCCATGAACATTTCACGGGTCGCAACTAGTAGATATAAAAAAACAAAATGTGCAATTTTTGGATACACACAAATTATGTACAGCGCACGTAAAACGTTCTTGAATTTGAATTTGTGCAATGTTATTAAAAAGGTTTTTAACGTTATAAAATTAAATATTAAAAGGATATGACCAACAAACAAACGCACAATACATAAAATATAAAGGATAAAAAAAAATAAATTAAAGTTGACGTTTCAAGCATCCATTTACGATACTTTAGACATTGTTCCGAAGAGAAACATCGTAAATGGGTGTTTGAAACATCAACTGTAAATTTTTATCCTATGTATTTTATGTATTGTAAAGTGTGTCCACCAACAGTTGAGACTTAGCCACGCCTATGTCACGTGGTAGGCGACGATTTCAAGAAGCCATTTGAGGGGTCAGTGTGATAGTTTTCCATTTTCAGGGGAAATGCACAGATTTTGTTTCTTGGTTACAACAGAGGAATTGATGATATAAAATAAGACATTATATATCTATTTTTCTTACATATAATAATAACCATATTACATTTTAACTGTAACGATGTATAAAACTGATTTGCTGTTTAAGAACTGTTATATTTATACTGTTTCTTATTTATTTAAATTATGAAAAATCGTAATTATATATAAATTATATTAATTAATATAAGTAACAAATATATACACTTCAGGGTAATAATTTTTTATTTAACAATTAAAATAAAGAATACCTGTAATGTAGGTGCCGATAGATTAATATATAATTATTAACTATAAATTAATAGTTAATTATCTAATACAAAAGAAAAGAAACTTAACAAAAGTTAAAAATTTAGAGTAATATTCTCATCAATTACGTCAGCGATTAATAAAGTTTTAACATTTTAGTGCTTCAGAATTATATTTTTCCGAATTAATTCGACTGAATAATTTATATTTTATATAGTTTTCCAATCTTAGACCAAATTATTATTAATTTTATTGATTTGAAAGATTTTTAACCAATTGTATCTAGTTATTTTTCATTCTTTTGATTTTTTTCCCCTATTGACAATATAAATGTTATTCAGAATTATTTTATAAATAATTTTTTTCTTTAATAGTAAATATTTTTAAAAAATTTCCTAATCTTGTTTTTTTTTCCCAAATTTTTCTTTTACAACCCTCACCCCTATTGTGAAATGTATTCTTCGTTTGAAGAGGCGTGGCTAAGTCTCAACTCTTGGTGGACACACTTTACGTGTGCAATTTTATATTAAACATATTTGAGAAAGTGGAAAATCCAGATGTTTCTTATTATCATCTTCCTCTTCATTTACCACGCCTAGTGTTATTTACATGGAAAATCAGAAGCTGATGAAGATATTGTCGAGTAAAAGTTAAATACCTAATTACGTACATTATATATTATGATAACACTCGTTTTCTTTATTTCTGTTTTGTAACTCTATATTTTTTAATTAAACTTAACAAGGAAGATATCTTGTTTTTATTCTTTTCTTATTTTACGTTGCAAACATTATACAATATACATATATTACACAATACATCTTGAATTGTATAAACCATTCTGTGTTTAGTAGATGGTTTTAATGCTTTAAAATGGCTGCTAACGCATATGATACGTATTTTAAAAGCTCAGGAACGCAAGAGACACGTAACGGAACTTGTAAATCGAGAGTTGCCTGTATAGGGAGGAAGCTTTTGTCAGAAAAATTGCTAATTTAAAACAATAATTTATTAATTTTTTAGAAATACGGATAATTTGAGGGACAGAGCCTCAACCCTTATGTTATGTCAGAGATCTAGACTTAATCTCCTTCTTTTCGATTGCAAGTGTGGTTTGTGTCGTCTACAGTTTAACACGATTTCTTTTTCTTAACACTTTATCTGCTACGTGTTTTTTTTTTTTATATCTTTCTTAATGACATATTTAGATTTTATTAGTAATCTTCACCTGGATTATGCGCGTGCGCGATTATTGCCGGTCCACTTTGCAGCTGCCCCTGAAAACTCTACAGAAAGACAAGTTGTTTTCACTGCAATACTTTCCCGCCGAACAGTGATGGCGCCTACTACGCCCACTGTTTGTCTTCTTATTATCTATAGTTCTTTGATAAATACTTCTTCAAAATACATTTACCAATAAAAGATATCTAAAATTCCAGATATGAGCCTAAATTTAACAGTAAATTCCTAATTTTCTATATTTTAATTCTTTCTTTACAATTTTTTCATAGTTTAAATTATTTTTTTTTTTCAATAATGAAGGCAATAATAACTTAATTACAATTTGGTTGTAAAGATTTATATTATTAGAGAAATAATGGTCTAACATTGTTGTTTGTTTCCCGCTTTCATTCGCGGTTTTGTTCAAATAAATTCCACGTTAACGTCTTCTTATCTTCAAAATAGTGGAGTTGAGTTGATTTCTATCTTTTCACGCTTGTTTTAAAGGTTTGTTTCTTCTCCTTTTCATTACTGTGTAATCTAAATTTGGTTTGGTAAAATTTAATTTCTTTAAACATTAAACGTTAGATAAAAGCTGTAGAAAGTAAAGGAAAAAAAAAGTATATAAGTTGTATTTACCTGTTTCGCCGATAGAGTGCGTTGTCATCGAGTGGCGTATAAAGTCACTAAATGCTCCGTCGCGAAAAGACGCTAGGGTAAGTACGGACGCAGCTACGGAGACCGCCATTTTGAAGGCAAGAGCAGATTCTGCGTGGTTTAGAGCATTCAGCTATAGCCTAAGCTATTTTTGTTCATAAAAGAATTATACTCTGTTTTACATTAAACTTCCCACTGGAAGGGGGTGGATATCAATTTCTATTTACTAGAAAACATATAATCAGTTCGATCTACACTTTAATTGCAAATGACAATCAAAACTCATCAATAAATAAACAAAAGGAAATCGCTATTTTTTTTTTCAAATATCACCTTTTTTTTTATTTGGAAATGTTACTATGGCACATGTGCTTTCTTAAAAACAGGAAAGTTTTTGTTATTAATAATCTTGAAAGATTAATTCATTAATACAAATCAGTAAGTGATTATATAAGAAATATGGTATTTTATTTATGCAGACGACATTACAATGCTAAAAAATGGAAAAAAATCTTGAAAAAAAATAACAGAAAGTTTTCAAAAAGACTTTAATATTAACTGAAAGATGGATACATGATAGTAAGTGAACTATAAATGAAAAAAAAATGTCTGTTAATACACTCAAACAAATTCCACCCCATGAACCAACCACATAGTTTCATAATGATAATTGCTTACACAGTAATTTTAATAAAAAATAATATAAAATAATTAGCATTAACTATAAATTAGACCTTTATTAAGAACATGCATATAAATTAATTACTACTGTAAAAAATGAAAAGCAATAGCAAATATATTTTATTATTGTGTATAAAAGATTTATTGCCAATTAAAATTAAATTATTGATATATTTTGCATTTCTTGACTCTAATATAAATTATGCTAATTCAGTTTCAATAATTTATAAATTTTTAAAAGTTATGTATTTAATTTATTTGTTTGAAATTTTCATTGCATACACACAAAGTAAGAAAAAATTAATTTGAAATGAATTTGAAATGATAATTTTTTGTTTTTATAAAAAAATTAAACATCCTGTAAATGATAAATCCTAACAGGACTTGAAATCTATATAAGTTTCAAAAAAAAATTCCATTCCATTTAGAAAATACAGGAATATAATATGAGTAAATAATACTTGAAATAGATAATCACAAAAATTAAATACGAAATCCAGTTACTTAAAATCAACAAAACCTTCGTATGAACACCTCATAAGAAATCAGTACGGACTCGTAAATGATTTGAAAAAAAATGCCTCCAAAATGGCTGCCGAGTTGTCACGTGAAGAGCTCTATTGTCCGCAAATGCTCTGGTGTCCTGTGTTAATTTCGTAGTAAATTAGTTTCTGACAAGTCATTAAGGAATGGAAAAAAAAGCATTTATTTATCTCAATACAAGTATTTTAATGAAGGACCTTCCAGTTTCAGCCTCTTTTACTTTCATTAATAACTGAATTTAGAATCAGCATTTTAAATAATAGATCATTTGTTAGAATTCCTTATTAGCCTGTTTTTCTAGGACAAAGAGATTCATCAAATCATTCAATCTCTATGTGTGTGTTGGCCGCGCGGTTGGCGTTGTCACTATGACATTGGCCTCTCATCTGGGTTCGGTTCTCATGTGGTTTCGTGGTGGTGGACGATCCGCGCTGGGTAGTTTTTCTCGGGGTTCTCCCGTTTCCCATGCACTTCTCCCACTATACTTTCTCTCCGTCTGTCCTCATTTCCCTGGGATTGCACAATAGACCTACAGGTCGCGGTGCTTGGCTTCCCTGCCACTCACATACACCACAATCAATCAATGTGTGTATTTGTGTGTTCGAAAATCAGTATTAATGAATTCTGTTATATTACAGAATACAATAAAGAAGCCATACACCTGATTAAACAAAAATAATTTATAGACATGAATTATTTTTGTTTAATCAGGTGTATGGCTTATTTATTGTATTCAATGATATTCAGTGCACGTAAATTCATCGTATTAGTAATTCTGTTATATTACAATTTTCATTTAATTTCACAGGCATCGAGATTTAAAATACTTTATTAATGTACTCTCTAATATCTTTTTATCTTCAGTTCATTAGATAAATATATGTATTATTTTTTGTGATATATATTGCTTCCGAATCAATACATCTTAATTCCTTGGTTGATAAATCATAGAATTGAACTCCACCGTAACAATACAAGCCGCCAGTTTTGTGATTTGCGAATTTTCCAGTATCTGCTTATTACATCATACATTTATAGGCTCTACCAACATATCCTGCTTCATCATTCAGGTTCTTGGTTAAAATCTCATTCGATCAGGCTCGCTCTGTAATTGGGCCTATTTTGCATCGTGCCTTAGTCGAGTAATCCATCAAAACCTTTGGCAGTGTTCGCTGAGCGCACCAGCCGTGAGTTGATCGTCTGCTCGCATTTTGTTTGTCGAAATTAAAACAAGAAAATCTTAAAGAAAAGGAAGTTAAAGAAAAGGAAGTTTAAGATTTAGTTTATAGATATTTTTAAAATATAGAAATGAGTTATCCTAAGATAATATCTAATGTTTTCATGTTATTAAAAAATAAATAATCGATTTTTTTTTCATGAATTGATGAAATTGACATATTTAATGTAGTTGAGTACTGCGCTATATAAAAACTTATATATTCCCTATAGAGGATTTTATTTTTTTAAAGCAAAGTTGTGATTGCGATTTTCTCTTTAACTTACTCTTTTTTTTTTTTTTTTCTTGATATTAAACTTTCTGGAAAATTTCTTAGCAAATATTACTATTATACATGGTGAGCAATTTAAAACCGGTCCGTCTCAGCTAGTCTGTGCTGCCTCCTATCGGTTGTAGTTGTAGCTACTATCGATTGATTCCGGTCCGCTAAATACAGCCACTCATGCGGCAAAGAAATGAAAACTCCAAAACTCCTCTAATACTCACATGACATGTTTAGTTGACATGTTTAGTCTTACAAAAGATGTTGGCAGTGAGTTCGCCGTATAACGTGGTCTCAAGTGTAAAGAATGGAGTATCTTAGGTTACGATGTGTTTTTTTACACCATTTTGTTGTGCCAATTGACAATAGAAAGAACGCTTACAACTACAACGATATTCAGCAGCACACACCATTTGAGGTGGGCTAGTTTTAAGTTTATCACCCTGTGTATACTTATTACTTAGTTATTATTGAGTTTTGTTGGTCTGAATCATGTATAGATTTCCATTTTGGGAAGTAGAGATGATGTAATTTTTTTTTTTTTTTTTAAATTATAAAGTATTTTTCATTTTAAGTTATTTCGCAGTGTTTTAGAAATGTTGACCTTGTGTTCTTTTTCTGTTTTGTAGATTCTCCAGTATGAAGCTGTATCTTGCGGCCATTCTTCTGCTTCTCTTTTGGGACGATGTCCTCTGTCTGGTGAGCAAAGGTCGCTCTGATGACCTGAGCCGGGCCCTAGGGGTTGTTCGGCGTCGGAGGCGATGGCTCGAGACAGGGATCCACGAAGGGACGCATCATGCCCGCCCCCACCACATGTCCCAAGCTGCGTACGGAACTGTCACCCACTTCCCGGACATGCGCAAAAGAACGTACCTCGACCCAGAAACGGCGGCGTCGCTCGTCCCGCCGCCGCCGCCGCCGCCCGGTCCCATATTTCGCGAGAGGATTCAGGAGAAGTGGAAGGATTCGGCGGAAGACAGTCCGGACGAGGATAAGAAGAAGATGAAGAGGTAAGACAACGTGGAATTATACTAAAGGAGTTAAGGCACTTCTTAGCCAAAATCATAATTATACTATCAAACAAACAAGTTTTTAATGTTAGTAAATCTTGTTCAACATTTCAGGCATATCCGGCTATATTTGTTTAGTTAAAGTTAAGCAATCCCATAAACAGGTCATGCAGGCCCACGGTAGCGCGGGAGGTAAGGCTCCCAGCGTTTCGAGACCAACGGGACTAGATTGAGGTCGGGTGGTCAGCCCGACGCCCGCCCGCCTTAACTTCTCGGGAAAGAAACCCGGTACCTTTCTACAGAGGGCTGGGTAGACCCTAGGACCCGTTTGGAGGAGAAAGAACCCGTTTGGTGGAAAAATTCCCGCCCTCCGCCGAGGCCGGGAACCGAACCCGCCACCTCCAACCCGCAGCCAAGCGCCCTTACCCACTCGGCTACCGAGCCCACATATTTGTTTAGTATACAAGTAAATTCAAAATTAACTTTACGTATACTGCACTTCATTGATAACATTAATTGGAGCCGTAAACCTGTTTTAGATTAAATATACTTTAAACAAGAAATATAATATACTTCACTACTAGTTTCCCCAAGACTCGAGAGCTGGTTTTGATCTACAGATGTCATAAGATATTAAAGATAGGTGGTTAATATCGATATTAATACGTTAATATTAATATCATCTGTATCGGCCAAGGCTAGCCATACTTGATATGATCCTGGGTCCTTAAGAAACAGCTTAGATGTTCTTTCTTTTTTTCTGTGTTCGTTTCGTTCCAAGGATATTATCTACTACTGCAACGACTTATTAAAGAAAGATTAGGAATAAATCTAAAGACACTTGTAGACGTGATGACATCATCACCAAAAACTAGAAATGCAGAAGAAATTCACAATATTATTACAAAAAAAAGACAAAAATTGATTTCAGGAATGCAGTATTTTTTGTAGACTATACTAAAACTTAAAAAAAAAAAAAAAAAAAAAAAAAAACAGTTTCGTTTAATGAAAATAATCAACTAATGATATCCAATGATTAACAACTGTACTGGAATATTTCTTATAAACGGAAAGTCTCGTTCCTTGGGAGTCGTTACTACAATAGATCACAGGCAAGAATGTCTTAGAAGAAAGTAACACGCAATGATTTATAAGGTTTTTGAACACAGTCTACTTGTGGGTTGCGGCACTTGTTCAGCACCTGTTAAGCTTTATGCAGCGAATGTCTTTCATTTCAGCCAATTACTAGTAGTTGTTTGACTTCTTTATCGTGGGTGAAACATTGATCTGAATGTAATTGCAAGACGAGAAACAGAAAAAATCAGCTGGATTTTAATTTTTCAGAGGATGGCTAATATTTTCAATTGGGAATTTTATGTTATTTCTGGTTTTGTTGTATTGTGAAAATAAATCTCGTAATTTAGCTATACTTGCTTAATAATGAGACTCTTTTTACAAATTAATTGTAATTTTGAATTGAACCAGTGAAGTTTTTCTTCAAATCTGAAGTGCTAAGCTATTCAAAGGTCTGACGAGTCTGAACCAACCGAAATTGTTGATTTTTTTTCCTGATATATTCTTTTTAAGAAATGTTTGTTTTCCGAATGTCTCTAATTAACGATACTAAGAAGACATGGCTATTATTTTCAATTTAGATAGTTTACCATCTAATGAACACGACACACGATCGAATTGCCCTCATTGTTGAGATCAGTAAAACAATCACAGTTTTTGATGATATGCTTCTGATTTCTTTGTTCCCAAACGACACGTTCTTAGGCTGCACGCAATTGGCGCTGCTTTTTAAAGCCTTTGAAAGCCAAGAGCCAATAAGCGACGAGATCTAAAACTTATGATTTTCAGTTTCCATTACTGTCTTAAGTCGCCTTTCGATGCATTTTCTGTAAAATATTAAATAATTTTCACAAATTCTCAACCAGTTCCAACTGCATGTAAGTGCATTTTAGAATGTCTGCTAATTAAAAGTGAGCGGAGTGCATTTGGATTACAGCTGTGAGTTCTCGAAGAAAAGCAAATACTTCCTTTGCGAATCCGGTATCGCTTCAGCAAGAAATAAAAAATCTGTTTAAGAAATAGATATCTGCACATTCGATTGTATAAAATAAATGTATTTCAGTAAAAGTATTGTTTATTTTTGAAACAAACCTGTAATACTTCATAAAAAGGCCGCGCGGTTTGCATTTTCGTTAAGACACTGGCCTCTCACCTCTGAGTCCCGTGTTCGGTTCTCAAGAGGGTTTCGTAATGGTAGACGATCCACGCTGGGCAGGTTTTCTCGGGGTTCTCCCGTTTCCCCTGCGAACCTACCGCATACTTTCTCAGTCTTTCTCTCATCTGTCCTCATTTTCGTGGGTTTAGCACAATGGATCTACTGGTCGCGGTGCTTGGCTTCCTGCCTCACGCATTCATCCCATTCTAATCTAATCTACTTCATAAAAACCATAGATAAAATGAAGCTGAGGAAGAAATTATTCTGGCTGCTTCGTTGCCACTGAAGTTGGGGAGCGGTTCTCCTATACTGATTCCTCATAGCTTCGCCGTGCGGACGTGAAGACCCAGATTCAATTACCTATGATAAGGGATTTTTCCTGCGGACCGTAGGGTTCGCCCAGCCTCACCGCGTTTCTTACTCGAGGAGCGGGCGTCGAACTGAAATCCAACCTCTAACAGTCCCGTTGGTCGAGAATCGTTGAGAGCCTAAGCCTCCCGCGCACCCAAGGGCCTGCAAGGCTGGTAACGGAAGGTTCACGGCCGTGTTTGATGCTCAGTAATGCCTTCCACTGAAGTTCGCTGAATTTAGACATAAGCAATTCAGAATAAAATAGTAATTAAATTTAAAAAATCTGATTAATAGTTACTGTCCAAGTAAAAGCTTAGCTGATTGTTTGAACAGCAATGGTTTGTTCTTTCTGAATGTTCTCTTTTTTCTGTTATTTTGATAATCTTTTTTTTTTTTCCTTTTTTTCCAGGACCGGTTTGAGGAGAAAAAAGTCACTGTTTCGAGAGAGACAGCATACTATAGAAGAAGAAGAACGGAAGAAGAGGGCGATGATTCTGAAGAAACGGGCGAAAAAGAACGGAATGACAACTTGGGATGCGAACACCGAAAAAGAATTACAGCGATTGGCCGAGAGACGATTTTTGGAAGAAATCCTGAATTCTTATAAGAACTCCGAGCCAGAAGAAGATGCTCATTTTGACACCTCTGAGGAAGTGTTCGGTGACCTGAGTGAAAGTGACGTGCGTGCCCTGATCTCAGAGCTGAAAAGTCGCTTGGCGCAGGAGTACGCCCAGGAAAATGAAGGTCCCGAAGACTCCCAAAGAGAACCCTTGAACGACGACGAAGAGGACGAAGAAGAGGATGTCCGGAAGAGAGGAGCCGTGTGGAAGAGGTATTTGTGGCAGGACGGCTTAAGGTACTCGCTTGGCGATCACCCAAACAAGAGGAAGAAGGACGAGAGATGGGATGAGCCATATGATCTGCGCATGCTCTCGCAGCACCGAAAGGAGCCGATGTGGTCCCCTGAAAACGAGGTTGACGATGACGACGTCGTTATTGACGACGAAGGTGTGCAGGTGTCCCTGAAGGATCTTGAGCGTTTCCGCGCCCTCCTGGATGAACTGCAACGCGGAGTGGAGGAAGGGGAGGAAGAGGACGAAGACAGCGTGGAAGAACTCAAGAGAAAGCGCGAACCAGACCCCTGGTTTCCCGCCTTCGATGTTAAGCGATACGTCCAGTCGCCCTGGAACAACTATCTGACTCATTCGGCTGGGAGGGAAGAGCAGATGGACAGGAAGAGACGCCTTATGCCTCTGAAGAGGAAAAGGACCTCTTTTCGTGAACGCGTGACCCACGACCCAGGCGCAGCTCAGTTTGTGGGAGCGGCGAAGAAACGCTTCGCACCACTGAAAAGAAGCACAGAGAACGGAGAGAAGCGATTGGTGAAGAAATCCGTGACGGAGGAAGCTCCCAAGAAAGTGGTGGACGGAGTGGCAATGAAGGAACTTCAGTCCATTCTGGCGGACGATCCCAAAGAAGTCGAAAAGAAGAACGTCGCCAAACGGGAGGGAAAGGACGAGGACAACCCAACGGCTAACTCATCCCAGACGGCTTCCCCTTCCCACGATCACCACCTACATTCCAACACCATCAACCAGGAAGGAGAAAACGACGAGAACGAGGCTAGCGACGAAGTCTTCTCCGAAGAAACCATCGACGATTATTTTGGTTATGACAAGAGAGCCGTGAGTCGCAAGAGGAAGCGACAGTCCTGGGATGATTATTTGGGTATCGATAAAAGGCTGAGTCGCAGAGCTTTCAACCATCCCAGCCATCATTTGCTCGAGCCACATTTGGAGAAAGAAGGATCCAAAGCGGGAACGGGCAAAACGGAAGCGGCGGAACAAACCAACCCCACGAAAGCGAGCCAGGACGCTCCGGCGTCAGCCACTCAGGCAACGGTAGACACACTGCCGTCGTCGGTATTGAACGACACGGCGCCGGCGGAGGCCAACCTGAGCGGGAATCCCGAGCACCAAAAGTTCAGCGAATGGGTTATGAACCGCTATTTTCAGAGCATGGCTTCAGCGATGTCGAGCAAACGTAAACGGACGCCCAACTTCGAGTACGAAGAGGCGGGCGAAGAGGGAGGCAGCGGAGCTCACCCGTTGGCAGCCATGGACCGGAAGTTAGAGGCCATCGAGGATCTGATGCTGGAAGAAGCCCTGGATCTCGTGGAGGAAGGCGGCGCCGGAGACGGTGAGGACCAGAGGGAGAAAATCATGCATCGTTTGGACGCCGCTCACAGCTTGGAGAAGATGAGGGAAGCCCTGGCGCAGTTCGAAGGATCTCTTGATAAAATCCGCACGGATGAAAAACACAGAGGAGGGAAAGAAGAAGAGGAATGGGAAGATGAAGATGACAAGAAAAAGAAAATGAAGAAAATGGACTCAGGGAAAGAAGAAGAAGAACAGGAAGATAAGAAGAAGAAATCTCTGGCAAAAAAGCGTAAGTAGTTAGAACATTTAATCATAAAATTTATCTATTAAGATGATAATAGACCAAACTTAAAATAATTTGAGATAAAAGTTCAATGAGAATAAACCTATACTATGTAGTATAACTTATACGCGCTTAATAATTCCACTGCTTGACAAAATTAGGGAAAACCACAAATTAGTTTAATTTCGATTTGGCGTTGCAAGAAATGAGACTTTGCCGAAATTTTACATTATGAAGAACGTGTACAAAAAATGTAACGAGAAATCAAACTGGAAATAAGAAATTTGGCATGAAGAAGAAGAAGTATGTTTATATGGATGAATTAACCTTGTAAACAGGTTTGTAGTTTTAGATTCGACTTTACACCGCCTATCTCAAGATAGATAGACAGTGCAAAATCGTTCCGAGTTTACTATACACTCTATCAATTGGATTTTCTGGATTAACGAACGTGGATTAAATAAACATGTGTTTATAAGTAGTAAACCAATATCAAACAGCAATATTTTAAAAGTTAGTGTACAGTGTCGCCAGGAAGTTCCTATACTCCCTATTATGTATTAATAGTAGTATTTGTTTTGGATCGTATTTTTTTGATGATCATATTAATGGCGAAACTTATTTACACATGTTAAAAACATGGTTAATCGCACAGTTTGAAGACACGGCTATCATGGAATGCGTATGGCTACAGCAGGACGGGGCACCTGCTCTCTTCGCTCTTACTGTGCACGGGTTTCGAGGACGCTGGATTGGTCGCGATACTCTAGCATTGCCAGCTCCATTGAAATGGCCACCCCGAAGTCCTGACCTCACAGCGCCTGACAACTCACTGTGCGGAATCATCAAGGCCCACGTGTCTGAACGTCATTATGCTACAAATGAAGAATTGCACAATGCAGCTGAGCTCACATTTCGAACCATCACATCGGACATGCTCCAAAAATGTTAAGTAATACGTGGCGGAGTATGAGCTTGTGTACAGCATCATGGCGAACACACAGACGCAGTGGACACTTAATGCATAAATATTTTCTTAAAATACGGCTACCAATGAAGGGGTACGGGAACTTCCCGGCCACACTGTACATTACATTGAGATCTACGATGGCAAATTGGAGTAGAATATAGATTTTCGTTCTATTAAACCATCGTAATAATAAATAATGATATACAAAATTCATTATTGCTGATATAACCGGTAGCGAAAGATTATATATATCACAATATTAGCCATCAAAAAATGGTCACATGATACTGAATAAAAAAAAAATCATAAGAAAACAAAACGAAATAAAAGAAAAGTTTTATAAAGGAAATTTTCTTAATAGATGGAAAATCACTTCTTTATTTAAGATTCCTTTTGTTTTAATTAAAAAATTTATGTTTTGAAGTTCAATTTAATGAGAAAAAAACTTAGCTTCACACAACAAATAATAATAAATAAACTGGATTCAAAGGAAAGTCCTAAAAATAGCCAAATAATGTATAAATGTAGTGCAAAAGACAATGAAGACCATTCCTATATGAAGTTATTGCAACACAAAAACTATTTTACTTATTATTCAACAATTAGCCCAATAATAAATTCTCTGAGTTCTTAATTATTTTCAAGCACTGGTAGTCAGAATGAAATATTGTTCAAAATAAAAGTCTCTCTACAGAACTATTTCAGTTCTCAGTATTATTACTATTAACTATTGTTTATGCTTAATCATTACTTTTTACCAAATTTTACACATTTGATACGTTTTGGCGTTCTGTAAAAGCAAGAATACCGTTGTTAGAGAATGTGCAATAGATGGCTGCTTTGAAATGAAGATTCGTGTTTTTTAGACAATGACTACAATTAAATTTTTAGGATGATATATGAGCCTTTATGTAATTTAGCAAATACGTGTACTGCTAATATATTTCAATTAATTTTTGTGGTTAATTCGTCGAATTCATGTGGTGATCAACTACAATGATTTGTCTTTTCTTGTTTTACGAAGTCGATGTTGATAACCCTCGTGTTCTAATCTAGAACCTGTCATTACCAGAATGTCTTCCATAAATTGGTCTATCTAGTGACTAGAGCAGCTTCTTTATTGTTAGCTTTTTTTGTTGTCAAACTGTCAGTTTTAGTGACAAGTAATAAATTAGCAATTTTTTTAATGTCTTCAAAAATTAGTAGAATCTCATCGCAATGGCTGAAACCAAGATCTGTGCTGCCACCTATGTTTCGTAAGATAGAATTTGTGAAAATAGCGGCGCAAATGATTATAAGTATCCAAAAGCCAAGGGAAACTAGTGAACAACTTCTTTAGGAAAACAAGATGTTAAGAGGTTTAA
>JAFIDM010003189.1:12236687-12258557 GCA_023159025.1 Thereuonema tuberculata | reverse complement strand
CATAGAATTTTATTTCGGGTTGGCATTAATTAGAAAGACGATCTTCAACAACCAAAAAAAAAAATCGTTTTCAAACGGAGGCTCTCCTCAATGGCCCTTCAACCAAAAAAATACGAAAGAAAATAGGACCTAGTGTATATATTTCCAGATTTCGGGGGAAAGGGGCCTTTTCACTTCAGCCCTTCCTAAATAAGCTGTGGTTAAATTATTCAAGTAATTATTTAATGCAACCCCCAAAGCGTATCGGAGCTGTCAGTATCGACTGGTTTATTTATCATTTTAGCTTGAAGGTGGCTGGTCTAAATTTAATTTGCGGTATTTCAATATCTTTAATCAATTTTGTGGGCGGAAAAAAATCCTAAGGCCAACAAGTCGGATCCCCCCAGCTGCTGTAATTTTCCAATGCTTTGAAAGCTTTGGCTTGGAATGACTGCTTTATTTCCTGAACATTTTTCATTTCAACGCTGCTTTGTCATTTCCTTTAATTAATATGTTGTCCAAATTAATTAGCTCAAAACGGTAGCGTTTCCATAATTTTGCATATCATTAATCGTGTACGAATTCTTAAGCTGTTCCTTCTTTGTGAAAGCGACGAGAACCCCTAACGGCGAAGAGAAGAACCACTAAGCTGCCGTCGATTTTTATTAATTAATTAGTTTGAAAATAATCTGAATAATCGTAATCCTGATTAAAAATTTTCGAAATACTGGAAATGAATTATAATTGCAGAATTAATTGGCTTTCAATTGACATGCTTATCCTTGATAGTTTATCCAAAAAATCACTTCAAGATGTAATAAAACAAAAAATATGAAATTGTTTTTGAGGTCAAAGTAATATTTTTTGAAATGTAGAACTACACAAGACGAGTGCAAAAGTGGTTGACACAGGAGAGGGGATTAGTGGAAGTATAGCAAAACAGGTGGAATCGGCTTTGGCCGATTTTAAAAGATGATACCTATATTTCACTTCATCTACTGTTTATTTCGAAGAACTTGCAGAGATTTACTACTTTGTATAAAGTAGCAAACAAAATAGTCCCAATTGTACAACAATTATTTAAACGTCTTGAATATTTTTTTCATTCTGTCAATCAGTGATAGCCAATTTATTTTTAATTTCATAATTGAATTTGAATTTATTTTATGACAATCAGAGACTAGATATAAAATTATAATTTTAAGCTTTACGACGAATTATTGTATTTCATTCTCTGTAAAATGATTCATATTAAAAGTAATTACCGTAACCTGGATATATTTTGACCGTTTTTCGTATTCTTTTACTTGTAGTCCTTAGTTAATCTTAAAGATTAAAAAATAGAAGCATATTGAATAAGAAGGGCTGATATGAAATCAATTAACATACCGAGTAGATTGAAGAAATATGAAAGGAAAAATTTTTATTCAATAAAATATTACTGGTCAAAGTATTCTCTACGATGGGGTTTGATCAACCCCACAGAACCTCGAAAATACACTTTTTTCAATGTAAAATAATTACAAAAGAAATACTTGTTTATCTGTGAAATCCATCAAATTCCCATCGTATTAATGCTCTGATTACCATTAGAAATGACAGATTCTAAACACATGACTACACGTCACAGATGCTTTGATAATTTGAAGAAATGGCGAATCTGAATAATATTGGTAGTGCAACTGACATCTAGTGAGACTATTTTGAACTAAAACCATATATGCTGTTGGTGGAAAAATTGCATGGGTTATCCGATAGATGGAGCTTTATACTTTAACGAAATTCGGTCAAAGTATAGCCACCAGTCAAAGTACGAGTATATTCATTCTACGGTACTTTTATTTTTAATATAATCTTCAAAAAAAAAAAAAAGAAAAGAAAAAGTAAGATCTAGTTAAGATGTAACTTTTGAATAAAGGCGTTTTTTATGCTAAAATAAAAAGAAAAAAAGAATGGAAAACTAATTCCTTAAAAATAAATTTTGATATCTAAAGAAAGTAATTAAAATATAAATCCAACGTTTAATACTAAATAATTAAAATTTCAAACATTTTTTAAAAAAAAAGAACAAAAACCGAATAAAACCGTAAAAATTTGGTCTTTATGGATTTAAATTTGAAAGCAGTGTTTTATTCAAATTTTTACAGATATTTTTTTTTTAATCTAAGCTTTTATTTTAAAATCTATCTTTTATAACAATAAGCATCTGAATATTTAATTAATCTAAATTTATTTCGCCTTTTTAAAAACCATTTTTGTTTGAATTTTATTTTATTGTCTTTTATTTTTGCTCATTCCTAGTGTTTGATTACCAATTGATTTACCTTCCTTTATAACAAGAACTTCTTGAATCATTAGTGAAGGGAATCTCATACTTGTTTTCTACGTCTTTTCAGAATCAAATGTTAAAAGACCTTCCGGTCGTGACAGTCTGGAGGAAGAATTGGATGTAGAAGGTAAGGTTACCCAAGTGGTGAATCAGTAATTTCAAATAATTAAAAAAATGCAAAAACAAACAAAGAAAAATTTCTTACTTCTCTAGAATTGGAAACCTATCGAAATTAATAAGTTTTTTGTTTTGTTTTTTTAATAAAAATTTTGTACTTCAGCTGGAAAAAAAAAATCCTATGAAATGAGTAACAAGTAAAAAAAAAAAAAAGAATTATACTAAAGCATAAAATTAAAGGCGACCCATTAAAACCTCCACCTAAGGAATGTTGGAGGTTTATCCTTCCGTGCAACGACAGCCGACTGTCCACCGGAAAAAGGAGAAGTTTGGAAATTTTTTTCAGACAATCACTGACCCGATCGACTTGAAATTTTGATATGCTTTAGTTTAGAGCGTATACTATACAATGAAAATTTTTTTATTTCTTCATATCCGGAAAATTCAGACACAGTCGACTGTGTCAGCAAACTGTTAAAGATAGGATCGAATAAAAATATAGATTGTATAGTAGACACTTTAAACTAAAGCATATCCAAATTTCAAGTCGATCGGGTCAGTAGTTGGCGAGCAAACAATTCCCAAAAACTTGCGGAAACAAACAGTCGACTGTGCTCGCGTTTTTCAGTATATGCAGAAATAAATACCCTATTCCTAAGATGTTTGGACCCCTGAACACGATGATGAAGTCCGTTTGGCGATTCGACCTTCCGTTCGGGAGTTGTTGGGGGGGGGGGCACCGATGGACGTACAGGACTAACGCAATAGCTCACATTTTGCTAAAAATAGAGCCAAATCAATAAATAGAAAAAATACAAAATACTTTTTGCTCTTATTTCTGAAGATTCTGCTGTCAAATCTGAAGGTTCCTGCTATGCCCTAACGGTAAGCAGTAATGCCTACTGTCAAATCTGAAGGGTTCATGAATTTCATTCTCTTTATAAATTCAATCGACAATTTATTTTTAACTTATTAATGGAATTGAATTCAATCAGTTCTATAAAAGTTTATATTCTTAGATTTAAATTCATCTTCCATCTTTAAACGTAAAGTAGTCAATGTTTGAAAACGTCGTTTTACGCACGACTACAGTAGCTTCGATCAACGTCTCAGAAGAAATATGAAAAACATCTAAGGAAAGTTAACCGAAGATTCTGAAGATTTATTAATTGCAATGATTAAACTGAAAACAAAACATATTTTCTGAAGCCCAGTGGTAAATCACTAATTTCGTCGATGATCTTACATTAAGTACACTGCTCTATCAAGAATGTTAAGCTTAAATGGGATTAAAATAAGAGTTCTTCTTTCGTAGATGGATCGATTTTAATGTCCATCTCTGGTGTTTGTTTACAGATGCTGTTTGTCCTGTGTTCGATGAAATAGTTCCTCTGTGCGATGAACTGAGTAAAACCTACGGGGATGAACAGAGGGTGTTGATCGATGCTTGCAGTCGCCACATCATGTGTTACGCATGCGTAAGTACAGATCAATTCTTTATTGCTATTTAGAATAGTTTTGCCATTACCAGGTAGTAATAAATCGTTGTCTACATCCCCCACCTTCTTGCAACCTTTGCATTTTTGTTAATAAAGGTCACGCTACCACTTAGGTCGGAATGGTTGTTGCATGTTCAAATGACAAGGCTTATTTTCTGCACGCATTCATAATACACCAAACATTGCATAAATGCATGAGACTATTTGTAAATAAATTTTGCCATTACAGCCCTAACTATCCTTTTTTTTTAAGCAATGTACATATGTTTTTCTTTTTTAGTTAAAGTTATATTAAGAGAATAGAAAAGATATTGCACATAACCTAAACTAAAACACACATTGAACAACTGAAAAATTAGAGTAGCTACAATTTTAACATTGTCAATATTAACTTTCTCAGCAGATGTTTAAGATCCTTTCTTAAAGCACAACTTTCACAATTACTTTAAATAACTGATCGTAAATAAGGAATCGAGGAAATAAGACGTCTTTGGGAATCCTCGTGGTGAACGAGGAAAATATCTTAGAGACTATGATAATAATAGAAGTAGAAAAAGAGGTTGTTAAAGACATCACAGCTTGTGTGAGTTAGACAAAGTACAAAGTTCATGTTGACCTTTTACATTTTAAATTTATGTAGACCACTGTATTATTATTTGAGATAAGAGCACAGTGAGTGAAGAGTTATATAAAAATCCTCTAGATAATTTAATCTATCTAAACAACAAAGTTAAATTCTTACATACGAAATTTGATATGGGTTACTGGCATTACTATTTAAAATTGTGCTCACGAGATTCAAACACAGAATGACATTCTCACTGATTTCATTCCCTACAATAAATAAAATGTTTATTGGGGAGCTGAAAACGTATTTTCATTGTAATTACATTGCATTTTTTTATGCTTCTGTTGTAGCAGTGTAGAGTAGCACAGTTGTAGTACAGCTCCTTTTTACTTTGCAATTCCTCATATGAATGGTTTACGAATCAATCATTCATCAGGAAATATTGCTATTGTGCTTCGATGATGTTATTACAAGACATAGGTTAGTGATTTGTATAAGGAACAGTTTCATTTTCGAAACAAAACATACCGTAATTTTTTTTCCCGAACGTAATGAAATAGACATCAAATAGCTATGGAAGATGCTGTGGAAATATGAAAAAATGCAATAATAAATGAAAATTAAATAAATATTGTCAAGATAGAAAGCAAAAAATAATGTCAGGAAAAATTAAACACGACATCCACAACATCTCAGTACACTGAAAATTTTAGTTAGCATTTTTCTGGTTTAAATATTACATTGTTATAAATAAATCTTCCCTTATTTAGTTTTCCTTCTGTGTATAAAGCATTCCCCCTGTGTGTACCGCAGGAGAGTTGCCCTGGAAATGTCTTATACTTCAGCGCAGCTCTATCTGTGTATAACGCAACAGTGCCCGCATTCGCAATCGTGAGAGGTTTTTGAGCGAGCCGATATTTTCACATTATGTTGCACTGTCCCGGTTATGAAACAGAGACAACATCAAACATAAAAAAAAAACGACGGTTTAGGTCATTTCTTAATAATGCTCGAATTTTCACTCGTCTTGTTATTCCTATCATTTCAACAATGACAGGCGTATATGCTAGTAAGTAAATAAAACTCCAGTCGATGTCCATGATAACACCAATTCATCTTTTTAACATTATTAGTTAGCATTAGTGGTATTTGTCTCTTTATTGATAAAAATGCTATACTTGTAAAACAACGTTATTTGCATATTGCCTATATTTGCGCATTGCATAAATTTAAGTAATCGACTATTTAAAAATAAACTCTGCTGAATATAAATACTGTGAATGTCAACCGACGTCGAAATAATTTATTTCTCATTTCTAAGAAAATGAGATCAATTTAATAATGATATTTGAGGAGTTAGGTTGAAAACAGCATCACTGTACATTTAAATTATTTTATTGCTTTGAAGTACATCGGGTTCTTTCTATGAATTTCTTAATTACTTTGCTGTTGTTTCTTTTCCTGAGATGCCAGTGGTGGATTGACCGATCCGCTGTCCTTAGGCAGAACCCGAATAATAATTAATTAAGATTTTCCAGAGCTTAGAACTACACAGAATTCTGCATCTGGAAGAGCTCTGGTATCTCTGGATCTGAAGAAGTCCATTATTCAAAACTTTTAAAGATCTTTCAAAAGTAGATCGATTTGGAGTTTTAAAACCTCAGTTTTAATAACTCAGTGAAACTTTTTTTTTTTTTTTTTTTTTTTTTTTTTAGTAGTAAGCTTGAAATTTTACTGTCTTTGAATAGACTAGAGTCTATTAAGGCCATTGTAAACTTGTTGTTAAACTAAGCAAAATCAATACAATGAAAGGGAAATTACCGATGAATAGAATATCCTAAAACTCCATCTTAGACATTTCCATAGCAAAAAATTTTCACAATGCAAATATTGTTGCAGCAGAATTTACAGCATTCTAAATTTAATTCTGCAATAATTAAGATTTGCGTTGAAAATAAACACTCTTTCCTTTGCGAGTTATTTATTCAGTATATCAGAATACAGTATAGAATATTTTTAATTAATTAAAACAAATATATTCTTTTGAATTTCTTCATATTTCGATATTTCTAGAAAAATCTTATGGCATCGAGAATATTTTCGAGAAACCAATGGACCTGCACCTTCCGATTTTTATCAAAGTCCTATGTTAGAGCAAAGACAGCAATCTCCTGGCCATCAACCGACTGCCGACCAATAGCTTTGCTTAGTGCCACATTTAAAAAAAAAAAAAGCTTTTATTGATGTTGTATTTATGGGATTTTTTTTTTTATTTCTTTAAATCATCTTCTATTTTGTGAAGAGATGGGTTCAGTATATAAATAAAATATTAATGAAGAGAGATTCTGATTAAAGATCATTACACAAATTGTTTCAGGAAATTGACGAGGAGGAGGAGTTAAATTCCTCAAAACAAGCATTTCGAAGTTTTAATAATCGAAAGATTGCTGAGTAATTCGAGATTTTTATTTTGAAGCATTTTTCAGAATCACTTCACTTAGTCTATATATTAGCATAATTAAAATTCCACTTCAATGAAAGCAGTAATTAAAGCGAAATAACATTCAATTATTGATCGACTGTGCAATGAATTACAGGCATTTATTTAAAAAAAAAATAATAATTAAAATATTTTAGAAGTCAATCAAGTCCTTTCCAATATCGAAACAATTACGTACATTAATAAATTGTACTTAAAACTTAACAGCTTAATAAATGCCACATTAACATTATTTAGAAAATTAAAGGCCAATCCATATTTTACTAAAGTCAGAGATAATGTTGAAATGTCAATTTTCCAAAAGTAATATCAACATAGATGAACTAACTATGTTAAAGCCTTACTTAGCAACTATTACAGCTTCATACTTAGTTCAATTTCCTATGTTTTATTTAAAAATAGTGTATGGATAACTTACAGTAATCAACTACGCGTAATTCTGCAGGAGTTTATTACTCGTTGAGTTACATCAAATCAATAAATAAATGTTGTGATATTCAAATGGTCCTGCTTCTATTTTCCAATCGCTCTACGCCAGTCTCATCACGCTCTTGCCTTGGTTTTATTTTGCTGTTGACCTCTGGCCAAAATAAGCTAAAACTTTTGTATTTTCTTTAATTTTGTAATTCAATACTGATGACTGCATTTTTAGACTTACATGCGAAAACTCTTTTCCTGTTTCTATCTTACAGCGCTATAAAATATACTTTTATGAGGCTTTTTTCATTATTTAGCCATTGCCTCCTAAAGAGACGAAACTTAGATTTCGATAATTATAAATATCAAATTTTGTACAGAAGAAGCCTGTTTTCCAATTCTGTTTGTCTGGAGTGGCTTCAATGCAAAAAGTTCTTTAAAAATTCACTTTTCAGTTGCTGCAAGGTAAATAGCATTTTTGTTTTTTTCATATAACCTTCTGCGTTAAAGTTAATTTGCGAAATTCACCCACAGTCAACGATTTATCAACCTGAAAGACAAGATTTTCACAATGACAAATCACCTTTTAAAACTGCTTTTCGAACTTCCTACTTTTTTCGACGGTTCATAAATGACCGTAGCCCACAAGACTTTCTGTACAACAACGACGAAAAGTGAACTTGGCATTTCAACACAATAAAACAACATTTTATCCGTCTATCTATCGAACCACTGGACTTCCGCTAGACCAATTTTCATATAATTTTATATATAGCTGTAAAATTTATTGATTCATTTCTTCGAGATCGGGTAATTGGTTAGGAAACATTTAAAAAAAACGAATAATTTTTTTTATCTTTTTGAAATACTAGATAAACTCCAGTGGTAACTAAGCTGCTGCTTGGAAAAGAATTACTCCCTCCGTCCGAAAATAAAGAGTCCCATTTTAATTTAACACTGTTATTCGGGACTATGGATCAATGTTAGGGATTGAAGGACATTAAAAACAAACAAAAAAAAATGAAAGTTTTACTTAGCATTGCAAAAAACCAAAAGTATTTATTAATATTCATGTGCCAGCCGTGCGCAGGCCTCAATGAATGTTTTTAAAGCATAACAATTCAAACTGCGCATTTTAATTATTAATAAATAACAATAGGGACATTGTTATTGCATAAATTTATGTTTATCAAACAAGACTTGATCCGTTTTTTCTATTTTTCTACTCCTACTAAATAAAAAAAACCAATTTTTGAAATGGGACTTTTATTTTCGTACGGAGGGAGTATTTTTTTTTTTTTCCAAGCAGCAGCTTAATTACCACTGGAATTTATCTAGTATTTTTTGTAACATTTCATTTTCAGAGAACTCAAAATTACGAAATATCTTTAACGAAGATAAAACCTTGACTCGGTATTAAATAAAATCGTTATTCAAATAACAAATGACTTATTCCGCAGCTAATTGTTTGTAGTTAACGCGCGTTGTTTTATTGCAAATTATGCATTGACTAAATAGACTTCTTCGCTGGCCTGCATTGCTTATCACGCAACTCGTTGCTTTCTCCTGGAAACGAAAATCAATCACTAAAACCAGAAATAGATCAAAACAAAAACGGAATAATTCCATTATTAGTTAGCTCAGTTAAGGGACAAAGTTGAAGCCGACGGTTATTTAAATTTACACAACGGTTTCGAATACACAAAGGGAGTATTCTTCTTCAAGTCACATGAAGAAGAATACTCCCTTTGTATGTTCGAAACCGTTGTGTAAATTTTAATTGTAGAATTAAATCAGTTCTTTTAAAGTTTTACAAGTGCGTCGGCTTCAACTTTGTCCCTTAACTATGATTAGCGCACGTAAAATTTGATTTTAAGAATAGTTAGCATATGCTGCGATATTTGCGCAGAACGCATACTTAATGAACAGAGTGCACAAAATGAGTATAGCAAGCTTGGTGTATATTTTAAAAAAAATTAATGAATGAAACATATGAGATTTACAAACGTAATAAGGAGTGTGATCACAACGTCCTGACTATCTATTAACAATAACTCTTTCTTAAATTCATCTACTAGCATTACAAATACTTTTAGCTTTCAATATACAACAATGGATTCTTTTCCTAAACTTTTAACTATAACATATTTATGTCCTATTGTAGTAATTACTAAATACAATGTTTAACTACTTATATATTAAGCTATATTCTTTCCACTTATATGTATTTGGAATTATTTAACTGAATAAGTCCTATTACTATTGCACGCTTAGTCAATCAAATTTACTTTACATAAATACTAACGTACAAATTAAGTTACAGTTAGCACTGCACAATATGGCTTTTCACCGATGTGGAAAAATATAAATGTACTAGTTTGCTACTCACTAACTTATCAGTTCAGGTAAGTATAATGTAACTACAATTTCTACTAATCACTATTCACTTGTTAATTCGTTAAACCTCAATACTACGATTAACTATCACATAGGATTCATGTAAATAGAAATTAGTGTTCGATACATCTATTTGTATTTATCAAATTTCGCCACTAGTAAAAATAGAATAAATCAACTTACAGTAGCTGACTTCAATGAGGTATATCGTTGTTGACTCCTTATCTTTCACTTAATAGAAGCACAATTGTAGAATAAATACACTTCACATAAGCACTTAGGTTTCCATTTGAAACCTTTAGATATTATAAATCACACTTTAACTTTCGCTGTAAAACTTCGTTGAAGCACAAGGTGTTGGCTTCTCACCTTATGTATTAAATAGTTTCAAATTGAACGAAACGAAAATACTTGTACTCAACAAGCAAACTACTTCAGTTCTTCTGAATATCCGATGACTTTGGAAACTGCGATGGTTTCTTCTTTTCGGAATAACTTCTAGACGACTTGGCCTCTCCTGAGGTATCCCATTCCCTTCGATAGCAGAATGGGTCTTCCTTCGTCTTCTGGATTCAAAACTCGCTTCCGTTCGAATAATTATCTTTTATCCTTTATAATACAGCAATTAAAAGTACGGACTCCTATTTCCTTCAATTGAACGTTGTTACTTCCGAACGATAATTTCCGTTCCGTCTGCGTTGCAATGTTTGGGAAATTAAACGACTTATTATCAAAGTTCTCTGAAATCTTTCGATATTCTTTTTCGATAAATTCAATTCCAATAATTATAATTCTTCAGTATAATGAACTTCTATCTTCTTAACTGAATTTCTATTTGAAACTTACAGATTACAGTTTGTGGCATTAGCTGAGATTTCACGTCTTCCTATTTTATCGGCTTCGTTCCACTTCATCCCTTAACTCGAAATGACCTCGCCTGACTTCACGGTTTAGTCTTCGATTTACTATCTTCTGAATTTCAGCTTTATTCTTCTTATTTTGTCTGGTTCTTCTTTTCGATAATCGTATCCATAATATCATTACGATAGAGGTTATATTTCCTCATACTTCTCAGTTGCCGACGCAAGCCTAGCGCGGACCATTACTTCAGGGAGACGACTTCAATACTTGCTTCCCCTTTGGATACACTTAGAATTCCCGCTCAACCTCGGAGCGTTCGATTGGACAAGAGCCATCCAATTCAACAGACATCCAGACTTCAACTGCACTGCAGCCACCAAACGACACAACTCACTAATCACATGTTGAGTGACATGACGTCATCAAGATTATTTGAATATTTAAATTATGACCAATCAACTTTGCTCACAGTCAAAAAAATAAAAATAAAATAAATTTATTTTCAAGCAATTAATTTTTTTTTTCTTTCTCTGAAATTTGAAACTACAACTCAGTTTTAAATTATTTCTTGGGGAGAAAAATAATTTAATATCGTCAACAGCATAGTTCTCATGTTAATAGTTTATCAAATTATTTTTCTTTCTTTCTCTTTTTTTTAAGTTTTCTAGTTTTTTTATTTATTTTTTTTTTTAACTAATCTTTATTGTTAAAAATGATTGTTTCGTTGTCAGCTAAAAACAGTAAAGGTAACTTACTTGAAAACTTTGTTCAACAAAACAATAAAATGCCGTGATGCTGAAATACGAATTAATATTTATCGTTTCTCCAAAATGCATTAGTCACTTTGGTTAATTAAAATGGTTAATCAAAATATTTTTAGGCTAATTTGCCATTATTTTTTTTTAATCGTTAAAGTCCTTTGCACAGTTCTGGAGAAGCTTCAGATGTCCAAAGGATTTAACCATTTTAGATGTTGATATTAATTTCACATTGGCAGTCGTGGTACTAGATTAATCTTCCCAAATTCTACTTTATGTCATCAATGATCAGCGATTTTCAGCCTTTTTTCCACTTACACTGAATAAAGCATTGTCAATGCATCTCATTATTTTTTTTTAAGAAGTGACTTTGGAAACCTTGGTTGGCAAAAAAAAAAAAAAAATCGAAATCTTTAATTTTAGCTATCACTTGTGACTCAACAACTAGAGGCATGTCTGGTAAACACTAATTTTTAAACACTAATTTTTAACACTAATTTTTAAAACACTAATTTTTAAAATCTCTTTTTCAATTTCCTCGTCAAACATAATGTAAATATTACAGTAAGCTCTTGAGATTGCTAGCTTAACACTTATATTCAATTTTTCATTTTTTTTTGGTCAAGATTTTGGTAAATGCATAGGTTACTACTTGAGATTTGTCAGATAGTTGTAGTTTTGTTGTTCTTCTCCAGATAAGATGAATTCGAAGGACAAATAGTCTTCATTAAACCCTTTTAGAGCTAACCCTAATGGTAATACGGTGAGTTATTACAGGAATTAATGATAGCCCATGATTTATTGCAATCAATTAACTACCGACTCCGTACGGGTTCCCGTGTGTATGTAAAACGTCCTCCACAACCCAAACGGGATCGGAGCCCCATAAGTCAAACCTCGTTGGATTCCCCATGGCCTGGAGTTTAGGAGGTCCAGCCCACTTTCCGTTTTAGGTGACCTCTGACAGGGTTAGAAAGATAATGGTAATTGGACAAAATTGGGGAGTTTTATTATTTTATTTTTTTAATTGGGAATAATCTATCCTGAATGGACAATGCTCAGAACGAATGTGATACCCTCAATCCTAGAACCTCCACTTGTGGTTCCGATTCCAGTTCACTGACAATGTTTGGGCGGCAACAACCCTCTTGCAAGCTCATTTGTATACCAATAGTCACTATTAACAACGTTTAAAGCGTTTGAGAGATTGCAAATTGTACGGGGGTGGCTTGGTTTTGTAATTACTATAAAACTGTAAACTGACTTGTTTTCATTAGAAAGCTTTCCATATTTAATAAACACTAAAAAAAATGAATAAAAATAAATGTATTCAGAAATAACAAAATAACTAATATGAATTAGAAATACGAAAAAAAAAAAAAAAAGCATTAGTACAAAGTTACACGAAATAACATAGCTGCTCTGAAAAAGAACTGACACTGGTCCCTCTGTAAAAGCTGAAAGGTAGGATTAAAAGCTTACAACTTTGATTAAATCTAAGCATCACGAAGTCTAATAAGCTAATAAATGAAAAGAAAAGCTAGTCAATCTTTTTAATTCAACATTTTCTTTTTGGACGCCATCTTGCTTCTCGCAATTGCAGTATAATTTTGTTGTTGTCTTCTGCGCATTCAGTTCTTTTAAATTTCCTCCCAAGTTGTTTTTTCTACTTCCAAACCACTTATGATTGATTGCCGTTTAAAGTCGAAAATATTTTCAACTTTGGAAAGCAAACAAGAACGCTTCATAAAGTCTTGTGCAATAGCCAAAACAAATCTTAGCTGCCAATATCAACCATACCTGGATTTAGGCTTAGGCCTCTCTCTATCCTGCTAAGTCTATTAAAAGAATTATGCTTATCATAAATTTCTTTACAAAACGTACAATTTAATTTTGTGAATTTAATTTTTGTTTCATTTCTTTTATATGAATTATAAACTGAAAGTCCAATAGATAAAATTTTAAATGTCTAGTACAGGATTCCAAAACATCAGATTTATTTTATTACTATTATTATTTTTTAGCTATATATTTTTTGCTCTCGACGACGAAAGTGTAATAAAAACTGTATATGACAAACTTGAGAAAAACCTGGTAGATTCTTTTTAAATTTTTAAACTTTGATTTGTTAGTTATTATTTGTTATTACTTTTTTTTATGTTCCTTTTGTATATGTTTTGATTAATAATTCTCATAATTTTCTTGTTTCTTTTAGGATTATGTTTACAACGGAGTAGGTCTGCCTTGTAGCCTTATCTTCATGCGCGAAGCTCACGATGTCTGCAAAGACGTGTACTGTCGCTCGGCTGCTGGTCAGATCCACGGAGCACTTCGACAGAGGGCGCCTCAAATCCAGCGTGCCACCATCCCTATGTGTTTAAGTAAAGCATGTGTGCTGGCGTACAGGAGACGTTGAACGACAACCGGTCCACTCTCCCTACAAACTTTCCGTACTGTGTACGTGACTGGAGTTTATGTTGTATATATTTAAAATCAAATGTAATTACTAAAATTCAATATCAAAGTCCCTCTATTCCAAGAAAATTATTGTGTTCTATACCACGTGACTTCTTACGTCACCTCGTTGTATAGATTGATAAAAAATGTAAATGTTCATGGTCACGTGAGACTCGTGTCTTAATCTAATAATACCATGTGTATAACAGAATTGCTAAAAATACTCACCTGTGATTTATGTCCTATGTTGTCCTGTTACATTATTTAATTTGTTTTTCTTGTCTTGTCTAACATAATAGTGTATTATTATAACGAAATTCTGTCAAAATAAGAAAGGGTAAACCACCACTTAGTAACTGAGTAGATGTACATAAAAATAAAACGGGGTGGGGGATCGAAATACAAATAAAAGGCCAGGCATATGTGCAATACTTATATAGTTCTACAACTGGCATTATATAGAACGCAAGCTGTTTGTTGTAATATTTATCATTTTTTTAAAAATTTTTATTAAAGCTAAACTAGCTTGTCAGTTTTTCCGTGATAAAATTAATTTTCCATTAAAGGCTTTATATATTTTCCGTTTTCTAGTTTTGAATTTCTGATTTATATCTTAAAAAATCCTCTCTATCCTTTTGCCACGAAAACGATAACCTTAAAAGTATTTACTATGTAATAACTATATTCTATATTTAAATAGGCTTAAATTTTAAAATCTTAGTGAATTATAATAGATAGAAACTGCAATAATAACATGAACTCTAGGATAAATACAACCCTCTCTTATTTTTCGTTTTCTGTGTTGTTTTAAAATACGACTCTTGCAGATATTAGTCTCGGCTAGAGTTATTATTTTACCTAATGGCAAATAGAATGATGGGATAACATGTCTCGTTCGTTTTTATTGTTGTGCTATAATATTCAGTTGCATGCATTGGAAACCAAAATTGATTGCATTTTAATGTGAATAATTGATATTAAATTTTGTAAGCACTCTCCATAAGAGCTCCTTAGCTAGCTAAGAGGTTTAGCTTAAGGACAGCTTATCACTCCGAGTTTCTTATTTAATGACCATTGTTAGTATCCAGCTGTTTCGCAGTTCTTGCTGCTCGTCAGCCGATCCATCATTTGAAGAACCAAATTGATTGATATTAAAATTGTAAAAAAAACTACATGATATTAAAAATAAATCAAAATTTTTATTTTATCACAAAGTATCTATATATTAAATAAAGTATCGTAGTAAAATATAGCTTAAACTTCTCCATTTTTATTCCCACGATTATTTTTGTAAAAGTAAAGCAAATGTTGCATTTTCCGCATTTTATTTTTAATGGTGTTTTATCGGAACAAGCACAAAAAAGTTCTAGTGATTTTCAACTCCCCTTACATTCACTCGGTTCCTGAATATAAACTTTCTAGACTTGATTTCATTAAATTATTATTGTTATACCGAATTTTCTGGAGAGAAGAATGATTTTAAACCTCGATCTGCTTTTTTAAAGTCAATTAGAAAGAAAAACAAAAAAGAATAGCAAAATTAAAGCTGATATTTTAGCAGTGATTCTCTGTTTGAAGCTTCTTGATTGTGAGAGTCTATTTTTCTGATATATTGCATCGTGATACATATCTGCAAGTCGCAATGCATTAAACCATGAACCGGGAAATTCGGTAAAAATCTATTCAGATTATAACGATGGTTTCAAATCAAGTGCTTCCCTCACGAAACGAGCAACAAATACCATCCTTGGTAAATACAGCGTCGGCGAAAACCAAGCGTTGGTGGGGTGATAGCTCGTCATAGCGCTCCAATTAGTCAGTCATTGTTTCTCTGTAGTTGTTGTTCGATTTGCAAATCATTTGCTGTACTTAACTTGAGACCATTGGATGGGCAATAAAGTTATCTGAAAATATTACTGTTTCTGTTTTGTTTTTGTTTTAAACTAAAATGGGAGACTGCATTAAAAAAGAATCAGTTATTTTGAAATTACAGTGACTAGAGACTACAGTGTGGCCAACGGTGGTCTTCTTTTCTATTGGCTAACGCTTCCACCGCCATATTGTTCCCAACTGAAGCACAAGTTTATATAGGCCACAGTAGGGATTTTTCACATTTTAACTAAATTTTTTGATTCACAGTTGTTCTACTGCCTTTGATTGAATTTAATGTTAATTTGAGAAACACAGAAACATTTTTATTTCAATTTTGCACCCTAAAAATACTAAAATATATATATAAAAAATAAAACAAACTTTATATTTTGTGAGCAAAGCCTCTAATTTTTTTTTTTTTTTTGCAAAAATTAAATAAAAAATATGAGACATAAAATAAACATCAATTTAAGAAAAAATAAAACAAACCTTATATTTTGTGAGCAAAACCTCTTATTTATTTATTTATTTATTTATTTATTTTTTGTGTCATTTATATTTTTTTATTGACACTCGTACAAAATAATATCAGTTATTTGTTATATAAGACAATAAAATAAAGTAAATATCTCTTTGATATTGTTGAATTTTAATAGGGGAAATGGTGGAAATAAATAATAAAGGGATATAAAGTCTTAGAAAAATGGATTTCAGAAAGAAAAAAAATTAATCATTTACTAAAAAGTAACCTAATTACATTCCTTGTAATATAAGTTAACATAAAACTATAATATCTAACAATATATATACAACAATGAACAAACAATAGATTTAAATACAACTATATACACACCAATAAACAAACAAATAGATTTAATAAATGTAACTTCATGATAATAATCCTCTAAAAATTCTTTACTCAATAATAACAACAATTTTTCGAATAATCTGATCAATTAATCTTCATCAGGTCGAAAAAGGAAGAAATAAAACTATTTATTTCCTTGAACATAAAACAAACAAATTCTAAATTACAATTCCAAATTAAAATTGATAAAAGTTAAATTTGATATGATATAATTCAAACACTTTTATAATATAATTCAATTACTAAAATGATTGACAAAAAACATGAGATTATAAATAAACCAATTATTAAATGACAAATAAGAAACATTATTGTTTGTTTACAAATAGATTTAATAAATGTAACTTCATGATAATAATCCTATAAAAATTCTTTACTCAATAATAACAACAATTTTTCGAATAATCTGATCAATTAATCTTCATCAGGTCGAAAAAGGAAGAAATAAAACTATTTATTTCCTTAAACATAAAACAAACAAATTCTAAATTACAATTCCAAATTAAAATTGATAAAAGTTAAATTTGATATGATATAATTCAAACACTTTTATAATATAATTCAATTATTAAAATGATTGACAAAAAACATGAGATTATAAATAAACCAATTATTAAATGACAAATAAGAAACATTATTGTTTGTTTTATGTTCAAGGAAAGAAATAGTTTTATTTCTTGCTTTTTCGAACTTATGAAGAATAATTGATCAGATTACTCGAAATATTGTCGTTGTTATAGAGTAAAGAATTTTTGGAGGATTATTATCATGAAGTTATATTTATTATTAAGCATAAGTTATTAAGTATAATAACTTATACTTAATAATAAATTACTTATTATTAAATAAGTATAAATATGTATAAATCAATACTTATTAGATTAATTGAAAGTGGGTGGCATGACTGCCGAGCACGTCGACCTGAAAGATCTTTTGTACTATCCCACGGAAAGAAGCACAGACGGAGAGAAAGACTGAGAAAGGATGGTGTGAGAAATGCAGGGGAAACGGGATAACCCCGGGAAAACCTGCCAAGCGCGGATCGCCACCATTAACGAAACCCACATGAGAACCGAACCCGGGACTCAGAGGTGAGAGGCCAGTGTCTTAGGGACAGCGCCAACCGCGCGGCCTAAATATTTATTAAGTATAATACTTATAACAGATAAGTACATTTTTAATTTAAACAATAGATTTATATACAACTAAAAATTTACTTATCTGTTATTATAATAAATATAACGCCATGATAATAATCCTTCAAAAATTCTTTAGTCCATAATAAAGACAATCTTTCGAATAATCTGATCAATTATTCTTCATCAGGTCGAAAAAGGAATAAATAAAACAAAAAACATAAACAACAACTTACATTACAAATGCTTCAAGTATAAATGCATAGTTTTACTACTGAAAACTTTCCCCTTGTTTGTTTTTTTTTTGGCCGAATGAATTTTTAATCTAAATATGACATATCTATTGAGTATGACCTGTTTCAAACTGTGGCAGGTTTCAATGTGCTCTGCTTCTATATGTTTCATTTTAGTAATGAGAAACTGTTTCACATCCCCTTCCTCATTTTCAATCAAGCCAATATAATTTTGAAAAATTTCTTCGAGTTTTAAAATAAATTCAAAAGATTCTTTTTTACAAAAAAATAAACTTTTGTCATGAAAGCTCTTAATCTTTGTTAGTCATTCATATGTAAGGTTGTAAGGGGAATGACCACCAACGCTGGCAACACATTTCGCACAGTGTTTATTTGTTTTTTGTATACTTGAGAGTAGGTAGCCAGAAATGCAGTATAAAGAGTTCATTTCTGCACTACTGAGTTCTAACTTTTTGAATGTTGATAACTCACATGATATCGTATTTACTGCTGGCTTAGTTTGCTGTCTCTTTTGCAAAACATCTAAAAAATCACAAGCTTGCTCCCTATCGTCTACGAAATAGCTCCCTTTCGATAAATCCTTCATGTACTGCGAAAGCATAATTAATTTTAAATTGGTTTTAAATTGGAGAGCATTTGGAACAGGCTGTTGGGCGTCACTAAAGAAAACAAATTTTCCAAACAATCTTGAGAGAAACGGCCTGTCAAAAGAAAATCATAATTATTTTCATTTAAAAGGTGATTTTGTAAATCTAAAATAGATTTAGTTGATATTAAAACTCCCTTTTGACAAGGCTTGAAAGGACCTTTTCTTGAACCAATTTTAATTTTTTCAAATAAACTAATAAATTCATTAAGGAATGAAATTGCCTTGTCATAAGCTGCTTCATTCCTTTTGCTCAAGGCAAACACAGGGTGGCGTGCTGTCATAAGTTTAAACCATTGTTCAACTTGATCAAGAAACCAAGCAGTAGTTAAATACTCTGGTTTATTAAGCTCTTCCCCCAAAAATTTGAGCCCACTACTAACAGAATGGCTGATGACATTGGTAGCAGATGAAACTCTCATTTTTAGGAAATGGGAGGGAGTTAAATCTTCTTCATGAAGCTTGGGTGATAATTTAAAATTTAATTTTTCTTGATATTTGACCAAATCTTGCAAATGCTCGAAACAGACCAATTTACTTTTTAAATTATGTATTTGCACTATGTCATCTGGAATCTCTATAATTTTGTTTGTTAGGAAAGAGGATCGGATATTTTTAAACAAATGGACAGGATCAGCAACAACATACACTCTGTCATTCTGATTAATGGGATGGGGGAAAAAATTAGAAGTGACGGCAAACCGTCCAGCAGTAATACCCTTAAGCTTCCAGAAGGACTGGTTTGCAGAACCCATGTCTGAGGTTACACTTAAAACGTGCAAATCAATCATTGTAGCTTTTTCTATAATCGATGTAAGTATGTTAGCAATAATATCTCCGGAAACCGATTCACCTGTGAAGTGATATGCTACTTTTTGTTTCCACCGGTCTGTGATTTCAGCGAGCATAAACACTAATGCATGTGTAGCCAGATTGTTCTGATTTGTGGTGGTCACATACCCTGCATACGAATTGCCGGTGTTGTCATAAACAATTTCAGGACGAATACTCATTTCGTCCAGAATTATGCAACAATCTTTTTGCTTAACATCCTTAAAATTATCTACTTTTATTTTTAAAAATTCAAAACCCCTGGAGTAAAATTAATTGACTGTATTCTCCTTCTTAAAGTCCTAAGAGAAGGAAGGGGAAAATTTTGTTTTAAGAGCTCATTGTAACCGCTAGTTCCACAGGAGAATTTAAGTTTAAGAGAATTTTTTATAGACTCATTAGACCAATTTGTGTTATGTCCCTTAAGCAAAAAATTGATTTGATCATCAGTAAATATCTTCTTCAGTGATTTTAAATTTACATGTGATTCACTAGTTTTTTGTTTACGCTTAATTTGTCGTAATTTGTTTTTTAACAACTTATTTTTTATACTGACCTTTTTTAAAACTCTACTATAATGATCTATTTTGAGTTTTAACTCGCTACGCTTTGTTCGAGGCAGTACTGTCGGTGAATGGCTGTCACCGGATGAACAACTGGATGTGGATGTTATCATTCCTATAGCTTCAGATGTTTCAACGTTAGTTGCACCGAGAGCCTAACAAAAATAAAATTTTTATATTAAAATGAAACCAACAGGCAAAGTTTATTGTTTATCTAAGGTTGTTTTAGAAAAACCTTTGTTGAAAAATCAAAAAGTACATTTTAAAGTGTAGCTTAATCTAAAGATAGAAAATCTAAATGAAAAATTCCAATAAAAATGTCTTAAAAAAAAACAAAAAAACAAACATAGAAGTTTTTGTTGGAAAAAAAAATATGTCCATCCTTTTCTAAGTTTTCAATATCATATGATAAGGAATCACCACGTGGTGAACCTTGCCTAAAAAATTATGACTTGTATGAAATGAGAAGGTGGCAAACAAAACGGCGTAATACCACAAAATTTAAATTTACAGAAGGAGCAAAAAACTTAATGTCACACATACAGTGGGATTTTGACGAGATTTTCTTTTTGTTGCCCTTAAGGATTATAGCACAGTCTTGGAAATTACTTTAGATTTGCACTCAGTGGGCCAATAACGTCTGGATGAAGAAATAAAATATTTTGACCAGAAGCGTAATTATACAGTTTTGTTCGCCACCTCCTCAAATGTAAATAGCTTTGATAAATCAATTTCCAATAATGTAATTACACTGACTCATGTAAAAAAAAATATGCAAAACTATTATTTTATCAACAAAATAAAAAAAAAAAATACCCAGCCAGGATTTGAATTTGAACCTTAACCAATTACGCTGCCAGGCACACAATCCGATCTGAGAAATATTTATACTTGGCACAACTTTTTATAAATAAAAATAAAACCACACTGATTTTTAGCTACTTTTGAAGATGACCAATTCGAAGTGCAAGGAATTTATTAAAAAAATTAACTACTGGAAGATTTTTGGCTTCTTCGCAACTAAAACAAACATTAAAGTCTGGACAGCTGGGACAAATTTTCCAATCAGGTTAAGTATGATGCTGTATTTGTAAGCCTTTTTTTTAAGTCTTGAAAATAATAAATGCAAATGCAAAATAAGTACATGTTCTGATACTTGTTCTGATGTTTCATTAGCCTCAACAGCAACAGTTGTTTCGGGTAAAGCTTTTCTGGGTGAAGTTCTCTTCATTGGAGGTTTTCGTTTTTTCTTTTTTGGAATATGAGGGAAAATCGTGGGAATGGCATTCTGTTTTAGCATTCTCTTGCCATCGGCTCTGTTCTGCTCAAACATTTCTGGAGCGAAATGAACCTACAAAATAATATAATAATATATTAATAATATAATATAATAATATAATAATATATTCACCACCTGGGACTTCCTTGCCTGGGGCGGGGGTTTTATCCCAACGCTCGCCGCTGAGGGTCATTAAACCAAGTGACACTGAGCGAAAAAGTAGAGATAGGAAAGGCAGGATAACTAATCTATATTACTAAAAACTTTTATTTCTCTGTCTGTCTGTCTGTGTGTCTGTCCGGCGCAATTTTCTGAGCGAATGGAAAATAGAAATAATTTTTACAATGAAACATCCGCGACAGGAATCTAACCTGCAACCTTCTGATCCGAAGTCAGATGCCTTATCCATTAGACCATAGGGACTACAACTCTCTTCATATGGTTTTTTGACTTATATCTCCTTTCCTTTCCCCCATCAATAAGGAATGTATTCAATCTTTTTTTTGAATCTCAAGATTGTTTATTTATTTCACATCAGT
>JAFIDM010003189.1:12177600-12191730 GCA_023159025.1 Thereuonema tuberculata | reverse complement strand
AATATGAATTTTTTAAATGTTTTTTTATCTCTAGTAGTGTGTCTGGTAATTAAAGAAGTTCAAGAGTATTGGATATTTTATTTATTTATTTATAAATGAATGAGTGATGTGGATTTAGGAATACTGAAACATTGTCTTTCATTTGTTCACATACATGTAATTGCTAAAAAGACAAATTTGATTACATTTAAATCAATCATATTTTTTTAAAAAATACTATTCGTTTTGGAATGAAATATTTTCTACATCAGCCTTATCTAATCTGAATTGATAAAATGTATTATTTATGAAGAATATTTACTCATTTTTACAATAGTAAATATTTACTCATTTTTACAATAGTAGTTTATAAACTAAAGGAAGAAAATGCTTCTTGAACATTTCTATTTTCTCTCTCACACACACCACTGCTGTAGTTTAACTGAGACACAGCAATACTTTGCTGCTTATATGAGCTTCTGACTTTAATAATTACCATAACAGTTCTTTACAGTGACACCATCGTCACTCGTCTGCACTTAACCTTTGCATTGTGAACAGCTAGTTGCCTTGTAACATTACATGTTGTTAAAGTATCCATGAATTACCCATTAACAGGGTTGGGAAGTTACTCGTAAAAAATTAATTTCTACGCGATGCGTAAAATTCGCTTTAAAAATGCATAATTTATGTCATAAATGTAAAAAAGTAATAAATTCAAAACTTGCTGTAAAACATTAAATTAACAGTAGTTTATTAATAAATGCTATGAATAATTAAAAAGTATAGGAACAATTCACAGGTTACTAATCTGCCAATTTAAAAAATGACAGTGAAAAGTGTAGTAATATTATATCCTTTGTTTGTTCTTCTTGAAATAATATTAATACCAGTGTTGTAATATTATGTAATCTTAAGTTCAATTCTATTTAACTTTAGATTACTTTAGACAAAATAATGGCACTGAAGGCGTTGTCACTATGACATCGGCCTTTCCCTCTGACCGGGTTCAGTTCTCATGTGGGTTTCGTGATGGTGGACGATCCGCGCTGGGCAGGTTTTCTTGGGGTTCTCCCGTTTCCTCTGCACTTCTCCCACCATACTTTCTCAGTCTTTCTCTCCGTCTATCCTTATTTTCATGGGATAGTATAATAGACCTCCTGCCGCAGTGCTTGGCTCCTCTGCCACCCACATTCACTACAACACACACACATAATGGCACTGAAGTTGTTGAATTTATTGTTGATGGGTAATCATGACAATTAATAACTGCTGAATTAAAAGACACTTTAATCTTTTTGAGAAAAAAGTTCTTACAATTCATTTTACATATGTATGTATGTAAGTAGCCTTCGTTACATTTCACCTCTCAGATTATTTTCATTTCTATGATTATAAATGAAACTATTTAAAATAAATGCTTGCCAATTGTATTAACAAGGTTTCGAAACTCTGCACCTGGCCATAAGAAATGACTTTGTTAACTTCTTACTCCATTCAATTTAAAAGATCATTTATTCTTAAGTTTCGCAGCCTTCTTTTAAATATGACAATGGCTAATTTGTATCTTATGTCTTCTTTTGAAATCTTTTTTTGAATTGTTGCTGTACTGCATGTTGTTTTAGCTTCTTTAAACATCAGTTTTCCAAACAGGTTTAAATTCGCCTATTCTAACAATAATAACAATTTTATGTGCGTTTTTTTTTTTTTTCCTACTTTTAACTTAGTACAAGGTTTGGTTAAACTGATCAGTAATTGCAACAACTTCCAATTACGTGAAAAAAAAAAAAAAAAAGAAAAGCCACCAACTTTAAAAGTTGCATATATTTATATAAATAAATGTATTGACTAATTTCATAAGGTTTTTTTAAGGGACCCAGGCCGAACCACAAAAAACACCTCCTGACCATTATGCTGCTGCCACTGAACTTAACAGTCAGCACAGTGCAGTCGGATAAGAAGCATCCACCAAACCCACATGTATCTATCATACTACCAGATCATGAAGCGAGATTCATCACTCCACAGAACATTTTTTCACTCCTCCACAGTCTAATGGCGGAGTTCTGCATGATTGCAACCGACACTTTGCATTGACGGCGGAGATGTTCAGCTTTTGAGCGGCCACATGTCCGTGGAAGCCCAAGTAGTTTAGCTCTTGGCTAACAGTCCTGCTGCTAGTGACAACACCCGATGCATGTTGGAACTCCATTGTTGTCCAATGGAGACTTGCAATTTTGCGTCTCTACTCTCTTCAGGGTTTGACGGTTATGGTCAGTCAGTTTTCTCGGTCTACCATTTCGTATGGCTGTCGTTTCACTGCCGTGATGTCTCCATTTTACAATTACATCACTCAGTTGATTTCGGTACATGCAGCATGTCCGCAGTTTCACTAACCGATTTCTTACAACGATGGCATCCAATTATCATGCCACATTCAAAGTCACTGAGCTCACCTGACTTACTCATTTTATCGGGAACACAGAATTATGACTGCCCAAGCCCCCACCAATGCTTTTATAGCATCCGATGACACATCAAACCTCCTGACCTGCCCGATCCACTTCGTCAGAAGGGTATCTGGATACTTCTGGCCATATAGTGTAGTTACTTGACAATTAAGCAACCAAAAGCTAATGTGCTCTTCAGCTAGTTATTTTAAGCTAGAATAGATATAATTATTATAGATATATTTGCAGTAGTAGAAACACATAAATTATGAAATAGTTTAGTACTCTAAAAAGAACATTCTTCATAAACGGTGATTAAAAATTACCATAAGTAGAGGCTTAAATTTTTTTTCCTAAAACTTAAGTCAGTTCAATGTTGACTACAAATAGTGTTATCCTTCATTATATAATATAAAGTTATAATGAAATTATGATTTCCGTTTATCTATCAAGATTGATGATTACCTTTATATTTTGATATTTCTTTGTTTGTATATCAATTTTTTTTTCCTTAGAAGATTTAAAATAATTACTCCAAACATTTATTTAATGACTGATTTTGTGTTTATAATGACAGTATGTTATACATATCTGAACATCAGCCAAATATCAAACCATCCAATAATGAAATACGTTTGTGAAAACATTTTATTTAAAAATTAACCTTACAGGAATTACTTTTTGATGTAGCATAGGGGTTAACCTGTAAGTGAATATATTGTCTTTGGTTTTCAGTCTGATTAATGAGTGTTGATTTATAATGTTGGTATGTATCATATAAAAATTTTGATTTTGATACTTTTGAGACTGGCTTAAATGCAAAATTGTTTGTTTTTATTTTTCAGATGGAAGCATGCGTATTACAACCCCTGTAGATCCATTATTTTTGATTCTTCCTTATCTTCAAAATGTAAGTATAGTTGAAGGCAGTTTATAAATATAACTTGAAGAACTTTGTGCTCATTTGCTTTGAAAGATTCTCTTAATTTAACTTTTGCTACCTAATTCTGCAGACTTGAATCCATTGAACATATAATTGGAAAAAGAATCTTCGGAACAGTTGATAACATGACAACAACATTTGTGAAAAGGTTTACGTTTTATGGAATGCTTTGAGGATGAATTAACAATCTAAATGAAAGGTAAAAGCTTCTTTGTATACATTAGTGAGTAATATGTTTCAAAAGTAAAAATCACTTTTATTATATTTTGCTTTTGTTTTCTCTTACATTTGAGGGCTGAATTAATTCCAGTTGATTTGGATTGAAGTTAGTTGTCTAATGATGGTTTTAGTCTAATAGGTCATGATATCACTGTATTGTCTCGCTTCTGCACTGTTGTCTATCAAAGGATCTGATAGACATTGATGTTAGATCTGGAAAATGAGGCATGAAAATTTTAAAAGACATTACACCAGTTCAACAATATTGTAATCATTATAAATAAAGAGATGCTATAATGTTTTTTGCTTTTCCTACATTCAGTGGACACCTCTTCATTGAAGAATAAAATAAAATTAAAGAAAATTGAAGAAAAAAATAAAATGTGAAAATTGTGATCAGAATTAGACTAATGGATCTTTCTGAATTTGTTCCAACTATTTCTAACAACAGTGGTTAATAACTATTCAGTTTCATGAGAAAAATTCTCAATGATTTTTTTGAAAGAATGAAAGATGCCTCTTTTATTTTTACAAAAAAAAACAACAACAAAAAAACCAAACAACTTTTTTGTAAAAATAAAAGAAGCATCTTTTGCATGAATCATTTTCTCCCATTAATTATTAAAATAATCGAGAAATTTTGTTTAAGATCTGTACCTTGTAAATTTCCTGAAATTAAATAATACCTCAGGCCAGTTAAGATCTACATGAAATGACAAACATTGCACCTCACAATGATGGAAGGGCCATTAGAGTCAGATCATTAGTGACAAGTGAAGTTATGGGTTAGAATTTTGATCCTAAAAATAAATTGTTTGCAAGTAGATATATCAAGGATTTTCAACTGATAAAAAAGAGAGTACAGATGACCCTTTCATGAAGTTTGTGTATCTGAATGGATATTCAGCCTCAGAGTTTTCCTCAGTTTTCTCATGGGGGTGGTAGTATATGGGGATCACCCATAGAGGGTTCTTTCTTCGATTGTTTACCCTCCATGGATTCTAAACGCATACATCTACCCAAGTCAAGGTGTAAAGTATCGTGCCGAGGACTGAATGGTACAAGGGTAGTGAAAAATTTGTACTGCGAACGATCCCTTTGGGGACCTGGCTACACCCCATCATATTTAGCCTTCCATTTGTGAAAGGGAGATTCCCACGGTGATTTTTTTTTTTATTTCCCTCCTTCTCTCTTTTTATATGGATTCTTTCAACTTTCAAACATTGCGAAGCAATTCCCACTCTGTCGACATTCACCCTTATAAAACTTCTACCAACCTGGCCTTCCTTCTCTTGCATTCTCTATCCACAGAAATACCTTTGTCGAAACTGTCTCCTTTTCTTATTTCCAAAGTCCTGGGATTCGCTTCCACTACCATGTCAATGAAAAAACTTAATTCTGGTGATTTACTGGTACAATTGCCTTCCTCCAAATCTGTTGACCAGCTACTGCAATTGAAGATACTTGCTGATATTCCTATCTCTGTCGAAAAACATAAAACTTGGAACTTATATGAGAACCTGATCTGAGTGGCTTGAGTAGCACTGACCTTCTTGAGGACTTTCTTCCCAGGGTGGGACTGCTGTCTGACGGATTACTGTTCATTGAGATATTAAGAAGTTCCCAACTCAAACTATCGTCTTGACATTTGACTCATTGTTTCTTCCAAGAAGCGTTAAGATGGAATATTTACATTGCAATGTTCGACCATACATTGCGATGCTTTAATTGTCAGCGTTATGGCCATGACTGCAGCTTGTCGTGGCAAGTCCACCTGCCCCAAGTGTGGTGAGCCTTCTCCTGAGCCTGGGACTTGTCAGATGCCTCTTAAATTGTTTAGGTAATCATCCTGCATATTCAAGATTTTGTCCACGTTGGAAAGAGGAAAGGGACATTCCGTTCATCTCTGTCATGCATCCTCTTTTTTATCCGGAGACTTAGAAGCTGATTTCATCTGAGGCTTCAAAAAAAATCATTCTTCTTTATCGTGCAGTCCAAACAGACTACTACAATCTCTTGCCAGACTGACATCACATGTCCTCCTCATGAGTCTTTCTCTGCACTCATCAAGACCATTGCTTCTTCCACTACATCCATTCAGTCCCAGTCTACACAATCATCTTCCCAGTCAATAGTTCTCGTTTCCGATATCTTCGGGTTCCTTTGTTAACCTGCTGGATTAAACTTCGCACAGAAGAGGCCATCTGCGCCTCAGTGCAACCCTTTTCTTCGTTCATGTTCACATTCATCTTCTCATGGCCATCGCAGACATTTCTCTCCATGACAATATTCGAAAGAAATTGAGGATATTTCCACGATTCCCTCTACATTCAGGAATACAACACCCCCACCACACTCGCGTCCAATTTTATTTATGACAGTTATCTTTTGGAATTGTATAGGACTTCCTTAGAACATTAATGACATTAAGGCCTTGCTTTACGAGCACTATCCTGTTTGTGTGTGCCTTCAGTAAACCTTTCTTATGGGGAACGATACCTTTTCTCTTCATGGTTATACCATGATGTCTAAGCAGCACTGCGAAAGAGGAGGAGGTGTTTGTCTTGTTCTCCTTACGACTTTTTTCGAAGCTGTTGCTGCATGCCTTTCGACTAGCAGACTCTTTACATCTGTAGCTTGTATCTTGCTCCCATAGCATCTGTTTCACCTACAGATATTAATAATCTTCTCGATCAATTACCACCTTCGTTTTTTTTTTTTTAGTAGTAGACTTCAATGCTCATTCTCCTGTCAGGTTCTTCATCCACAAATATCAGAGGAACTATTATTGAAGATCTTTTAGTTTGGCGTAAATTTGTATCCTTAATACAGGTGCAGCAACTCATTTTACATTCTTGCCACTATCCTTCTCTGCTACTGATTTAGCAATAGGTCCTGTCTTCTCACCGTCCTTTTGGAAATTTGACTCTGCTGATCAATTTTGCTAGCAGCTGTAATCTGGAGGCCAAGATCTTTTGGACATAATTGATCACCTTATTGACGAAGTCACTCATACCATTATTTGTGCTGCCAGAGCAATAATTCCACAGACATCTGGAAGATTCCCTCAGCATCCCAAACCTTGGTGGAATCCTTACTGTACTTCTGTCAATCTTTTGAGCATGAGCTTTTGCTCGCCATATCTGATGAGTTAGCCAGAAAGAGTCTTGGCAATGTTTTGCATCATCGATAACAGTTACATTGTCTTCAAAGACCCTCTGGGATAAAATTCATAGGATGTACAGAAAATATTTCTCTCAATCTTTGCACATTCTCAAAGAATATGGCAATGAAATTAGTAATATCTCTGACCAAGCTGAAGCACTTGGATAGCTTTTATGCAAAATTCAAGCTCTGCTACTTTATCTCCTATTTTTCAAAAGATTAAAGAACATGAGATAGCTATTCCTTTAAAGTTTTCTTCTTCCAACAGAGAACCATTTATTCTACCTTTCTGTTTACAGGAGTTATTGTTTGCTGTAAATACTAGCAAAAATATTGCCTGCGGCCCTGATGGAATTCATTACATAATGTTGTGTCACTGGTGACTTCCTTCATTCAGCGTTCTTCTTTCTATCTTTTTAATGAAAATCTATTTCTATCTATTTTAATAAAATCTGATTAGAACATTTATTTCCTGATAGTCGGCATCGAGCTATTGTCATTCCTTTTGCTAAACTGTCCCATAGCACTCACCAGCTGTTTATGTAAGGCCCTTGAACGCATGGTAAATATACAACTTCAGAGGTATCTTGCAACCAACAAGCATCTCGCTCACACACAGTGAACGAACATCGCTCTACGTTTGACCATCTTGTACTCTTGAAAGATGCTATTTGCCCTACTTTTGGTAATAAAGAATACCTTGTCTCCATCTTCTTTGACTTGAAGAAAAAATACGATTGTGCATGGAAATTTGGCATTTTGAAAGATCATCATTATGGTCTTCATGGTCACATTTTCATTAGCAATTTTATTGCGAATTGTACCTTTTCAAGTTCATCTGGGATCTTTCCATGTTATCCTCAAGAACTCAGAGTATCTCAGGATTGTGTTTTGAGCATTTACTCTTTTTTCCATAAAGGTAAATGGCATTACCTTGGTTTTGCCTCATCTATCCACAACTCTATATATGTTGATGACTTACAGATCTCCTGCCATTCTGTTAATTTATGTCTGATTAAAAGACGGCTGCAGTTCACTTGAAACCATTGCAGAAGTGGACTGTTTCTAATGGTTTTACATTCTCACAATCAAAGATTGTATGTGTCCATTTCACTCAACATCAGGGAATTTTTTTCTGAACCAAACCAGACTCTTATTGACCCTGTACTTCTCAGGATAAATTTTTAGACCTCATATATTGATAGGAAATTGACCTTTAAGGATCACATATTTAACCTTTGGAAATGGTGTATTTTAAAATTAATTTGTATTAAAGTGCTTTCACATTCCAGATGGTGTGGTGATCACTTGACCTTGTTATGCCATTTACCATGCCCTTATTCAGTCACAACTGGATTATAGCTGCATTGTGTATGGCTCTGCACGGCCATCTGTATTTCGGACCCTTAATCCTGTTCATTATCAGGCTCTCCGTTTATTCCTCAGTGCTTTCCGTACATCACTCATTCCAAGCCTGTGCACAAAGGCTCTGCAACCATCAATGCAATCCAATATTTTTTCCGTATTTCTTCGTTCTACATAACCCTGTTTGTTAATATGTGTGTCGTCGCCATCAAGAACGACTTTTCATCAATCGTCCTTCCATGATACTACCGTTTGTACATCAGATAAAGACTTTGCTACCTGCCCTACAGCTTACTGACCTTAACATTGCTACTCTACCTATTTTGTCATCGGCACATTGGAAATATCAACTACCAAACCGTGATTTCTTGATTCACAATTTTGCGAAAATTAAAACGCCCTCAACAGCCTTCAGTCTCTGCATCGGGATTATTTGCCCCGTCACTCTGATTTTAAAATTGTTTGTACAGATGGATCTAAAGGCAAGTCTTATGTTGGAGCAGCCTTTTATACTGAGACTTTCAGTAATGCTGTTCATCTTCCTTCCGAGATTTCGGTATTCACTGCTGAGCTTTATGCCAGTTTCCTAGTCATACAGTATGCATTTCAGGAGAAGTTTCAAAAAAATTTTTTCTATAGCAATTCTGAGAGTGCTCTGGCAATGGCGATAAACTTCGTCTTGTTAGTCCTCTATTACAAATAGAATGTTTACAACTCGACAGGCGGATGTTATTATGGTATGACTGCGAATCAGGCATACAATACTTACCCATTGATATTTACTGCTGAATGCTTCACTTCCTCTGTGTGCTATGTGCAACGTTGTTTTAACCATTCATTATATTTTAATTGAATGTCCTGCTTTTATTTAACTTCATCATTATTGCTTTTATCCTCTTTCATGTTTCTTTTCATATTTCCTTGCTTTTAAATGACAATGGTCTTTTACCATTTCATCTGTTTTATGATTCCTTCATCAGTGTGGCCTTGCCACATAATTGATAATTGTGATTATAATTATCAGTTTTTTTTTTATTCCTCTATACACTACAGATGATTTACTATTATCTTACTTTTGATACTATTTGTTCTTTTCTTGATTTCTGTCCTTTCTTATCTAGACAGTTTTCATTTCCTTTTCTTTTCACTTTCTTATTCTAACTTTTACCTTTCTTGGCGCAGCTTCGCCAAAGATTCTTTTGCGCCATTAAAATCTACCAACCAACCTTTTAGTTTCCTTATAGCAAGCGATCTACTTCTTTAGCTTTTGTATCAAATTTGTATCCTACATAATTCTCCAAAGTGATTATCACAAACTACAAAAAAAAGCACCTTTTTACTCTTGCAAAGATTGTTTAATAATCCATTGGAATCAGCTTCCATTTCCTTCATCTGTATATATGTATGATATTACAATCACTATGTGGGGCCTAAGTGAAATTAAAGTTATGTATATGAAACGCTTTTAAGAAAAATCATTATCTGTTTTCACTTCTCATTACTGACTGTTGGCAGGGATCCTGTACTCCCTTAAGCCAGGATGTAGCTTTAGCATCCTCCATCATCAGGATTTTCATCCTCAGATGACATGAATATTGGCAAAAAAAAAGATCGTGCTATTTATTATTCGGTGGAGGTTTTACATTTACCAAATATAAAGTAGCATAATTAAGCAGTTTTACAATAAACATTATTCTTCATATTGTTTCCTGATAGAGAAATTATCTTTGCCTGCTTTTCCCATCATGGATATTTGCTGTAAGACTTACATATTCTTCTATATATGGATTGTAAATATTTATTAGCTTCTTTGACGTCTACTTAACATACTTTGTCATACTGCAATGAAATGTAACTTCAGAGAATCTCAGTATAGCTGTAATGATTGCTATTTGTCTTGAATATATGCCTTCTGTTCGATATTTGGGCCAAACAACAATTATATCATAGAGCAACAAGAGTTTATCATTTAATTATGTTGAACAGTTTTAGTGTTAATGTAATTTCCCAGCTGAGCATAATTTGTTCTGAAATTTTGTATCCTGAAAAATAATCTTTACTATATAGAATATCATTTATCCAAAGGATTTGCAGCTGGACCCATTTCAGATAAATGATATTTTTGGATAATTTAATAATTTAGTCTTTTATAGTTAACAAGATCTAGAAAAAGTTTTTTCGGTGAATTATGTACATTTGGCAGATACTTGCAAGATACTTGAAAACATTATAACAGAAGTTTTAATGCAGTTGTCATGTTCATGAATGGTCAAAAACATTGTTATTCTATAAATTAATAGACTGTATTTAGGACATTATTTTATTAAAAAAAATTTAGAAAATGTTATTTAACAAAAAGATTAAATAAATACATTAAAATTTGAGACCAATGTTCATCTGACACCTCAAGACAAGCCTGTTTCACGCTTATTAGGCGATCATCAGTTGAGAGTAGTCAGAATGAACTTTTGCAGGTCTCATAACGGAGGTGACTTAGAAGTTGAATAGGAAGAGCAGTGGAACCTCCATGACTATAAACTAAAAACATAAAAACACATTAAAAATAAAGAAAAAGAAAATCCATGGGCTGGGCTCTGCCAGCCTCAAATGAATTTCTTACGGCATCAAAATAAAGAAAAAATGCCTAAAAGATATGTAAACACATTAAAATTTGAGACCAATGTTCATCTGATACCTTGTCTTGAGGTGTCAGATGAACATTGGTCTCAAATTTTAATGTGTTTACATATCTTTTAGGCATTTTTTCTTTATTTTGATGCCGTAAGAAATTCATTTGAGGCTGGCAGAGCCCAGCCCATGGATTTTCTTTTTCTTTATTTTTAATGTGTTTTTATGTTTTTAGTTTATAGTCTTGGAGGTTCCACTGCTCTTCCGATTCAAGATTAAATAAATAGTTTTAAATTAAATACATTAATTATAACATGCATCACAAATCTCATGTTAACAAAACTGATCATCAGTTCTTTCTTGTTTGGATGCTTCTGTAGTTTAAATTTTTGATCAACTGTCTTTGCTGAGTTAATACATACTTTATCAAACGAGAATAAATCCAAGATGCAGTTATTAAAAGTATTATGTCATAATCATCTGGGATTTAAAGCATTTGTTAAAATTATTTCCTCAGCAATACAAGAAGTATTTTTACAAAGTCACTGCAGTAGAAATCCATTTAAAACTTTAAAAAAAATCTAAAACAGATGTTTGTTTTTTTTTTGTTTTGTTTTTTAAATTCTGAAAATATTAATATAACGTCATTGATAATCACTTCAAACAATGTGTATCAGAATGAAGGCATATTAGGATAACATTAAGTCAATTTCAGAAACAGTTGAAGGTTTAAGATGAAATATTGTAATTAAGTTTTAACATACATCAAAGACTAGAGATCTTAGTCATTAAAAAATAGAAGAATAAACATATTGGTTTATTTTTTTTTATTATGATGGAATTAAAAGGAGATTTAGAAAAAGAAGTTTACTTATGTTTGAATGTGAAGGGTTGAAATTTCCTATTAGATTCCCATTTTCTTTTACAAATTTTGTTACTTTAGTGCTCCACAAAATTCATGTTACTGGATCAGATTGTAGAAGATGAAGTATTTCCTGAATGTAGGCGTCTGGTATCTTGTTCAGGGTTACAACACATTAGCTCCATAGCCGATGTTAAAAGTAAGGCAATTAATAAACTTAATTTTATATCTACCTTTTGTCTTTTTTATTGAATTTTAACTATATTTTTATGACTAATTTCATACTTAAATTTTGCTTCTTTAAATGACAAAGTAATAAATAATAAGAGAATGATCAAATAAAACCCATTCCAGTGGCTTTATTAAGACAAACAAAAAGGTATACTAGCAGGTGTGGCAGAATTAAACAAATCGATATATATGGAAGCAAGAAGTCACCAGGGATCGTTAGAAGAATTCACCATAGGCATTCAGACATACATCGCACTGCTTGGGGAGACTGCTGATACCATCTGTGAATAAGGCCTGGTTACGCCTTGAACCATTTTGACACAGTGGCCATGACGTCTGCATCGGAATGGAATTGTTGCCCCTGCAGAGCTTTTCTTAAGGGTCTGAACAAATGAAAGTCATGTGGTGACAGATTGGGGCTAAAGGCTGAGTGGTGCAGAACCTCCTACCCTTTCCATGCAAACACATCCTGCACAATGTTTGCAACGTGCGGGCGAACATTGTCGGGCAACAGAATCACACCACGCAAAGCATGCCAGGTCGCTTATTCTTGATGGCTATATGCAGCAAGCCCAGTGTGTCCTTGTAGCTGTTGGCATTGATGTTCACGTGAGGCTTTGTAAAGTCTGTCAACAAAAGCCCTTCATGGTTAAAAAATGCAGTCAGCATAACCTTACTAGATAGGAAGCCTGTGACTTGAATTTTTTGTGTTTTAGCCCCAATCTATCACCATCTGACTGATTTGTTCGGACCCTTAAAAAAAGCTCTAAAGGGACAACGATTCCACTCTGATGCAGACATCATGACTGCAGCAGCCAAATGATTCAAGAAGCAATCCAAGTCCTTCATAGACAGTATCCTCCATCCCCCGAAGCAGTGGGATGCTTGTCTGAATGCCTGCGGTGACTTCTTCTAATGAACCTGGTGATTTCTTGCTTTCTTATATATTGCTTTATTTAATTCTGCCACACCTGGTGATGTACCTTTTCGTTCATATTAATAAAGCCACTCGAAGATGTTCATTTGATCATGCCTCATAATTGAAACTGTTTTTAGCCTGTCGTCTTAGGATAAGGGAGGTTCATCAAATCAGTTAGTGTGGGTTTACCTCTAATAATTTTTGAACTGGCAAATGAATCTTCTTGAAACTTAGAATGCATATTAACAGACAAGAGACAAAATCTACCTTTTATATTTGAAATATAAAGAAAGACGATTAGTCTACAAGCCCGGGCATTTTGTAAAATATTTGAATTATTTTCTTAGAGGATCCTTGAAAGTTGTGTATGAAGGTGAGAAAAAGTTCCATACAAAAAAACTTTAGAACCTAAAGAATAGATTTCTGTAGACATTGAACAATAGGATTTAATCCATTTGGTTATCTTGTAGTGCTTTGATGTGATTGAATTAATTGGATTTAAACAATTTAAATAAGAAATGAGGATTTTATTTATATTGAAGAGGCCAAACACACAAATTACTAAAAAATTAACTTTATAATTTAAAAATACATACGTTTAGGCTTGCCGAAACGTATGTATTTTTAAATTATAAAGTTAATTTTTTAGTAATTTGTGTGTTTGGCCTCTTCAATATAAACTTTTATACACACGCAAAATCACCCAATATTTTATTTATCTTCACAACAAATTCAGGATAGTGTTTGCATTCAATAGATATTACACTTTATAACTACAGAGGGACTTTTCTTTTGTATTTACTTTAAGGCTTTAAAAAACAAAGAAAAAAAAAGCACAACTTTTTAAGGAAAGTAGACTTCAAGTTCTTTGTGAACTTGTTGTTTTTCTATGATGCCATTAGTAGAGCAAAGTTGAATTTGTATAATAGATTTGAGGTGTCCGTTAGTAAAAGTCAATAAGATTGGAAAGTAAACAAACATATTATATATATGTGTGTGTGCGTATGTTTGTTATAAGAAGAATATATAGTACATACCAAGTATGGGCATACCTGAGTATGGGCATTTATCTTGAAGATCAATATTATATATTATATTACTTTTAATTCTTCAACGTTTTTGGTTAAATTGTAAATTTGTTTTTGAAAAGAAGATGAAAAAAAATACTTTCCTTTTCTTACCAAATGTATCTTCTGTTCACTAATATCTTTATATTGCTGTAGTTGACATGATGTTCACTTTTGTAGTTGTGTATTTACAAAATAGTTATTAGCTTTTTCTCTCTGTTATAGGTGGAATATCTTTGTTCTTAAGGGAATTTTGCATTTCCTATTACAGTAAAACCCCGTTATTACGCTCGTCAAGGGAC
>JAFIDM010003189.1:12122960-12157131 GCA_023159025.1 Thereuonema tuberculata | reverse complement strand
GAATTTAGATTGTAAATGTAGGGAATTTCAGAAATTTCGAGATATAGTGGTTTTCCAGATAAACAGGTTCGAGGTAGACAGGTTCGACTGTATTAGAAAATCCGAAATTCGAGATACATAGATTTTGAAGGAATTTTTTTCGAGAGAAACATGGACAATATATTGAATTTAGATTGTAAATGTAGGGAATTTCAGAAATTTCGAGATTTCCAGATAAACAGATTCGAGATAGACAGGTTCGACTGTATTAGAAAAAGCCAGTACATTAAAACCCCGATAACCGATCCCCGATTATCCGAGTTTCCGCTTTAACCGAGCTATCAAATATTTCTAGGATTTTTTTTTCGCAAATTAATCTTCGTTCGTCTAGTCATATGACCCCTTACTTGGAATCGGGGAATGGTTTCGACACCAACAATCCTGAGTTATCCTTAAAAAAATGCCAAAACACTGCTGCAGAAAAACACCAAAATAACGTAAAACAAAAAACAATTAAGGACTTTTTTAATTAAAAGAACTCTTTCAATATGAATTGTATGTGGTGTATCTGTATAATTTTTGTATTTGTTAAAATATACATTTAAACCTAGACGATTTATTTTATTTATAATTTTCGGTTTAACCGAGTTTTTCGGTTATCCGAGTTAGTCTTGGTCCACATTAACTCGGATAATCGGGACTCTACTGTATTTTGTAAATCGCTTGCATGATTCCTATATTTTCTCTTTATCAAAGTATGGAGACAGTATTGTTAGTTGAATAATAATTTATCTGAAATTGACAGTAATTTTTTTTTAGGTTAATCAGTGCATACCTGTGGTATAGGACCGAGAAGTTTAATATATTAATCTAAAAGTCAAATTAATAGTTAATAATTTAACAAATTAATTAAGCAGTAATTAATATTTAATATTTAATTTTTCTCATCCACGCATCAGAAATCATTTGCTGTGTTATTTGTTTAAAAGTTAAAGTATCGTTTTGATTAATATTTAGTTGACTAAAAAGTTTGTACTTTACATAATTGATAAACCTATATCCAAAGTTATTTTAATATTATCGATTTTAAAAATTGTACACCAATTATATCTAGTTTTTAATTCCTTTTGTTTAGAATCCCTTTCTCTTCTTACATCAAATAATTCTTAATCAAAATTTTGAAATGAAAAATTTGTTTATAAATATAAAATAAATGAAAAATTTGTTTATATTTTTAATATTCTATATTTTCTTCTTATTCTTATTTGTTCCTTTGTTGGTTTATATTTAAAATTAATGTAAACATTATTAAATATTTTCGTTATTAATTTATTAATATTTTCCATTTGTTGTATATTAATGTTAACCCAACAGACCAGACCATAATTTAAAAGTGAATCTACAAGAGACTTACGAGTAGATTATGAGGTTTTTTTTGAAAAACATTTTTAATATGATAGAAAAGAAAGGAATAAGAAATTAACTTCCCCATTACAAAATCATACCGACTATTCCAAGAGAATTTATTATCTAAATGAATACCTAGGTATTTATATGTTGAAATTATTTCAATTTTTTTACAGTTACGTAGGTATTAATAAAATCATTGTTACTTTGATTAATATTTGAACATTCTCTATGATATAACTAATTATTAAATTATTATTTAGTATTTATTTTTATTTTTGATTCTCATTATTTTGGTTTTATTCCCATTAATTTTCATTTTATTTAAGAATGGCCATTTGTTTATATAATTGAGGTCTTTTTGCAATTTCTTATGTGCTTGAATTTGGTTTATATCATTAGCAATCACAATGACATCATAGCATAAACAAAAATTATTGAATTTTGTATGTTATTACTTATATATATATATATATATATATATATATATATATATATCAATTCAATATTAAATAAAAGGGGCCCAAGTTTGAACCCTAGGGGATCCCTCTTTTTGAATTATACAGGGTGTCCCAAATTGAAGTAAACACTCTTTGAAACGTTATAACTCAGCAACAAAATGAGATAGAAGTATAAGGTGTGTTGTATTTTATTCCGTGAACTTCCTTAAGCCCGTACATGTTCAAAATGTCCACCTTCTGCCACAGAACACTCCCAACACCGACGTCAAAGTTTAGAGCGACATACCGACTGGATTGTAGCCAATGGAATGTCATTGATGGAATGTTCAATCTGATCTCTTAATTCTGTCAGTGTTTGTGGATTTGTGGTGTACACCGTGTTCTTTAAAGTTCCCCAAAAGTAGAAGTCGAGAGGGGTTAAATCGGGAGATCGAGGCGGGAACTCCGTCGCACTTCCGCTTCGTCCTATCCATCTGTGATTGAATGTGTGATCGAGGAAAGTTCTCATATCGATATGAAAGTGAGGTGGAGCCCCGTCTATCTTAATGGAAGTAAACCTCATTTCCATTCTCGAAGAGATCATTAAGACGTGGAGTCATGAGTTCCAATATCTGCAGGTAAGTCTGACCCGTGACAGAACGTTCGAAAATGTACGGCCCAAGTAATCCTCTGGAGGACAGACCACACCATACCGTTATCGAGGACAGACCACACCATACCGTTATCCCTGGAAGATTGACGGCCTTTTCTTCAGCGATGTTTGGGTTTTCGTTAGCCCACTACACACAATTATGACGATTAATTGTGGCATTAAGTTTTTGAATGTTGTTTCATCTGACCAAATAATTAAGTCTTGAAAATCCTCCCTTTCGTCACACTTGTACAGGAACCACTCACAAAATTGTAGTCGCCTATCTAAGTCGTCCTCATTTAGTGCATGGACAAATCGCGCAATGTAAGGCTTCCATTTTTGACCTCGCAAAATTCGATGAATACTGAATCTTGCAATACCAATTTCACGAGAGCATTGCCTCACTGACTTCTTTGGGGATCGTGCAAAAATCTCCATGACGGCATCAACACACTCGTTATCAGTGGAACGTCTCTTTCTTCCGCACCGACCTTTCAACACATCTTTCACCGTTCCTTCGGCTTCAAACTTGTCTCGGAGTTTTGTTATTGTTACCCTTGTTAGCGGTGGTGTATCAAATTCAACCCTCCACAACATTCTCACCTCAACAACACTTCAGTATCCACTTACGTTCATCGAATGAAAGTCTCACCGCCATTTTGGTTTCTAAACAAATGAACAACAATGAGCGTGTTGCTGTGCTTTTCCAGTGCCGCGCCGCCTGGATCATACACAACACACCTTATATTTCTATATCATTTCGTTGCTGAGTTATAACGTTTCAAAGAGTGTATACTTCAATTTGGGGCACCCTGTATAATCTACTAATGTTATTTCCAATTTTAATTTTAAACTTCCTCTTTTTCAAATAATTTTCAATAATTTTACAGACATTCCCTCTTATACCCATTTGATTAATTTTTTTTGAGGTAAAATTTAAGATCAATTGAGTTTAAAAGCCTTCCTGAAGTCAATAAATGCTATATATATTATTTGTCCATCATTTAAAGATTTATTTATATAATCATTTACATCATTCAATAAATGTACTTTTATTTTTCTGATATGCATATTGGTTGCTGTTTAAAAGATATTTTTTTGGGTATGAAGTTATAAATGTTTTAGATATTTAACTTTCAAGAATCTATGAAATATTTTATATTAATGAAATTGGTCTCTAATTATTTCCTTCATTGTCATTTCCTCTCTTATAAACTGGAATCATATATGAAATTTTTCATGAATTGGGATATATATTTATATATCCCTGTAGAATAAATTTTTCGAAACAATTCAACCCAAAAAATAGAAAGGTTTTCTTTTAAATTTTTAATGTTAATTATATTTACATACTCTGGTCCAAAGGAATATTTTGTCTTTTAATATTTTATTATATCTATTATATCATTTTTATTAGGAAATGCTAATACAGTAGGACCGTGATAATCCGGCATGCTCGGGGATTTGTCAATGCCAGATTATCAAATATGCAGGATTACCAAGGCCATTTTTAAAACCCTGGTTTTAAACAAGGGTATATAATTAAAAACTACAGTTTTAATATACAACAACGATTAATTGTTATTTAGTAAACACAACAGAAAACATTACATTATACAAAACAAAAATTAAAAGTATGTAATACTGCACAATGAAAACTATATTGAACTAAAAATCAAATGTAGTACTGTGGTGCACTGTTAAATAGCTCAGGATTCCAAGTCTTAGCAAAGTTCGATATACAAGAAATAAATTTTTTAGGTCTTATAGTTTTAGACCGACAGCATAGTGTATGATAATTTTCGTACAATGTTTCAAAAAATACAATATGGTTTTAGTTTTAGTACATCAGAGAGAAAAAATCTGGCAACCCTCTATTTCTGATGCGTGCCGGACTACAGGGTCTGCCGGACTATCGGATGCCGGATTATCGCGGTCTTACTGTACCATAGAATTCAGTTGAGATACCTGTTTTCTTCATTCATTAGTATTTTATTTTTCCTTGTTGTTTTAGTATCATTTATATTCTGAGTAAAATTTTTACTTAGTTCATTAAACAATATTTTATTATAATTTTCAAATAAGTTTGGATAATCGGAAATCTTATTTTTATTATGCTTTCCAATTATATTTTTATTCAAAATTTTCCAATATAATTTTCCTGAAATATTTATTCTTTTTATTATTAATTTGATTTTTCAACCAGTTTCTTTTTGTTTTATATTCTTTCTCCAGCTGTGCATTTGCTTTGTTTTTTATGTATTTTTTTATATAAATTATTTTTTTCTTCAATATGTTTCAATATTTGAGAATTCATCCAATTTTTTTGTAATTTTGATTTTGTCTCCCATTTACTCGTTTACTTTTTTCTTTCATTCTTTTATTTTTTTTCCTTTTGTTTTTCTTTTTTTATTGATTTATTTAATTTATTTATAATTTTGTTTGGATCATTGTTCCTTTTTATTTCATCTGTTAATAATATTAATCCTTCATTTAAGAAATCAGTAACCAATTTTAAAATTTTGTTTCTCATAATTAATATGTTCTTTTTCGCGTGTTTGAAATCCCATCTTTTCAACTTCAAGCAAAATGATCTGAGATGTCCCATTGTATAATGTCAGCATTGATAGCAAAAGATTGTGTTTGAAAAACAATGATTTAGTTTCTGAAATTGTTGTTTTAGCTGAACTTTTTGTTTTATAAATATGATTTAAAAAAAAAAAACCAAGATTATAGAACATATTTACATATTTCAAACTTGTTTTATTAAATATTTTTTCTCCGATGTTTATGTTAAAAATCTCCAATACAAATTATATTTTTTTAATTTTTTGTCTGTAATTTAACTATATTGTCTTTTAATTTCTTAATAAATATTTTCTTATCCGTTTGGGGAGGTTTATGTAAAATATAAATTATTATTTCTTTCAATGACAAAGATTTATTGTTAAATGTACAAATTAAATTTTCATGAGTTATTGCATCTTCACTGTCTACATTATAAGTTTTACGGTAGAAAATTATAATTCCCCCACCTCTAGAATTACGTTTCAATTTACAGTCTTTTTTTAATCCATTAAATATTAAATAACAAAATTTCCTCCCCCTCTTTGATGTTAACCTCCACCAGAATTATAATATCGGTATACATTATTTTAAAATGAATGTTAGACATCAAGTATAAGAAATTCGATCTTAGGCGTCTTATATTTAAGAATAGAACATTCTTAATGTAATAAAGAAATCATTCAAGTCAATAAAAATAAAAAAAATAAATAAAAATTATTCATTATGAAAGAAATACTTCTAAAAAGCAAGATTTGATCCTACTTCAAATGAAAAGTGATTCTGATTGTAAAAATTACTATTTGCTAAGAGGGTTAAACGAAATAATTAAAAAAAAAAGCCAAATGTTGTGAATGCACAATGTTTTTTTCATGTTCCAGTTTATGCAAGTTAAACTTACCTATTAAATAATTTAAACAATAAGTTTAAGGTTTTTCCAAATGGACGCAATCCACGTCATAAAAAGCTAAACTGAGAACTAAATATTCGAGGTGCTGCTTTAGGAAATATACGTAGCAATTGGAATAGTAAGGAATGATGGTCATATAAAGAAAGAAAAAAAAACTAAGAAATTCATACGTTAATCTTGATTTTTCTCGAGATCATTTATGCAAAGACATGACGACTAGATGAAATACCAACATAGCAGGTGATCATAATTAAAGTACCCCTACTCAACACTGTCTACAGTGATATGTATAAATGGAAGGAAATTTGGTAGGGTGCATTTCAGGTCATGCGGCCTCCATTTCCGAAAAAAAAAGTACCAAAAGTCACTGACGAAAACGCAATTTCATTTGCATAAGTACACCTGTTGCAGCTATGTTCACGTGTTGCTAAAAGTGGCCACAATGCTGGATGTCATGTTCGTGTCAGCAACGATACCCATCATCTTGCCGGAATGCGAATTGCTTGTGAAGCTGTTTTATGAAAACAAAGCAATGCCGCGGCTTCACTTCGGGAATTGCGCCCTTGTAAGCAGTTACGTCGTGGACCATTGACCACAAGCCCTCAGGAGAATGATCATTCGATTCGAAGATACTCGACGTTTTGGAGTTCAATCTGTCACTTCACAAATCATTGAAGATTTTTCCACAGCTGTTGTTGAACAATCAATGAATAATGTTGCAGGTTCTAATAGTGCATGTGCAGTGTCACGGCAGTTGGATGTGTGCTATACAGTGTAGAAGGTACTGAGAAAGGTTGTTCATTGTTATTCATATAAGATCAGCTACATCAGCTTCCGCCTAAAGGAAAACCTGACTAAGGTTTGCATTAATCTTCATTGCCAGAATGAAAGTGAATGGTTCGTAGCAGATCTTGTGAAGCGAAGAGGCACATTTTCACTACAAGAACATCCTTAACTGTTCCATTTCGAACATGGACAGCTCTCTGTTTCCCGGCAGATTCCACTGCACTCCACTTCAGACAGTTACAATGTGGTACACATTTACAACCATTTTTCTTCGAAGAAGCTACTCGTAAAGGCCCTGTGACATGCTCTGTGACGGCCCAGAGATGTCGAGAGATGCTCAACAGCTTTGTCTATCCAAACTGAGCAGCGACAAAGTCTGGACTGAACTACTTCCATGCAAGATGGAGCGCCTCCCCTATTGGATGCTGTGCACAGGCGTTTCTATGACAACGTTTCACAAGAAACATTAGTCGTGCATTTCCTACCATCGTGAGACCTAGTTCTCGGGATCTTAATCCTCGTGATTCTGGTTGTCGGGATACCTAAAAAGTGTGGTATATTTGAGTAAGTATTGCAAGTTTGGTCGCCATGAAAGACATTATTACACTGCATGTGGGAAGCATCAAAGCGAAATAGTTACGGGCGGCCGTTGAACGCAGTGATTACCGCCTTCCGGATTATATTTCGAAATGGGGATCACCTTTAGCAGTTTCGCTTGAATCGCTAAGGGCAGTATCTCTGTATAGCATGAGTATCTTTTACAAATTAAATATGTGTTGCTTGCAGCGCCACAAGTGGCGTAGTGGTGACTTTTGGTACTAATTTTTATTTTTTTTGATTTTCGGAAATGTCGGCCGCATGTCATGAAATTCTTCAAATTCTATTATATTTGGATTGCTACATACCGCTCTAGACAGTACTGAGTAGGGGTTATGATCAACCGATATATGAAAGCGTTCATAGCAGAGAAAGCAAAGAACGTTTTTTTTTTTTTTTTACTCTTTCTACTTCTGTACTAATCTAAATATAAATCCAAAGTAAAAGATTACACTCAAAACTGTGCATAACCAAGAAAGTTGATTTCTCATAGCTGTGGCATCGATGAAAAAAATTCTTAATGAATTTCATAGTAATTCCTTTGGCACTTAAAAAAAAAAAAGAATAAAAAGAAAAAAACAGCAGAGACCAAATGTTTGTTTTCCCACAAATGAGACATCGCCATCTGGTGTAATATTCTAAAACTACGAAGTCCCACCTATTCTCAAGTTGTCAATAGAGACCACTTAATCTCAGGATTTTAATACTTTTCTGCTTACATTTGAAGATTTTAAAATGTTGGAATGAAATAGATGAAATTAAACCTTTAAGATGCGAGAAATTTAATATGATATGAAATGGCTAGCATTCAGTTAAAAATGGCAAGTTATCAAAATCAGGAAACGTTGCTGTACAATTTCACAAGATGCCTGACTTCACAAAAATAAGGATTAAATGCTTTAAATCAGTAAAAACTTGAAGAAATTTTTGCTTAACCTTTTTTGTAATAAATATCAAAAGCTGATAAAAAGATTTGGAAAAATGAGTGTAATGAGTTAAATAGAAAAAAATGGATTACTAGAATCTGTATATAAAAAAAAGAATCCAAAAGTAGTAAAAGTAAAATTTAAGTGAAAATGGTCTTTTTATCCTCGTATACCTTTTAAGTTTTTGCTTGCTGGGTAGTCCTGCAGGGTATTAGGCCGAAGAGAGCCTAATAAACTCGAAACAGCTGTCCCAGGGTTGACTCAAAAGGCGTCTCCTTATCATTTTATGAAACTTTGTATAATAAATAAAAATATAATAACAAAAAAGTTATTTAGAAGTGAATTACACTTCAAAATCATAAAACAGTATGATTTAAATAAAAGATATTAAGTAGTACAGTATTTGATAAGTTATAAATATGTCAGTGATTTTGCAAAAAAAAATATTTCATTTTTGAGCATGAAAGGTCGGGCGCAGAATATTTTTTTGCATAGTTTCAAAGTGATTTCATAGTCATTAAAGTATGAAAATTAACATTAAAGCCTTCAACACAAGTATAAAATGTATAAACGTTTTTACGTGTATTAAAATTTTCTCATAATTTGAGGAAAATTATTTTCTTATTAATGAAGAATTCAGCAAACTTATTAAACAATGTTTGGTAGTTATTATATGTTGATATAAGTTCACGTCAAATCAACAGTTTGCCAACACCTTTTTTTTAATCTATATAAAGACATCCACAACAGGACTACATGGTCAGGGATCATGGGAAGAAAGATCGTGAAACAAACCTGGTCTACTTTATGGAGGATAAGAGGGAACTCAGCACCTGTCAGAAGATAAAAGAACCAAGGAAAATAATCTTGATCACTGGCGGATTCCGACTCCTCCAGCTCGCAATCAAATCTCTTACCACTAAATTACTAAACATAATATACCATGACTCAATTAAGATCTTGGAGTATTATCAATAGATGTTTGTTTTTAATTATTTTTTGTTATTTATTAGTTCAAATAGTGACTTAATGCGTGATGTTTGAAACGAAAAGAAAAGCAAATAAACATTAACAATTAATATAGTGAGAACTTGATGTAACGTGATTGTGATCATTACAATAATATATATATTTTCTTGTGGAGACAATGATAACTGCGCAAGATTACGTTGATTGTTGATTGGCTATTTCGTCAAGATGGAAGACGGTCGAAGTAAAATAAGGTCTTCTTGTTACTCAGGGAGTTTTCAGAAATGGAGAATTCTGATCAATAATTAATCTAGTTCTCCTTGAAATAAAGTATCATTCGCAATAAAGTGATCAAGAGGAATTCGCCGATCTTTAATCAAAATAAGTATTAATGGAATTACTATTATTTTGCAGAGATCTCGGTTGCTAGGAGACATGAGGCCTAGAAAGATTCAATTGTTCATGGAGAGGTTCAGCGACGATAAATATTCATATCAATTTGGAATACAGAATCCATCGAAGAAATTGATGTAAATAAAGGAATATAATCATAATTTTCCTGGATAATCATAAGTTATATTTTTCCTTATCAGTTTCTTTTCAACAAGTGAAACTTAAGGATTTCTAATATGAAATATCATTCAATAGACGTGATTGAACCAGCGGATTTAAAACAAAGAGATTAAATTGTGAGATCACTCAATTACAGTGAATATTAGTTAGACATTAAAGTGTGAACTATAGTGAACTGAAATGCCAGATAAAGTGAATTTATAGGCTAGACTCCAGTTATAGGAGTCGGTACCCACCAATAGGAAGCTTTCTTGGCATTCACTGCCGAAGGGCGAGTTACTGCTTCCGGCTAACTACATTGCGCAGTGATACATTACGTTATTTGGTTTCCTGTGATGTTTATCCTCGTGCTCCACGTGCTCGCGCTACCACGTGTGTTCTACTATTCTGAAGGAAAGATGGCGAAGATGGTGTAGCGCAAACAGGTCTGGAAAAATTACATGCTGGTTTGTGTGATTTTCGTTTTTTTGTGAAATATGTAAATGACTGTTAAAATTGGATAGGCCGTGTAAAACGAAGAGACAATCAGTATTATGTTAAATGATCTGTAAGGAAGGGATCATGGTTTGAAGAGAGTCATTTGTCCTTGTATGTTACAACGAGACCGTCACATAAGGTAAGCCTAATTACGTGTTTTTTTTTTAATATATTCAGCGTTGTTTTCTGGTTTAATGGTGATGGCCCCTTTTAGCAAGAGAAGGCTTTCCTATATTCGCTTCCGGCCGTTCTCCGGAAGTTGAAACATCTGACGTCAACTTCCGTTTCCGATTTCTGAAAATAGTCGGAAACAGCCATGTTTCGCAACGCGGAAAAAAAACAAACCCACTCCGTATCGTCAACTGGATTTTTACCCAATTAACTTATATTTAATAATTGAGCATCTATAAATCTTATAATGGCTAATTCTACAAATCAATTATGTGTGAATTATTTTAACTTATAAGTCCTTTTAGTAATTACTACTCATTAATAAAACAATAATAATAACTTAATAGTATTATAGGTAATTATATCAGTTCCTTTCTTTAGTCAACTGAAGTCTAGCCCTTTTTTCTTTTTCTCTGAATTTCTCTTCTTTTGGCTGATTATTCTTGTCTGTACTTCTGCGTTAGATTCTTGTGGGAGGGTCCTTAATATAGAATAGTTATATATTTGAAATTCATAATCTACAGGATTTTATTCTTTTAGTGAAGATTCGCTTCCATTAATGATTTTTGACTAATACGTAGCTGTTAGTCAAAGTTTGTACTTGTAATTGAGATCATCCAATAAGAGTAAGTAACTAAAAACTAAATGAGTAAGTAGCTTAAAAATGTTTATTTCTTTGAAAAATAAGATGTTAACTTTTCATTGTGAAAACAATCATTCATATGCTGGCTTCCGATGAATTTACAGGACACAGTTTTACCTTCTTTTCGAGAGCGAAGCTCTGCCAAAGAAAATAGATCCAATGCGTGGCATATGAAAGAATTGCTAAATAATAATTAAAACTTTGTAGAAACAATTTTTGTTTTGTAAAAAAAAAAAAAAAATCAATAATAGGCAGTTCTTCGTATACCTTAACCACAACTCTATTTCCAGGAGGGAAATTAAAAGTGCAGGTTAAACAAGGTTAAGGTCCTGACTCAATCAACTGCAGGCGACTGGACACATTTCTTTTATATATATTTCGTTTACCTTAAACCTAAACTTATGAAAATTTAAATTTGAACTTGTGAAGCATCTGGGATTTACATTTTCTTGGTTTAAATTTTCAAGATATTTTGTAATTAGTTAAATTAAAACTCAAAAACAGTTAAGTTTTTGGGTGTATTTCTTGATATTACTCGGTATTTTCAACTTAAAAAAAATTGACGAAAACCTGAAACGATAAAGTATTTGTAAAATAATATTTTGCATTTAAAATATTTACTATTAGCGCAACAGTTAATTTTTAAAATTTTGTGGTTTTTTAAAATTGTGAGATTAACATTTTTTCAAAAATTAACTTTTTGACTAATAATGAATATTTTAAATACAAATTACTAGTTTACAAATTTTTTATCATTTCAGGCTTTCGTCAAATTCTTTTGAGTTGAAAATACCGACTAATACCTCGAAAACAAAAATTAACTGTTTTTGAATTTTAATTTAATTATTACAAAATAATTTGAAAGTTAAAAACAATAAAATCGAAATTCCAGATGCTTCACAAATTCATATTTACATTTTCAGAATTTTTCAGAATTTTCAGTGCATTGGAAAAAGAAATATATAAAAGAAATAAAAGGTTTGCAGTTGCCTTCAGTTGCTTGAATCAGGACCTTAAGGCTTCAGAGTTTAAACACTACAATTCACTAGAACCATCTTATTAGGCTACCTAATAAGATTTTAATGGATATTTATGTAGCACTTTCATCCATCAAAATGAAACAAAAGTGGTGGGCTCTCTGTTAAGACCTAACGTAGGCTAAGTCAAAACAGTGATAACGAATTCACGATTTGTCAAGATTCATTCGAAGAAATTTATTCCATTCTCTCCAAATATATTTAAGAGAAAAATATTTATTAGAAATTTAACCTTTTTATAATTGAAAATATATAATACTCTATGAAACTCCCCTGCAACTTAATGATACTTCAGTGCAGTTGTATTGCTTTTTTTTTACCCTGGTTTGAAGTATAGACGGCTACAATCTATTATTCAAACAGTTGGACAATGAAGGATATTTTATTTGTATTTCGAGTTTTGCCCACAGGGTGGATTAATGTTCAAGGGCCTGTTTATGTCTCCACGATATTTTATTCTGGGTTTAAGGCTTCTCCATTGTTCGCAAATAACACGTTTCTCTTTCGATGTTTTCAACATCATCTCTTTTTGTTCTTCTTTTTATACGCTCTGTTTCTTTCATCTTCTGCTATCCACCTGTTCTCCTCCCTCAACCTGTAAAAGGCATAAAAAAAAGGACCCTCGCTTTCAAAGGTGGGGGTGGGGGAAACTGTACCAAGGCGAGGAGGGTCCGTGGCCTGGCGTCATCTTCCCCGGAGGTAATTACAATGCCGACTTGTACAAAGCACATTTCCATACTATTCATTTTTATCGCCGTTGCTATTGTCCCGCGTTGAATGATCCGCCGGCCGAATTCCAAACCATCTGCATCGGGAATTACACAGATTTGGGAGGCCATTAAAGGGCTCAGCCCCCACGGATAGAGAAAGAGAAGATAGCGTAGGAGGAGGAGGAGGAAGCGAAGCCACATTTAGACGTTTGATTTACGAACAAAACATGATTTCAGATTTTAACCGATTTATCTTCAATTTCTTCAAAAATGGTTCAGATTGTCTAATTTGATTTTAGAAAAATAATTAATTATCAATATATCAAGGAACCGATAAAGGAAATAAATGTGGAAGTAGAAAATTAGAACAGATAAATAAATAAATAAATGAAATCGAACTTTTTTTTTACTACTTGTAATGTATTTGGGTTGACGAAATTTGACCTCAGCTAAGAGGAAATTTCCGTAGTTGCAGAGGATAAAGATGTTCAAATTACTTGAACGAGAATTTGAAGCCTCTTCATTCAGCTTAAACATTTTGCTTTTTTTTTTTTGTCTATTTATACGAAAGGCTCAACGTTAAACGCGGGGCTGATTTCATTAAAGCTAGTGTAAGACTATTTAAGGTTCAACTTAAAATATTGTTTTTGGTCTTCAACCCTTCGCCCATTATTATATGTAAAATCCCAACTATATATTCCATGAATAACTTAGCGCATTTCTGGTTCTGTATATCTATAATTATCTATAAAAGTCAAAGTTTGTACGTTTGTATATTCTCTATTCAGTTTTACACCGTTTGATTGATTGGAACCTAATTTTGCACAGATAATGTCTACTACCCTCCATTGGAAAATATAGGAAACATTGAAACGAGGTTAACCACCCCAAGGAGGTAAGAAGGGGTGAAAACTCTGAAATAGCGCCACACATGCATCTGGTGGCGACAATGGGAAGTACACGAATATTTTTTTGCAACAATTGGAGCAATTGGGGAAGATTTGATGTAATAGGGTTGTGAAGAAGGGGAGAACCAGAACTAATAAAAAGTGGACATGCAGAAGTTCTTCTGGGAGCCTCGCAGAACTGGACTACATGATGGCTAAAAGAAGAAGCCGTAGATGAATGATCTGTGCCTCATCAGTTCAATACTGGAAGTGATACAAGTTTTTCGTCAAAGTTATACTGGAAAGATAAAAACCAGCAATAAAACCAAGAAATTCTATTAATTTAAAATCAGGATAAGAAAAGGTGGGAGAAAAGATGATACCATTTACCAGTTTTAGCACATGGAGCGGAGACATCAACAGTGACCAGAAAAGCAATTCAGAGACAACACGGAAAGATGCATATTAGGAATCATGCGATGAGACCTCAAACGAAATGTATGAGTGAGAGCAAACCAGTGTCTTGCGCTATAAAGAAGTTCAAATGGAATGGGATGACCTTGTAGCAAGAGGAAATGATAATAACAGAAATTTTAAACTGGATTCCGTGGATTAAAAGGAAACATAGAAAGCGTCCAAGGTAGAGGAAATTAAAAGTTTTATTGGATTCGATTAGAAGAGAAAATCTTTGAACCGAAAAAACTGGTAAAGACTTAACCCCTTCATCTTACAGTGGATCAAAAATAGGTGATGATGATGATGATGACATACATTCATAAATGCATACATATTTCAAAATGGGAAGTGATTGCTCCAAAATAAAGCAGACACATCTTTTTGAATAGAATTTCACAATCAAATTCAGGATAGGCCTAAGTCTCGGTTTTTACTGAAGCTGTTGATACAGATATCTTCAAAAAATCCTAACTTTTGCACTTCAGAATAGATTTCAAACTGTAAACAAGCAATTACTAATTTTGACATGGACTCTTCTAGTAAGTCTTTAAAACCCAAATTAAAACCAGTAATTTGAAATAATATGGACCTGATGGCTTAAGCAACAAGGCTTAAAATACATTTTCGAAGCGCTGGATCTCCACTGGTTTCATCGCCGCGTTCGACTGGTGATTGCTGAAGGTAATCTTCTGCCTTGTCTATTCTCTGCTGAAATTAACGAACTGGTGCTTTAACCTTTCCATCTACGTAATATAACACTTTATTACCTTGGAGTGTAAAAAAATCAAAGAAGAAAGTCAGTAATTATTTCAATTTTAAATTCAGAAAAATAAATTAAAATCAAATATTCCAGCAGCTTTACGCTTACAAGAACAAGGAAAAATAAAATAAAGATTTTTTTTTTCCTTGTAGATATAGACAAAGTTTTCTTGTGAAAAACGTGAAACTATTCAAGGATCTAAATTTACCATTTGATTATCTTAATATATAAAAATGAATGTTTCAATGTTTGTTAGTCCCGTATGCGTTCCTGTACCATTCATCAGATTGCGATGGAACTTGGTGAGTCGTTTGCGCACGCTCGCGAAGGTTTCTGAATTAGTAGAACCATTTTGCAATATCTGGTGCGCGAGTCGTTGCAACAAATGAGTGTATTTCCGGTTTCAGCGTTTGCAGTTTCCGGTGTGACTCGCATTTTCAATGACCATCAACAAAGCCCACAGGGATAATCGCTGCAAGTGATTCTAAACTTGGAAAATCCATGCTTCACACATGGACAGCTGTATGTGGCCTGCTCACGCGTCGGAAAACCTTCTGATTTATTCGTGTATGCTCCAGACAGAAAAACAAAAAATATTGTGTATCCAAAAGCACTTTAATAAAGAGAATGAAAACAAACATTTTCTTTCTTTGAGTGGCATTGCAACGCATGCTGGGTACAGCTAGTTTTGTATACATTTTTCTGTCGTATAACTTTGCGCCTTTGAATGCTGCGTAGCTCTAGCTTTAGACGCCTACGAAATTGAAATCGCTGCTCTGAGTCCACATAAGCCCAAAAGTTTCCTAATTTACTTTAATTATATCAAATCTACAATGCTTTATTAAAGCTTTTGTAAGTTTCTATCATCAAATTTCTGAATAAAAAAGATAAATTTTGCGTTTTGATCAAAGATAAATGCTGCATTCTTCTCTGCGTCCACGTATAACTTCGGCATTAATAGTTTGAAGTTCGCTTGATATCAATGAACTGTAGCGTCATTAGTAACAGTTGTCAACGAATTCTCATTCTTCCAAAGACAGTTAAGGACCACAGACAGTAATTTTCGTTAGGAGCAATTTTAAGCTCTTTGATTATTCTGGCAGTGAGAGTTGATTGAATCCTTTGCCATCCTAAAGTATTCCAAACCTGATAGATAAGTCAGCCATACACCTGACTAAATGTTCGTTCCCTATTTTGCTTATTTGTTTCATTTTATGAATATTTGTAATACGTTTTCTCGCATCATATTAACACAAAACAAAAAACAAACACACCTACATTGAATAATTACACTAGACGAAAACTATTCATTTCCGGACACACTTTTTTTAGGAACTTTTTTTGCTCAATTTTTGACTCACCTTTTAGAATCGCCCTGCATTTTATTTTAAAGAATAAAATAAAATAAAATAAAATAAAATAAAATAAAATAAAAAAGCAATTTAAAAATTTATAAAAAAAATTAAAAATTTCAAAACAAAGTTTGTATGACATTATTTTGAATGTACTTTGAATGAATGTGTTCTGTATGTTTGTTTAAAATTGAAAAGAGGAAAATCCATTAATATTGTTATAATAAAAAAACCCAAATTAAAAATAAACCGGCATTATTCTTACAGAAACATAATGAGTCTTGGAATTAGATTTTTACAATCCAAATTTCTGTTCGTTGTGTGTGTGTGTGTATATAAACAGAAAACATTAAAAATACAAAAAAAGGTTTTTCCAGAAACTTTTGATCTTCAATATTAAAATGACAGACCTTCTGATTACAAGCGGGATTGTTAGACGCTGTTTCGCTCTTATTGGTCCAGTCAGGGCCCCGACAGGGGCCGGGTACCAAATTCAGGGTCCGGGTACCAAATGCAGTAATGGGCCTCCCCCTCCCACGTCATCAAAATCATAGATTCTTAGACAAAATATCGCGAAAACACCAAACTTATTTCTCCCTTTTTTAGTTTTTAGCGTTATTTTAGAGTAAATTAATTTAACACCAACATATTTCCAGCTCTATCCAAAAGTTTAGAAAAAAAACTTTTCGCTCTACGCAAACATTATAATGCAGATGATTACAGCAGAAAAGTAGTTTATATAAAATCTAGACTTAATTATTAAAAAAAGTCTAAAAGGGATTAGCTAATTCATAATTTTTTTTTCCGGCTAAAACCTAAGCCTGAGCCCCTTTGATGACCGATACTGAGGGACCCCCTGGGTCCCGTAACGTGTGAACACCCAGTTCTTAGACATTAGTTCTTTCACATTTATGATTTTTCCTTTTTCCTTTTTCGGGACGGGGTTTCCCCGTCTTTTCTATGATATTTCTCTTCTACACTATTTTCATTCAGTAAATTTCATTGCCCAGTATCTTGTCCTTTATTCAAAGTAACTAAAAAAAAACCTGTAGATGTTCTTAAACTATGAAAGAAGTTAATGGCTAATTCCGCACCTGTTCTTCTGTCTGTTGGGGTTTTGGAGTAGGCAATTGTTGTGAAGGGTGTTGGAGAGACTCTTTTCAATATCCCGCCCACATCATCGACGGTGGTCGACCGCCCACCACTTTTGGGAAACCTCTGTCCTGCGTGTGGAGTCCGCAAACCACAACCCTCTCAATGTAAAGGGTGAAACAGAATGGTTGTCTCTGCCATTCCAACAGCTGATAACCACAAACAAATGAACATCAACGCCAAGGCTTTAAGAGAAGCGTCCAAACCTTATACAGACTCGGTTAGGTTCCACCCAATTTCTTAAAAAACTAAAAAATTTATTTTCAAAGCCCATTTACAAGTTAGGGTCTAAAGGTGCTATTAATAAAATTTGAAGGCTAAATTGTTGACGTCCTTTTTAAACGGTCATCCCTTTTTAATCACAATTCACTGTTAAAGGATGAAGTTCCTTGGTAATGTGATTGTAAAGAAGTTAAAATCTTTTTAAAAAACACATAAATTTCATCAAAGTTATAAAATGAAGAAAACAAACAATAGTTTTACAAATGAACATTTCCTTAACGTATAAATTCAACTTATTTAAATCTATTTCTTTTCTGATTTAGTGTTGCAGTGAAAGTACATTAATACCAAACTAATGTAGAAGATTTATAATGATTTTTAAACTATGTAAACAATGTAATGGATTAATTAATTCTTACGAAATAATTATTGTTTTTTAAAAAAAAAAGCTTAAAACAAAAGTTTTGGGAATATTTGCTAAGCGATGCTAGAAAGGCAAGGTTTCTTTTCTCCATTGAATGACAGTCAAACATTCCGCTTTAACATTTCAAATATTGTTTATTTTCCTTTGCATTCTCCGCTACCTGAACAGATGACCCCGTGACCTTGTGATTAACTTCGATCAGGGGTCATAGATCACGAATATATATATGCCATTCAAATTCTTCTTCCCACGATATATGTCTATATTTTATTTCCACTTGACTTTTAAGGGGGTTCACGGATTTTTAGAGGGCGGAGCTTAGAAGTGGGACCTCAAAGTTGTTTCGTGAATAATTTTCGTAAATTTTCGGCTTTTCAGCTAAATGTAACCTTCTCTTCGGTTGGCTGAATATCGAACTTTAGCCTACTATTAACAAATAGACTACTACTGTATTCACAAATAAGGTGGTTGACATTTGCAAATATACTTAACGCGGTATATGCGAGATATTCTTTACGTTCCAATGTCGTCTAAAAGAAATCTTAATGGATATTTATTTATTTAATAGACGGCTTTGGGATATTAAAACTTAGTTCTAAAGTTTTCAGGTACAGAACAAATTCAGGGCAGATTCGTAGGTTCTTTCGTAGAATGGTTACCAGATAATCAGTAACTTCTCTGTAGGCTTTATTATTAGGTAAAAGTTTCAAACCTTGGGTTTTCCCAGCAAGCACAACATGGAGGGTCAAGGACCAAAGCACATATTGCCAAGTGTAAAGACGTGTGTAAGAATGATTAGGGATTTGTGGTTGTGTCCGTACATTTCCTAACTGTGTATGTTGTGTTGAGTATTACAGCTTCTGGAGTAGTGCATACGTGGTTTTGTGAAGTCTTAGAGTGCTGAGACTGTGGTGCAATGTTTGAGGCACCAGGCCAGTGGCGGAAAGGACGATGGGTACAACACGGACTCGGTCCTGCCTCCACTGCTTCTGGAGTTCCTTTGCTAGGTCGGTGTATTTACTGATCTTCTCTGCGTGAGTTTTCTGCATATTGTTGCTGATAGGCATTGCAATATCAGTGAGATAGGTCTGTTTGTTGACCTTATCAACAAGTGTGATGTCAGGTCTGTGATGCTGTATGGGTTTTCTCTGTGTGAATGGGACGGTCCCAGTACAGCTTATGTGAGGATGACTCTAATACGCTTTGTGGTATGTACTTGTAGTACGGGACCGTGTTCTTGATAAGTGAGTGTTTGTGTGCTAGCTGTTGATGAACGATCGACGCTACCTGATTGTGTCGGTGGAGGTAATCTGTTTGGGAGAGAAGGGGACAGCCTGATATTATGTGCTCCATCGTCTCATGCGTAGTGTGGCATTTCCTGCATCTGTCGTCATTTGTGTTTGCATCGTGTAGAATGTGTTTCTTGTAGTTGCGTGTGGGGATGACTTGGTCCTGTATCGCGATCATGAACCCTACGGTCTCCCCAAATAGCTCACCACTTGTCAGCCATCTGTTCGATGCTTCCATGTCGACATGGGGCTGGCTGAGTTCTTGGTGATGGCTGTCATGGAGTTTCTTACGAGCCCATGATTCACGCAGCTGCTGAGTGTTTGTGTCGGGGGTGGTGAGTGTTGGAGAAGGGTTTTCGAGGTCCTGGGGTGTAAGGTTTGTGTCAGCCTTGACAATTATTGATTGGAGTGAGGAATGTTGTGCTCTTTGGTGGAAGTGTTCCCTAAGTGTGTGTACTTGTTTTTATTGTAGGGTGATGAGATTAATAGTCCTCGGCCTCCCTCCTTGCGGGGAAGAGTCATCCTTTCCGTAGCGGACTTGGGGTGGTGCATGTTGTGTTTCGTGAATGTAGTGCGGGTTGTGCGTTGCAGTGCTTCGAGTTCAGTGTTTGTCCATGAAATTATCTGGAACGATTATGTTGATGGCTTTAATTTTATTTCTGGCATTGAGTTGTGTTTTGAGGATGTTGTGAACACGAGTACAGTATATTTTCTTGAGTGCGTTTTTGATGTTTGCTTTGTCAATGACGCGCGCTTGCTGGAAGCCCAGGTACTTGTAGGTCTCTCCCTCTTCCATGGATTGGATGGTCAACCCATGGTCCAGTTCAAAACCCTCCAAATTCGAAGTCTTCCCAAGTGTTATATGTAGCTTGCGGCATTTGTCGATTCCGAACTTCATCCCAATGTCTTTGCTGAACTGTGTTGTGACTTTTGTAAATTAGTAAGTTGTGCGTTGTTGTGACGTAGAGTTTAATATCATCCATGTAGAGTAAGTGTGTGATTTTGTATGGTATCAGAGTGCCTGAGTCTCCCTGGAAAATACCTCTCCTTATAGGAATGGGGTCTGTAGTGATGGAGGTGTTGGAGGTGCATAGGTGTAATATTGTGTTCCAACTCTTCATCGTGGCATCGAAGAATGCCGTTATTGTAGAGATGAAGACTGTGTAGGACCCAGAAATGAGGGACGGAATCAAATGCCGCCTTGTAGTCGATGTACGCGACATGTGCTTGGCGCCGGATTCCATAATCAATAAGGAGTTGCTCCTTACAACCCTGGGAATTCCTGCGACAGCCCTTCTGCTGTTCGGAAAAAAATCTTGTGTCTCGATGTGTGTGTAGATTTTGTCTGCGAGGCAGGAGGTAAGGAGTTTGTAAAGTGTGGGAAGGCAAGTGATTGGACGGTAGTTTGCAGGGTATGCTGTTTCAGTGTTCTTGCTCCGTAGGTATGTGACACACTGTGTGAGGAAAAGAGGCATATGTTCTGGGTGTTGGATTATATCAGTCAGTATAAGCGCTAGCTTCCCATGCAGGGACTTGAACCTCTTGATCCAGAAGTTCTGGACGCCGTCTGCACCAGGAGCCTTCCACTTGTGTGCATGTTTTAGTGCTGTCTGTATGTCTGCGAGAGTAATCGCATGGAAAGACAGAAGGGTAAGTGTTCAATGAGTTGTTGTTCCTCCGTGATCCATAGTGCTTTATCATTGTGGGGGATGGGGTTTGACCACAGAGACGACCAGTATTCATGTAATGCCTCGCTGGTGGTAGTGTTTGTTTTGGTTGTAGTACAGGAAGATGTAAGGGATTTGTAGAATTTTTTCTCATTGTATTGGAAAGTGTTGTTCTGTTTTTTGCGCAGAATGCACTATTTGTATCTTTGTAATCTTTTTGCAAGTGCACTAAGTTTTTGTTTTTGTGAGTCGAGATGTTCCTGAACCTGGTTATGATAGTTTGAATGTGAAGGGCGAGTGTTTATGTGCTTGAATATCTTCCTAACCTGGGACATAAGTTTCTTTGTTTTGTTTCCTGCACAGTAATGTGTGAGCCTGGATATGTCTCCTCTAAGGTCGCTGATGCGGCCCTCAAGGCGACGTCTCCAAGGGGGAATGTATTCTTGTGACCGTGCAGTGGGAGGTATGTTGTGTTGTTTGATTCCAAGTGCCCGAATGATTCCCTGTGCCTCGCACAGCAGTAGAGTGCTGATGTCTTCTAATGTTTGGATATTGTCAAGGTGTTGTGGGATAGTGTGTGTGTTGAGATGGTATATGATTGTGGAGAGTTGTTTTGATGTGTGTACTTGGGGAGTGGCGGCCTGAGTGTGGGGTCTGTGCCTGTGTATTGTGCGAGTGCAGTGTAGAAATGATCATTTGCTGCACATAATGTCATTAGTTGTATTGTTGGGGCATGTATACTGAGGGGTAGAGATTATTTCTATGTTTTCCATTATTATTATTATTATGCACAGCACCCGTTGATAGGGACTTTTTTTTTATCCCTAACGGGACTGAATTATGTATTTAACTGAATAAAAAATATTATTATTATCTCGAAGAAGTTTCAAACCTTGAGTTTCCCCAGCTAAGACAATATGGCGGGTCAAGGACCAAAGCACATATTGCCAAGTGTTAAAAAAAAAAATATTATTATTATTATTATTATTATTATTATTATCTATAGACTAGGGTAACTCGTCCACAAAAACGAGATGAAAACACTTCAGAAATATTAGTAGTAGTAAGTAGTTCAAAAATAATATAATTCAGATTTATTCTTTTTTCGTGTGTTTTTTTGGTTTTGCTAATAACATTTTTTATTGAAACATCCGAGATCTGACGAAATGAAAGAATACATTAAAACTTCTGTATGTAAAATATAACATTAAATTTATGATGAATATTTACTTTTGATAAATGATTCAATCTCCTACGACTGAAATATGATTATTAAATTGATTTTGTTATTTAAAAGAGAAAGAGATGACGCTCTTGCTATATGACGTCAATTGTATTTCGTAATTGATTATTTTGTAATTGATTTATATGGATTCAATTCAAAATTGCTTTGAAATAGATTAATTTAGTTGAAGAAATTAAAGAAAACCATACACTGAATGATGAAATCAGTAGAAAGAATGTAAGCAATTTATTAGATCTTGATTAAAAAGTTTATTTCTTGGACAAAATGGCCGCCATTCAGGAACAGATTTCTTCATGTCTGGGGTTTTCTGATTTTACAGCCTTGAATTTAGAGTGATAAGCAAACTATTCAATAAAACGTTTGATAGGGATGCTGGGAGGAAGTGTTCAAAGTAATCCATGTGTAAGGTACAAGTACGAAATAATATATCATATCTGAATAAACATTATTTAAATATCTATTTACGCTTCTCTTCAATAAATATGTATTATTCTGGTTCGAAAGCATAAAACGTAATATGTTTTTTATTTTTATTAATTAAAAGAAAATTGCATTTAAAATTTATACTGTACAGTTTTAGATTCATATCGAAAAATTTCCTTGTTCAAAAATTTTCTGTAGATCAGTAATTTAGACTTAATGGCGGACTTTCTGCATCTTCTGTTGTGAAAAGATACCAGTAAAATAACCTTCCGATAAAATTCACATATTAAAACAGTTTTTCCCAAACTTTTTCGACTCGCGATCCCTCCCCCCCTTTTCTAATAGACAAGTAACCTGCGTTCACCGCCACATTTGCATAAAAAGACATTTTTTTTTAAAAAATAGATAAAATTAAAAGACCACCATACAAAGATTACTGTTAATATAAATATTAAAAATTTACACAAACGTTTTCGGGCCGGCCAGCGACCCTTTCTCCAATGTCACAATACAACGAAATTCGGGAAATAAAGATCAAGATAACAGGCAGGCAGGAGCATGGGAGGCAAGCGGATAAGTCCAAACTCGGAGGAGAGAAAGGTTGCGACCAACACCAACTTCGTTGGATTCTGACACTTGAGAAAAGGTCGCTGGCCGGCCTGAAAACGTTTGTGTAAATTTAGGATTGTTAATTTTTTTTAATAACAATAGTCTTTGTATGGTGGCCTTTTAATTTTATTCTTATAATTATGTTCCACATGTTAATGTCTTTTTATTATTAAAAATAGATTTTTTTCAGAATGTAACTCTAAGTTTATATTTAATTAACACCGAGACACCGATTAAAAATGACATCTTAGTGAATATTTTGGTTAGACTTGCGAATCTGGCACAGGTGTGGAACGAACTTTTTTTTTGAAGTTGTGATGTCATCGTTGTTTTCGCACTACATCCAAGATGGCGGACATGATTTAGTGTTGAAATGTGAATGGATGAAAATGGCGGGTTATTTACCAAAACATACATCCTGCAGCTGAGCCAACCTAACTTTCCCTAACCTAAACCAAATTTTTTTTTGGGCCTAATGAAACGGATGAAAATTGAGGGGTTATTTACCAATACATACATCCTGCAGCTGAGCCAACCTAACTTAACCTAACCTAAGCCTAATTGTTTTTGTTGCATAATGAAATGGATAAATAATGCTTACCTTATGTTTCTTCGTCAGACGTGTGTGGAGGATCCCTTTCGAACAGATCTACGAACATAATGTCTGTTATCCTTCGCTGACACACGACAAACCCACGAATAACCATCATTCACATCCATTCTTTCAGTCAATTTCATTTTCTTACCACACTTTGGACATTTATACTCTTTCGCAATGAGACCAACATTCATACAAAAGTCAATAACATCTTTCTTACATCCATCTCTGAAACTCGCCAGATAAACAAAATCACATTTACCCATTGTTTGGCAGGCAGAACAAAGAACAATAGAAATCACGTGACCAAAAAACAAAAAAAAACAAAAAGAAAATATCTCTCCGCACAAATAAACAAATAAGAGATATTAAAAAAAAACCACATGGTATGTTGTTCCGCACCCAATCACAACCTGTGCCGGATTCTCAAGTCTAGCCAATATTTTTTTTCAGTTTACTATTTGTAACATAGAATGAATTAGAATTTTATTCTAATGATAACATTGCATTTGTATATTTTATTTTTAGAAAGTGAATCAAGGTCCGCGTGGAGGAAATTTGAAAGAATATTAAAGGCCCGTCATAGCATATAAATAAAATAATATAAAATATTTAATAGGTATGAAAATTTAGGCGGGCTTTTAGTATTTTTTTTAAGTATCTATCGCTGTGGAAATTAAGTCACTTCTTTTCATTTATCAAAAATTAGTTCATTTACAACCACTAGTAGCAGTATAGCCACATTGAAATCAATAAGTATTGAAAACCTTTGTGGTGAAATTTCCTATAAAAAGAATTGCAACTAAAAGTAACCACGGAAAACCTCCCAGAAAACTCTTTGCTACTCCCAGATTAGGAACTCGGGCGTTAAGAGATATACAGGAAGCAGTTTAGTAAATTAATGAGATTAAAATGAATGAAACAGAACACCTATCGTTAAAATATAATAATAAGTTAAAAATATCTTGTAACATACATTTAGTAAACCTAAAGATCCATTAACATAGTTTAACTATTTTTAATCAAATGCTTATTAGCTGATTTTATTTTAATAAAATTGAAATTCTTTTTTTATAAATATCCAGCAAAAACAAAGCAAAACCGGTTTCATTTTTTATAAAATATTCAAATACCGTAAAAAAATGAATGAGTTCCCTTTATTTCCTTGAATCTGTCAATACGAATGTGAATGTTAAATCATTACAAACCGTCAACTATAGAATTGCAAATTATACAATTTAGAATCTCTTTATTCTGATAGGGAGTAATTTCAATTAATTTTCAAATTAATACAATACAGAGCTAATTAATATTATATAATCAACAATTTAATAGTTTAATGTGTTTACAGTTGAGATCAATATCGTAATTTCCAATACAGATTTATATCCTCTCGAATTTCACTGCATATTCTGTCACCTAGAGATGAAACAGAGCGATACAACTGACAAATGACGTCACGTGTGCTGCTCTCAAACATTAACTCTTTCGGAAAGTGCTAGAAGCTTTCTATTAATTTGTTTGATAATAGTAGGAAGCACGTCTGTTTCTTACACAGCTCGCAGTCTTTCCAATTTCTATAATCGTTAAGATAAGCATCTTAAACCTCATGTGTTTCTTCACTTAACAATCTTTGCTTCGCGGCGCACTTTTATACTGTATTTGCATAAAACCCGCGGCACATGAAACCTTGATCCTAAAATCTCTCACGGCAAACCAAATTTTTCCATCGCTTTTATTTCATACAATAGAAAATATTTCCTTTGAAAAACATCTCTGATTTGCAAATAAATATAACAGTCTGTTTTAAACATTTAAAAAAATACTTATAATGTTTTTCAAAATTAATTGTATTAAATAGTAAATTAACACTTTATTTCTTTTTATGGTCTAAATGAAACATAAGGTAACAATGGAAATGACCAGGACCGCACTGCAATTAAAAACATGAACTAAAAAATTAATTTAAAAATTACTAGTCTTGGACATCCGGTTAAACGGTTTCTATCCGTAAAAAGAAATTGTAAAGCCCTGGAATTGAAGCGAACCAATCTTCAGCCTTGCACCAATCAAATGGAGGAACGATTGATAACAAAAAAGGGTGCGCAAACTGTTTGTGATAGGATAATAGATTAAAGTAAGGAGCGACATATGTTATTATTACTACCGGTATATTGTTTTTAAACTTGTGTTTATCTCAGACAAAGTCTGGCAGAGTTTTGTAGCCGGACAAATTCATCTCAAGCCATCTGTTGTAGAAATCTACGGGTGATGCGACGTGTTTGTAATTGTATATTAATACTTTTCTGGATATTTTGATAAGATATTGTTGTAGTCCTATTTTTTCTAAATTATCAGTGAAATTCCTTGAAACAATTCCGGTCGCCGATATCACCAATGGTACGGTACTATTTGAATTAGTCGCTGCTTCCATATTCGCTGTATTTTCCTCATTCATGTAATGCCTCGCTAGTGGGAGTGTTTGTTTTGGTTGTAGTAGAGGAAGATTTAAGGGATCTGTAGAATTTTTTCTCATTGTATTGGAAAGTGTTGTTCTGTTGTTTGCGCAAAGTGCACTGTTTGTATCTTTGTAATCTTTTTGCAAGTGCACTAAGGTTTTGTTTTAGTATGTCAAGAACCTGGCTATGATGGTTTGAGTGTGAAGGGCGAGTATTTATGTGCTTGAATATCTTTCTAACCTGGGACATAAGTTTCTTTGTTTTGTTTCCTGCACAGTATTGTGTGAGCCTGGCTATGTCTCCTCTAAGGTCACTGATGCGGCCCTCAAGGCGACGCGTCGTCTCCAAGGGGGCATGTATTCTTGTGACCGTGCAGTGGGAGGTATGTGGTGTTGTTTGATTCCAAGTGCCCGAATGGTTCCCTGTGCGGCGCAATAGAGTGTTGTGTGTATGTCTTCTAATGTTTGGATATTGTCAAGGTGTTGTGGGATAGTGTGTGTGTTGAGATGATATATGACTGTGGAGAGTTGTTTTGATGTGTGTACTTGGGGAGTGGCGGCCTGAGTGTCGGGTCTTTGCCTGTGTATTATGCCAGTGCAGTGTAAAAATGATCATGTGCTGCACATAATATGTCATTAGTTGTATGATTGGGGCATGGTGTCTTCTGGTGGGGTGGGGTATGGTGTCCTTTGGTTGGATTCAGCTCAAGTATGCATGGAGGAATAAGATTGTTTACTAGTATAGAACGTCGCTGATCCGCTACCCGCTCTTCGCTAAGCCCTAACGATGGATAACGTGTGGTGAATGCATAGTGTAGTGCCTGTCTGTATCCGATGAGTTGAGTCCCTAACTGTGTAACAGTGTAGAAGTCGCGCATAAGATCCTGGTTCATCTGTGATGACCATCGGATGCGCTGGCGTGGTTTCCCAGTCTTGGTGGTCGTCTGCTCTGACACAGACGAAACACTTCCGACTGTTCGGGCTGGATGGTGTCGCCCGGACATTGTGGTAGCCATTCTACAGGATGGGGTGCCACTTTCTACACCACCACCTGCGGGAGACTGTAGTATATTTTTCGAACGGAGGCCTCTGCCTAACCCCCGAACGCGGGTGACTTTATCCTGCGCCACACCGATGCAGCATGATCTATATTAGAACGAGTTCTCATCATGGATGGTTGGACCCTTTAGCCTACCCTAAAGCTAGGTGTAGTTCCCGTCCCCACCGCGAGGAGGTAGGGTCCATGGGGGCTTATTATTATTATTATTATTATTATTATTATTATTATTACTATTTTGTTTCGTGTGTATTGAATTAATCTCAATCCAAATTGCAAGGCATTATTAATGGATAGGTCGGTATTTTAGCAATTTGTTGATTTTAAGGCCAAAGTTTCTAAGAATTTTCTTAGGAATGTGCCCTTTTCTTTACCGATGGGGCTTTCTACGCCAAGATTGGGTGCTTTCCGGTAGCAATGTAGTGCCATATTGTAGTTGTAATTCTTTCTCCTTATCTCTATTAAATGCTGCTTGAGTAATCATAATAACTTCCATATATCTTCGAAATATATATATATAAAATAATGAAACAACTCACTTTTCTTCAATTTCCTCAAAATTCTATATTTCATCCCAATTAAGGGACTTCATCAGGATTAAAAGAAAATACAAATGAAAAAGAGAAAATCCTTATCTTTCTCTTCAAATCATAATCGAAATGTTACAAAGAAAATTTTCAATAATCATAACATATAACATCCAATAATCAGTAATGAACATTATATTCTAAAAACAAAATAACAATTTTATCTTTGTTAACATAATTGACAACAAATGAATTGTAATGAATAGTAAATAAATTGAAAACAATTGACAATAAATGAATAGTAAATTAATTGTAATGAATAGATATGGGATTATTTTAAAATTAAGAAATCTTTAATCTTCTTATTATTTATTAAAGATTTCTTAAAAATACTTAAAGAAACAGCATTCACTTTAAGTGATTTATCCTTATTAAAGCATATACAGCTATTAATGAGACACGATTCTAATTTGAAGCGTTTAATTTCATCTTTGACATTAAACACATTGTGTACTATCGGATCAGGACAGTGATTATTCCTCATGCAATGTCTTGCCCATTCTGAAATTTTGTCATTTCTGTTTTGATACGCCGTGGTATGTTCGTTGACACGTTCTCTTACCGTTCGGCCTGTGCTTCCAATATATATTTCTCTGCAGTCTCTACATTGTAGTGCGTACACTACTCCCATTCTATCTAACTGTGAATTTTCTTTCCTAGTTCTCTTTTTCCTAAACAAAGTGTTGTCTTTACGAAATATCATATTAATCTCATTACTTATACAAACGTCTTTGACATGTTTGTTTACCTTTAATCCTATTGGTAAATTTATACATTTAAAAAAATTCTTTTTATCTTTCAAATGATCGTGAGATCTTACAAATTTTCTCTTTCTGAAAAATTCTCCAAATGTTTCACCGATAAACTTGTTAGGATATTCATTCATTAATAGAATCTCTCTTAAATTTCTGATTTTATCTTTCCAAATCTCTTTATCATATGTATAATTAGTAATTCTTTTCAAGTTCCCTTTGATTATCTCTTTTTTAGTGGATATTAGATGATTCGAATTATAGTTAAGTAAGTGATTGCTTTGGAATGGTTTCTTATAGTACTCACATTTTATTAATACAGATTCATCTTTCTTAATTTTTAAATCTAGAAAATTAATGCTGCCATCGTTCTCCTCCTCGACTTTAAATTTGATATCCTTGTGTATGTTGTTGATGTGGTTTAGGAACCTAGAAAATTGCCGTCTAGTTCCTTCCCATAAAATAATTATATCATCTACGTATCGGTTATATAAAAATTTTGTTTCTTTCCAATTAGTTATGTGATCCTTTTCAAGCTTATTCAAATAAATATTACAAATTGTACCAGAAATAGGACTTCCCATTGGAAAACCCTTGCATTGAATATATATTTTGTTCTCATACATAAAGTAACTATTGTCACATATTAATTTAATCAATTCTAAAAGCCATATTTTATCTATTTTAAACTTCTTTTGTAAATTCTCATCAAATTTCTCACATATTACTTTCAAAGCCTCTTTAATTGGAATAGATATTGATCTATCAGCCTAGGTCGATGTATATTTTATATCTTGTAGAAGATATTGATTGCTTTTAGAATTGATTAAATTAATATGTGACAATAGTTACTTTATGTATGAGAACAAAATGTATATTCAATGCAAGGGTTTTCCAATGGGAAGTCCTATTTCTGGTACAATTTGTAATATTTATTTGAATAAGCTTGAAAAGGATCACATAACTAATTGGAAAGAAACAAAATGCATTGGTTTTTTAAATATTCCTTGCATTTTATCCTATAGACCAGCGGTTCCCAACCGGTGGGTCGCGACTTGATCCAAAAACTATCAGAAACCATCGAATAGACCATCAGAAAAGATCAGAAAATCGAAAATCTATCATATATAAGGAAGGGCTACGATACAAATATGGTTTTATTCTATATTCTTCTATTCCTATATATGTGGAGGTTGATAATGAAAGGTGGGTCGCCAGCTGAAAAGGTTGGGAACCACTGCTATAGACCATTCTTGCTTAATGCTTCCTGTTGTTTTGTTGATCACTTCCTTCCTGAAGTGACTTCTGTAGGATGCTCATGGATTTATAGACTCTTTTTATATTATAATTGGCTAGAATTGGTCGAAGTTTATTGTAAAGTTCTTCTTGATACGAAATGGATACATATTTTCTTTTTGTAATTGTTCTGTGGTTGGGTGACCATTATATATTATTTTGTTTGTTGTGGCAATGGTTCTCTTAATATATTTGTTAGAGAAAGACTGAGGATAATGACTATCTTTCAATATCGTTTTGATATTAGTCATTTCTTTACTTAATAAATTATTATTTGAGCAGATGAGGTCGGTACCTTTTAGCTATCATGGTAACGATGATGTCTTTGTATGCAGAAGGAAGAGCAGCACGATAATTCAAAGTGATTCCAACGAATACTGATTTCCTACATACGGTGGTCTGCAATTGCTTGTTATTATGGCTAATTGAAAAATCCAAAAAAGGTTTTGTTTTTTGTTCCTGTTTCTCAATGGTAAATTGAATGTCCTTATGAATGTTATTAAAAACATGCTGCGAAATTAAGAACAAATCATCCATTTATCGACTTGAGGTGGATGCGATTACCTGACACCTTGCGTTGTGAATGCTTTGTCGCCGAAGAATTTCTGCGATGATTGCTGAAGATGGAAGTCTCATGATCTGGAAGTCCAGATATACAATCGTTTTCTTTTGAAGATATTGATCTATCAGCCTAGGTCGATGTATATTTTATATCTTGTAGAAGAAATCTATTGAACCTGAGAACATGATAATGGACTTCACCCTTATATCGTCTAGCATTTGTATATCTTATAAGTCTGTGCGTTTATCTAATAAAATTCCATCCCCGACTATCCCGTAACCTCCATCACAACCGTCTCTTTCATGAAATGTTAGAGTGATTTTAACATGTCCCTCGCTCTCTCCAGACTAAAGAACGACTGGATCGCTCTATAAAGCAAATCTGAACTCGCCTGGAGTAGTAGTAGTACTCATACCAAATGAAATAAAGTCTTATCCATTTTAAACATTCCCTTCTCTAATGGAAGTTAAGTGCACGCAAACTGCTGCTCGCTTACATAAAGACCTTCTTTGTGAAGTCTTCTGCTCACAGCGGAAACAGATACCAGCGTTCCTTAGCCACGAGGATAGATCGCAAGTATGTCAGATTACTTCGCTATACCTTCGGGATTACGATACAAGTATTTAAGTTATAATAATGTTGATTATATATATTTTTGAAATTCGTTTCACAGTCTGTGGACCACAGAATAGCTTACATTCAGCCATCTTGATACTTTCTTCTGATTTTGATCTGTCTCTTCAGCTAGCTTCAATCTTTGTCGGTGAAGTGATGTCTCGAAGCCATTGTGACATATTACCTATCTCGTTTTTGTTTTTGTTTTTTTTCTTACACAATAACCGAACACGACTTGACGATCACCTCCCAATCAGCCTCTTTTATACTCCATCTCATTTGCATCAAATGCTGACAGTGCCACTCTTTTGCATATGACATCCTAACTCCGCATAACTTTTCGCATCATATATCCAACTTTCATGTACACTGCAAGGTATTGGAACAAGGTAAAATTTAAATACATGAGATAAGCTGATGACATTTTAATTCTATGGTATGGAACTAAAAGACAGTTCCAAGTTTTCACCAATTTATAAACTCAGTAAATCTAGAATTTACTGTAGCTGAAGAATAAAACGGTAAATTACCTTTTTTAGATTTACTTTTAAAGACAATAAAGATAATTGCATTACTTTACATTACATTTTGAAAAGGAGCTAAAAAACAACCATATAGGCTACTTAATTTTAAATGAGAACATAACATTTCTACTAAAAAAGGAATTATCCAAAATTATCTTAGAAGAATTATAACAAATACTGAGAATAAAAAAGTCTTTGGAAAATGAAAATTAATAAGATGAAACAAAATTTTATATTGAATGATTATCCTATTAAATTTGTGAACTGTCTTTGGAAAATGAAAGTTAATAAGATGAAACAAAATTTTATATTGAATGATTATCCTATTAAATTTGTGAACAAAGTTATTAAAAATTTCTTTAATAATAGATCAAAAATGAAAATAAGAAAGGAAGCCAATAAAGATATTAAGGTAATTAAGAACTTAATGAGATTGCCATTGGATATAAGATTGGATAAGTCAATAAAAAACTTGTGTAAAATAAATAACATTCAGATTATATTCTATAAAGTCAGCATATTAATTAAGATTAATAAAAATGAATTTCACAATAATGATATGAATACCATGGGAGTTGTTTGTAAATTAAAATGCAGGGACTGTGGAAAGATTTATTTTGGAAGTGTAGGCAGAACATTAAAAGAAAGGATCCTTGAACATATTAGATCTTTCAAAAATAATAAACAGGCATATCTGATTGGGCAGATCACTGCCAATCTTGTAATCATAACCCAGACCCAATCTCACAATTTTATATCATATTGTTACCTTCTGTTTTGGACACTCCCCTGCAGTCGAAATCGCCTCGTCCAACCCGGCTTCCCTATGCGAAGTTGACCAGTCCAGAGGTTGGAACGAGGCAGCCAGCGGCCTTAAAACGAGGAGCAGAACCGTGGAGAGTCAGTTGGTCGTGTGGCATTAGCCACAGCACAGTCCCAGTCCAGGAGAAAAGAGGATATCGTCTGTCAGTTGGACGGGTGGCAAGGGCCACAACACAATCTCCAGTCCCGGAGAAAAGAGGAATTCGTCCGAGAGTTGGTCGGGTGGCAAAGGCCACAGAACAGTCTCCAGTCCCGGAGATAAGGAGAGTACGTTTGGAAGTTGGACGGGTGGCAGCAGCCCCAACAATAGTCTCTCCAGTATCGGAGATAAGGAGAGTACGTTTGGAAGTTGGACGGGTGGCAGCAGCCCCAACAATAGTCTCTCCAGTATCGGAGATAAGGAGAGTACGTTTGGAAGTTGGACGGGTGGCAGCAGCCACAATAATAGAGTCTCCAGCTACGGAGATAAGAGCAAATCGTTTTGAAGTTGGACGGGTGGCGACCGCCACAGCAGAGTCTCCAGCTACGAAGAAGCAAGTAGTTCGTTTTGGCGACAACCAGTCGTAATTGAGAAGTTTACTCAAAAGTGAAGGACAGTTAGCCCTAGAGGCTAAGAAGCGTTTTGGTTGGATGAAGGACCACACCATTCTCCCCAACTAAAAGAAGATTCTTCCAGCCAGGAAGGAGAGGGATACCTACGGTTACGAAGAAGCCATTCGTTCACGCAGAAAGTGCACCGGAGCCCGCAGCCTTATCGAGTCGGCCAGGCCTAAAAGGAGTGCGACCATGGAGAAGCCATTCGTTGCTGCAAAACGTTCACTGGAGTCCGCAGCATTACCGAGGCGATCGAACCAGGAAGACGCGACTACTGGAGAAGCAGTTCCCCAGCCGCATCAGAGTCACCTTTCGCCGCCAAGACCCCGCGACGACCGGGCGTCTACAGTTAAGTGAACTGTAGCTGTGAAGTTCTGCAATCAACGTGCAGTGTGAACAGGGCAACCCTGAGCCGAAGAGAAGGACAAATAGAATTTGGTGCAGATTTTGAGTTGAACAATAAAGAAATAAAATTTAATTTAACCCATTCTGTTCTCCATTCACACAGGTGAAGCCATAGTCTCGATCATCGCAGTAAAGTCCCCCCTAGCCGCCGGCAATAAGTTGAAGTACATCCCCGAGCCCCACATGCCGGTAGCATTTATTGGCACCCGAATAGGGATACGATAATCAGCGGTAGGATTTATTGGCGCCCGAACGGGGATACCATACTCCACGGTAGCAATATTATTGACGAAAAAGAAAGATTCATGATTGAATCTTGTGTCATTAATTCATTTCCTTGTATTAACAAAGAAAATTTTCTTAAATTCAGTAATTTTACTTTAAATAAATTCAAAAAATGTATTTAAAATGAATAATGTTTTCCGTAAATAATATCTCTTATAATTAGTTATTCATGCATTTCTCATGATCTTATTGTTTTTTTATTGTTATGCAGTGCAATTCCATTGTCCTAAATATAAATTGTTAATAAAAAGTTTCCTACCATATAGCACTATCCTTGGTTAAAAGAT
>JAFIDM010003189.1:12079278-12095674 GCA_023159025.1 Thereuonema tuberculata | reverse complement strand
TTAAATTTCCCCCTTTTCTTCTTCTTGTCCTTCTTTCCGTCCATTGGCTTTGCATTTTTTTTTATTGTTAAGTGCAATATGATTCACTTGAGGAACTTCATCTCAGATGCTATTATAAGATTCGAACGGCGCGCGAAGGGAACTCCAGTCCCCATTGGAATGAATCCATAATCGAAGGGAACGAGTGCACACTTCACGAGCCAATTCCAAGAGAGAACGGGACAAGCAGATATCACAACAAAAATCTGATTTTAAATTGGATTAAGTTCGAGACTTGTCGACGCCAAACAACATTTTTAGATCAGTTCCCATTATTTCAGAAAAAACAAATCAGCTTTATGATAGACAATTAAAACAATATAACAATACAATAATTTTTTATAAAAGAAAAAAAATAAAGCAATTCAATAAAATAGGACTTTGCGGTCTGATAACACATAAACATATGCATGCAGATTATGAAAAATTGGTTATTTTCTGAAATTGATTATTTTTTTTTATTCAGAATTACACCTAATGCACCTAATTCTTTAATTAATAAGAATAAATTATTACTGTTATTAGTCATTCACGATGAAAAATAGTTACATATTTCTGTAAATATTAACTACAGGAATTCTTTAATTACGGAAAAAAAAAAGATTTGTTTCAATTTAAAGACAAATATATCCATTACTCTCAAAGTAACGATTGTGGTAATTTTATTCTATTTCTAGTCTTAATTATTCTATTTCAACTGCAACAATTAGAAGAAGTAGCATTGGAGTTCGCTTTCGTTGTTCCGAAAAGCTAAAACGAACGGTTGACCTTGAGTCACGTGACTTCCGGTTGACCCACGTCAATGAAAAATAAAACGTAGCCATCATATGTAGCAATATGGTATCAATTTCATACCTAACATTTGACACCTTATTTGTATTTCTGTCTCTTATGGTCTTGGAGTAGTGGCGAACAGAAAAGTACAATGTTTTATTTTATATATAACTTATATAAAAAAAAAACAGTCAAGAAAGTAAGAAGCACTATTTCTATTAGGTAGATTACTGAAAAAATCACTATTTCTAACTCAAAAACCAACACTATTTATAACTCAAAAACCAACACTATTTATAACTCAAAAACCAAAGTATCAATTGAATATAAAAATAAAAGAGAGTTAAGAATTAAAGAAGCACTATTTCCATTAGGTAAAATACTGAAAAATCACTATTTGTAACTCTTTCTTTCTCTCTTTCTCTCTCTCTCTCTCTATATATATATATATATATATATATATATATATATAGTTACAAATAGTTATTTTCAGTATTCTATCTAAAAGATTCAAAGGTTTAAATGTCTACTATATATATATATATATATATGTTAGACATTAAACCTTTGAATCTTTTAATTTTAAAGATATAATTTATTTTATATTGCTTAGTTACTGAAAACTTTTCAGCTTTTGGAATGAACTATATTTGTCCTAGTACAATTAACAGTCGCTGTACAGTTGCCTGCCCTGGTTGCCTAGCAACAGCAACTGAGCCCTGTTGCCCTTTCGCCTGGTACCCAGGATCTAAAGCACTTGACCCGGGCGACGACCGATCCGGTATAGGATTCTTTTCTTTTTTTGTTTGGTTTCACCATTGAAATCGGTTGGGGCACACTAAGTCTGGTCCTCAACTAAGACCAATCTGGCTTGGATGGCCCATCTGGTAGCTACGCTACCCCGCCAGCATAGCTCTTAGTATCATAGAAGCATACAATCACACCACGAAAAGGTGGTGCCCCATGTGGGGGTGTAATAATAATAATGACAGATGCAGGAAATGCCACACTACGCATGAGACGATCGACCACTTAATATCAGGCTGTCCCCTTCTGTCCCAAACAGACTACCTCCACCGACACAATCAGGTAGCATCGATCGTTCATCAACAGCTAGCACACAAACACTCACTTATTAAGAACACGGTCCCATACTACAAGTACACACCACAATGCGTACTAGAGTCACCCTCACATAAGCTGTACTGGGACCGTCCCATTCACACAGACAAAACTATACATCACAACAGACCTGACATCACACTTGTTGATAAGGTCAACAAACAGACCTATCTCATTGATATTGCAGTGCCTATCAGCAAGAACATGCAGAAAACTCACGCAGAGAAGATCAGTAATACACTGATCTAGCACACGAGCTCCAGAAGCAGTGGAGTCAGGATCGAGTACGTGTTGTACCTATTGTCCTTTCCGCCACTGGTCTGGTGCCTCACACATTACACCACATCCTCAACACTCTAGGACTTCACAAAAACACTTATGCACAACTCCAGAAGGCTGTGGTACTGAACACAATACGCGTAGTTACGAAATTCGGGGATATAACCAAACATCCAGAATCATTCTTGCACACGTCTTTACCCTTGGCAATATGTGCTTTGACCCGCCATGTTGTCTTACTGGGGAAACCCAAGTTTTGAAATAATATTATTAAACCCAAGTTTAATAATAATAAAATGAGAATCCCAAGTTCCTCAAATTTAATTCGACGAAGTTCGAAAGAATTTCAAGGCTACTTTCCTTAAAATTTTATATTTTAAAATTTCTCTGTTTTTCTTGTCGTTATCATGAATTTAAATGAAAAAAAAGAAGAAAGCCTGCATTCATATTCCAATTGTAATATCTATTATTGAATATAAATAGTATAAATTTTCCATTTTCCCTAAGAAAAAATATATTAAATCCACATTATTTACTTAAAATATTCAAATAGGATTAGTTTTAATCGTATCAAGCATCGCGCAATGGATTAACTAAAAGCATTAATTCCGTTGTTGAAGACAATGAGATATTAGCAGAAATAGAACAGAAATCCATTGTTTATATTCCAGTGCTTTTTCTTTGTCGGTTTTTGGTTCTCTTTCACGGCATTGACTTATTTTGGAAAAGATTTCAAATATAAAAGATCTTCTCTAGTCCTCGAATAGGTATACTAAGTTTCAAGAAGATCCTTCTAGTGGTTCAAAATTTGTTGGAGGAGGAGGAGAGACAGTTTATTGATTTGATGAACATCACATTGGGAAATGTCAGTTGCATTGAAACAGTCGGAGTCTGACTAAACACTTTAAGTTAATAAAGATTTAATGTAAGAAATAAACGAAGAGTTCGATATAGAAGTACAAAAAAGATTGAAAAATGTTAATGGATAATAAGTAATCAGAATTTATTAAAAATCATAACTCTTTACTATTTAAATAACTAAATAAGTCATCTTCAATGACGTTGGGCAAACCTGAGCTACACTGGACAGAAGAGTAGAGAAAACTCATAGTCAGTTCACCAGCAACTGTCAGATATTCATGTGAGAAAACTCTTATGTTGACTTTATATCGATGGAAATTCAAGTTGGAAACCACCTGAATTACAACAAAACTGATGAAAATTCGTATCTTGGGATTAGTGAATCGTACAGTTAATTTAACCTATTTTACGAGTAAAAAAGTTTTTTTTGTCGGAATGATATATTCGTGAAAGCTAGACCTGTTACTCATCTAAATTTTTTTATGCAGTATTAGTCTGATCAAACTGCATCTAATAACAAATTATGTTTCAGCTTTTTTTTTTCCTCTGTGATACTCATGGCGAACTTCTCTACAAAGCAGTGAAAGGTCTTCACCCTAGATATAAAAACCCAGAAATAATTTGAGATGGCCTGAATCGGATTTTTTGACGATCTGATTTTTCCGCTGTACGTCCCCATTTCTAACAAAACTTTCTTACTGTGATTTTCGTTTCTTTTTTTTAAGTAATATAATAGAGATGTGTTTTAATGCCGTACTTCGGTGTTTTACTTACCGAAGTCACTTTTTCCTAATCTGTATATTGATGCAAAGGATTTTGGAATGTAAGCCAGGATAAACATTATGGCGAGGAGGAGCTGGAGCAATCGATGCCGTGGTCCTATTGATGGGAAGTGCACTCGGGACACACTCAAAAGCGAAGGGACCGAGGGCGCGGATTGAGACGCCCCAGTGCAGGATTGAATCTCTCGCTGTGCAGTCGGATCGTCCCCGTATGCGGCTGATTGTTACGTCGTTTAGAGCCGATTGTTTCGTCATTGAGTGGGTGATTATTACGTCATGCTGGTGGGCTTCGGAGAAGGTAGGCGGGAGGAGATGGCTCGCACGCGCGCAAATAGGGGCGCACAAAAGAACTGAAGATCTCGATAAAAAGAGACAAGGGGAAAGGAAAAAAAGTAAAAGGATGAAAAGATGACGAATGGGGTGGAATTGCCCCGCATAAGATTGTATGAAAGGGACGATCCATTCATGGAAATAGAAGGGGGAGAGAACGTGAATCCTGTTGCAAAAGAATAGAAAAAGAAGTATTGAATGGATATCTAAATAACGACAGTGGTAAACAGTGCTCCCAAGGCTAAAAATAATTACTAAAAAAAAAACCGTTGAAAGAATTCTTTTGAATAGTGCTTTTGAATGTATGCTATTCATTGCTCTCAATGTTATTGAAATAGCGTTGCAACAAAAACTAGAATTAGGATTCTTTTTTACTGAACACAACAAATTAGTGGTTAAAGTTAGCAATAATAATAATAATAATAATAATAATAATAATATTATTAGGAAATACTAAAATTAAATTAAAATTAAAAGATGAATGTATAAAAGAAAATTATAATTTGAGAAATAAAAATAGAATAAAACTTGATTATCCTTAAATTTATAATGAATTTGGCATAAGAGATTTAAATTATATAATAGATAAAACCTTTAATGATATAAATTGGAATATATTTACAGATTATAAAAGAATTTCAATTGTAAAAAAATAAGGTAAAAAATTGGATATTGGATAATATTGATTAATAATTTGTTAATTTTATGTTTGTGTTAATGTTTTTGCTAATATATTTGTTTCAGTATGTTTGAGGATGATAAGTTGATTTTGTAAAATTTGTAAAATTTATTTAAATGTAATTTTCATTATAATTATTATGTTTTATAATAAAATAACAGCACCTGTTGATAGGAATTTGAATTCCTAACGGGACTGAATTGTATAAATTTAATAAATAAATAAATAAATAAATAAAAAAAAAATCTAAAAATTTCTATCCATTTCAAAACTGCTCCTTATATTAAGAATTTAAAAGGAAATTATAATAAGTTGTATAATAATAAAAGTTCATTACAATTAATAAATAATTTATTTTAAGTATTCATGTATATTATCATAAGTATACATACTAAGGTTAAAATATACACTTATACCTGTTGAACATGTTTTAGACTTATATGTAAGAAATGTCTTTGTAATATACAACAAAAATCGATTTTTTTAACCAAATTTCATCAAAATTCTTCTCGCTTTTCCCAAAATTCTCAAGTGATATCCAATATATAAGGATTTAATTATATACTTTGATTTCTTGTATAAAGCTAAATCAACTACCAAATAAACAAATAAATTAATTGGCAATAGAAAAAAAAAATCCAGCTTTTTTTTTTAATTTATTTCCTCGTAAAACAATTGAAAAAAATTTTAAACTATAAAATAATTCAAAAAAATTCTGCAATCATCTAAGCTGTAAGAGTGGTTCGCAAGGCAAGAGTGAACGAGTGATTACAAGTTTTATTTTTTAAATACTGTGAAGTACCGAAGATGAGAAAATGCGAGACCTAGTCCGTCGAAAAATTCTGTTAATTGTTGGTAATTTACAACAATCGTTTTGTTACAATCACTTTTTGTTCCTTCCTTTTTGCTAAATCACTTACAATCAATTTAATTACACTGTTTCAATTTTGCGGTGATCTGATTTTTAAGAAAACATAAGTAGTTATTAGCCATCTGCCAATGGTCCACTGAGAGTGACTAGAATCAAATTTAATTATTAATGAAGGTTAACAATATGATATATTTAAATATTACCCATCATCGATATCATCTGCTTTGAATAGAATATAAAATTTATTAGATGCAATTAATAGGTGAAAAATTTCTGGAAATGTTGCTTACATTTCATTTTGTCTCTTCCTTTTCTAGTCGAACTTCAAAAATTGATTTCGTTCGTATTTGATTGTTTTCTTAGATTTGAATCATTCCTGGGAATGCAGTCCCATGTTATCTATCTAGGATCATTTCATCTTGCTATATATTCCATTCTATTTCAGTTTTCATGCTGTAAGTAGTAATACTTTTAACCGTTAATAACTAATCACTGTTAAAAAAATAGAAATTCAGAATACGGTATACGAGCATAAATATTCCTGATAGATGTAATTTCTGTTCATAGATTTCGTGTATTAGTTTTGATGGAGTCGTTATCCTTGCGAATCCTAATGTAGGAAAAAAGCTGCTTCATTTTTAACAATTAATTCAGTTCATTGAATCATATTTTCTCTTGGACGGGGATACTACATCTATTGGAGTACAGTTCATCTCAATTTTCTACGGTTCAATGATAGATGCTTTCTTTCTATGACGTTCCAGCAACAATGAATAGTAATTACAAAAAAATTAATATGATCTAACAAAAAGAAAGATACTTTAAAATCCATTGTTAGCCATCTGCTTGTTCACAGAAATTTGAGATGGACTATAGGTAATCAACAGAGTAATCTTAAATGTCCTGATTTTTAAATGGTTTCAGCAATATATTGGCTTTCATCGTGTAGGGTCGAAGATGTAGTTATTCTCTTAATGTTTACTTTTTAAGAAGTACATTGATTAACAAGCATTCAACTAGAAAACGCTCCAACTAAAATTAAATATAACCGTATTAACACTTATGAAGAAACAGCCAAAAATTGGGTTGTCTTGCCCTCGTCGGAAGAAACAAGAAAAAAAAATACTTAAGAGATTAAAACAAAACAGCCAGAATTTTGGGAAAAAAATATAAATATATAATATAGAAATATATTTTTGTCCTAATAATGTTTTTTATTGTTATTTAATTTTTGTTTTCGAAATATTTAATTTTTTGCTGTATCAGAATAATATACGAGTGATTTTGGCTTTGGGATTCTTGTAGAACCCGATGAATAGTTGATTCCTATCGCGTCTGCCGTGGTTTTAATATATTGACCCTCGGCGTGGACAGGGGAAAGAGCTGACTTTTGTGTGCCTCCCTGCTCTGCCTTTTGTTGTAGAACCAATGAAGGAAGGCTTCTACCATTAGACCACACTTCTCAAAGGCATCTTTTGTCAGGGGCAATTTTCAGTCATGTAGGGGAACGGGACAAAAACCCATCCCCTCTGAATACTTGGGACGTGACGTCGACTTATGGTGAGTTAAAGCCTTAAATTTTACAAGAATACAAGCTTGTGTGTGAAGTTCTTGAGATCGTGACAAGTCAAACAAAGTCCAGCAAATCGTATATTGAAGTACTTGCTGTAAGGTAATACATACATTGGCTGCAGGCTTTTGTACTTTTCTAAGACAGTCAAACACTTTCTTTTTCACTGGATTTTTATGTGTCGAGGGTTAGTCACTGCTCTATTCAGGTCATCTATTAAGATTCTGTTCGTTTTAAGGAAATTTATCAAAATTTCTTTCATCTTCCTGTTTCTTTGCAAAAGCTTTATTCAAACAAAATACAGACAAAATAAGTTTCGGAATTCCAAAACCTATCATCTTATATTCGTCGTCGTCTCGAACTTTTCCTAGATTTTTAGCTAGACTGAAATTACTTTTTTTAAAATTTCAATTCTAACCTAAAATTCTCGAGAAACTCCCAAAACGAAAACAAATAAAATATTGCGACTGCAGGAACATAGTAATAAATGAACTCGATTGCTGCATGATCATGCTGCTGCATGATGTCCCTTTTTTTTGTTTTTTGCAATGGAATAAATTAGTGTTTTGAAGAGTGAAGAATTTGTTTAAAAATTTTCATAGATTAATATTGGTATTGAGTATATACATTATAGCAAAAAAAAATATGTATTTTAAAGTATATTCAAAATTTAAGTATCACAAAAATTTCCGAAGAAAAATTGTTTGAATTCTTTTAAGTATTAATATTCAGTCATTATGACTGAAAATCTAGCAGGTAAAAGTGTAATTTTTTGTAACATTACTTTTTCTCTTATTCCTTTTTCTTTCTTCTGTTCAACAAATATTGCTTATTTGTTTTCGATGTTTAAAATTTCTGACTGGCAACGAAAACAACAGTTTAGAACATCATCTCAATTTTATTCTTTCATTGCTCTATTCTGTCTGTGTAACTGTAGGATGAAAACAACGGAGTCTGATATCTATGAGTGTATGCTGTTATGCTCAGTGGAATATGATATTATATGAATTACAAAACACTATTGAAAAGGTACATAAAATGACAGATAAGTTAAGATAGTGCGATTTGAAAATTATAGCATCAAATTGCACGAAATGTAAGACTTTCCCAGTTTGCATTACATGGGACAAAAAATTATGGAATGCCGACCTTAGGTTTTAATAGGGAGTGACATTACCACCAGCTTTAATGACAGCGACGATTTTCCTGGGCATGCTATCACTACCACATTCACATCGAGTTTAGCCCACTCCAATACCAATGGATCCGCCAGAGCAGCAAAGTCGCGGGGGGTGTTCGCGTTTCTTCTTCACAGCCTATTCCAACATGTCTCATATTTTCTCAATAACATTGAGATCAGGCGAATTGGCAGACCAAGTGAGGTGTGGAACGTCGGTCTGATGCTATTCAAACCAATCCTACACAATTCTAGCGCGATGGACAATACAGTATCGTCTTGAACTGTGGATCCACGATGTGTGTCTCTTCTTTCAGAAAATGGACATATGGCAACACTTCATTATCCAACAACGGCACATAGACCAACGCTTTCATGCGATTGGACATCTAGACTAAGGGTCCAGCTCCACCTCTAGAAATACACCCCAAAACTTCTCCCTCCTTTCTGTACAGCCCTTTGAATGCATTCTGGTTTGTAAGCTTCCCCAGCCTTCCTCGTGACTCTCAAGCGGCCATTATTGGCGTAAAAGCAAAATCTGGATTCATCTACTATATTGAGAGTCGCCATTGTTCAATGGTCTAGTGATGATACTGTTTGGCCCATATCAGAGGATTTTTGTTTTGGATGGGTGTTAGCCTGGAACGTATCCGGGCAATACGACGGAAAAACTCCTAACCTACGCATTTCTCACTGAAGCGTGCATTCTGATACCCATTTGACTGTCATTGTACTGTTGAAGCAGCTCTTGCCGTGTTTGGAAACGATTAGTGGTTGCTAAGCACATCAAACGTCTGTGGTTCGTATTTGTCGTTATAGACTTTCTGCTACTGTTCCTCCGGTGAGATTGATTTGTGTTCATATTTTTCCACTGTAAATAGATACTGCTCATTATGGACGTGGATACTTCGACAAATGTCGCCACCCCTATCAGGCTATAGCCATGCTCTCGGCCAAAACCGATGGCTCCCTTTTTCCGCTCAGTCATGTCACATTTACGACCCATAGTTGAAATTGGAAACTAAACAAATATTAGCACTTTTGCGTTGTACATACACCTCAGACATTACCAATTATCATGCAATACCGTACTTATTACTGTCTGCAAGATTATTCACATTCCTCATTGTTAAATTTATACAGCTTTTCTTCCCCCCCGCATTCCATCATTTTTTGTCCGGGGTGCTTATTACCTGTAAATATCAGTTCATTTAGTTAAACTTTCCATATCTGATTGAAATCCTCTTGTGCTTTAAATATCTATTGTATAATAAAAAAACTGTGTGTGTTTGTGTGTGAATCTTCGCATCAAAGGAGGAATTGCCAGACAACCAGAATATTGTTGCATGATCAACTATATTACGTCTGAGCGTACATATACGACGTCATGTAATGTAATGTCGCACGAGCGTTGCCAGGCAACCGGAGTATTGTTGCATGGTCAATTGATTTAAATACGGACAATTGATTTATATAAGTCTTTAAATACGGACAATATTTCAGAATCTAAAAACAAGAATACTGTATATAGAGAAATTATTTAGAATTGTATATTGTAACTTCTAGCAAATAAACTTTAATGTTTTTTTCGTTGTAGTTCTAAGTTTTAGTATAACATAAAAACATAACTATATGATTTTCACAAAACTTAAGTTAATTACTAGGTTACTTACGTTAAATACTTAATTTTAATTAAGTTAATTACTTAATTCAAATTCACAATTAATTTATATATATATATATATATATATATATATATATATATATATATATAATATCGTTTAGATCTGGAGTTCTCTATCAGTAGTATTTGTAGGTCTTGAAGAAAAATTAGAATTACTTCTAATTGTATATATACACCTCATTACCAAAAAAAAACGACTCACCTAGAAGGAGTTGTCCGATTGTAATAAAATTTCGTATGCAAAGACATTGGGACCGCCCATGCAAATGATTAAACTTTGGTGTCCAATGAATAAATAGCGAGAGCTACAGCGCATCGGAACTGCGCACTCAGCAGGTGTATATAAGAAGCGATTCTCAATCTGATGGTCAAAATTTCTGTTGCATTGCGAGTTAGGATACCTTTCAACGACTGAAAAAATGCCTGGCCGCAGGATTCGAACTCATTACGTGCAACTGTCAGAGGCAGGTTGGGCAAATCGGAGAATTGCTCGTCTTATGGGTCGAAGTGATGCGGCGATTAGAAGATGCTGGCAGGAATGGGTGGACAAAGGCAGATTTCAGCGTCATGAAGGTAGCGGTCGACCTAGGGCCACAGCAGAGTGGGACGATAGAGTGATTGTGAGATCAGCTGTCACAGTGCCTGAATCATCGTTATCAACCATCAGACGTGCGACCCTCACACGAGTGTCCACCATGACCATTCACAGATGGCTGAGAGAGCGACATCTACGCTCGTACTGACCGCTACGCCACCTGCCACTCATGTCTGCACACCGTCTGGCCAGATTACAGTGGTGCGTGGCTCGATCCGGTTGGAATGATGCTGACTGGGGACGTATAGAGTTTAGCGACGAATCCCGCTTCCAACTGTGTCCTGACGATCGTCGCAGACGTGTCTGGAGACGCCCAGGGCAGAGTGCCGATCCTGCTTTCACTATTGCACGCCACACAGGCCCTCAACCAGGAGTTATGGTCTGGGATGCCATTTCCCTTGATAGCCGGACCCCTTTGGTCGTCATGAGCGGCACACTTACAGCACAGCGGTACGTCGACGACATTCTGAGACCTGTTTTGCTACCCTTCCTTTTGCAGTATCCTTGCCTTATTTTTCAGCAAGATAGTGCCAGATCACATACGGCACATGTTGCTATGACCTGTCTTGCATCTTGTGAAACACTTCCTTGGCCAGCCAGATCCCCAGATCTCTCTCCAATCGAGCATGTCTGGGATATGATGGGAAGGCGACTGCATCCACCAGGGAATGTGGATGACCTAGCCCGACAATTGGAGCAAATTTGGCAAGAAATACCACAGGAGACCATCAGGGAGCTTTATCACTCTATGCCACGTCGTGTGGCAGCTTGCATTCAGGGTAGAAATGGGTCAACACCTTATTGAGCTCGTTACTTTGTAACTCTGTAACAAATCATTCAATTTGTCTTAAAGTTTAATCATTTTCTATTCTGTACATAATCTTCCTCTCCACCAATTTTTGTCTGCATCGGACAACTCCATCTAGGTGCGTCGTATTTTTTGTTAATGAGTGTGTGTGTATATATATATATATATATATGTATAAAAGAAAAGTTGATTTTTCTTGACCTTATCTCCTCCGAAACTAAAAAGACACTGAAATACAAATGAGGTGTCCAATTTTAGATATTATTGAGGAGGCTCACGTTTTGATTGTGATCTACGTGGGTCAATCGGACGTTCAGGGTCGATCTCAGACGTCCCTGGTCTCCAATCTCAAAAGCCCATGCATCTACAAGACATTTCAATAACCAGTTTTTATTAATGTTTTATTGTTATGATTTGTCGAAGCTCGAGAACCTCTATTGCATTTGAATGCTCTTGATCGGATTTTTTTTTTGTTCTCCCATGACTACGAACTATCTCAATGTTAGGAGTTGCAAGGAATTGTCCAATTTCTTTTCTGATTAAACTTATTCGATGCCCATTGCATTTGCTGAATATCCTGATCGTCCTACAAATGTGGGCATGTACAATCTAATATCTAGCTAATAGAGTGGATGATTTACACAATTCTTTCACAATATTATGACTAATCTCAGTTATTCTATGTCGTCAGGTTGCATTTTTGACATTGTAAAAGCCGTATTTGTACGCTAGAAAGTATATGACATGTTGTCCATTCAAGTTGTTGCAAGAGATATAAAACTGATGCTTTCGAAAAAACGGCAGGATTAGGGAATGTTGACAGCATCGAAAACTATCAGATATTGTAGATGTTGTATTTAAGATGCTGCGAAGTGTAAGGATAATCTGTAGAATAGCAATGGTTTGGTCGTTCGAAACATACAATGCTTCAACGATGCTTCCATCTTATCAAACTCGAAGACAGAAAACTGAAATTAACGAATTCAAAGGTTTCTTCCCCCTTATGTTGCTCTCAGCAGATGTATAATCAAGGTAAATGATTTTGATAATAAAAGATTAAAAAAAATTGCCTTTTCATAAGAATCTTTTTTTCTCTCAGATTTTTGCGAAGGGGAACCATTCCTGGAGAGTTATTCGAAGAACTGGTGAGATATATCGTGGTCCAGTATTTATATACAGGAGGAGGAATGGGGAATTCTTTGCTGAAAATATCTGATATCTTTGATCAAGAGTCAACAAACAGCGGCTCCAGTTATCTTTTTTTTTTTTTTTTGAAGGCTCACGTGGAAGTCATTCTTGTTTTTGATTGGCTCATGTGATGGGTTTTATGGATCAGCTGGTGAAAATTAAATCTCGGTACTTTCGATTTTGGTTGAAAGCGTCCTGTCAGTCTTTCCTAGATCAGACCCACTATCCTAGACAAGACAGAGTTTTAGGATTACAACCTTCCCAAATGTAAATAATGTGTTTCAACAAGAGTGTGGTGCTGACACTGTTTGATAATTTGATTGCAATGCTGAATCTTCATTAGCGTAGCTATATTCGTATTAATAAACATAGTTAATTGCAGACTATTTTGCTAAATAATTTCAAGGGCATAAGAGTTTTGGTGGGATTATCCGTAGACACGGAAATGACTATTTTTATTTCTTTTAAATGCTGTACAATGCTAAAATGGAGTAAATGGCTAAGAGTCAAACAGAAAGTTATTGGTTTCTCGTGAATATTTTAAAGTTGGTAGAATTACCTGATTTTTTGAGATTATGAAAAAAAAAAAGAAAAAAAAAAGAACATAAGAGAAAACTTAAATGAACCAATCCAGCTACTTGATTCGAATCCTGATTCAGACGCTTAAGCCTTGAAGCAGTTTACTGCCTTGATCATTCGACTATATTCGAACTGCACGTTGTTGGATCCCCGAACATAAAATGAATTTTCAGCTTTTATTATACAGAATTTACTGAATTTTCTTCCAGTGAGCAACTTTGAAATTTGCGATTATGCTTGGCATTTGAATGCTCCCCACGCTGCCAGCAATCCTAATTCCTTACTATCTTCAGAGTTAGATACCTTCTAACTCAGGTACCTTCCAACATTGAACATGTACTCTAAGGAGTATAGTGCACTGTACTCTAAGGAGTAGTGTACAATTGGTACTAAACGAAACTCCCCATGAATAAATTACTAAGAACATACACAGCATTTCAAAATTGCATAGCAATTGTTTAGCTTTTAAGGCTTACATTGTTAAATGACACTAGGCTTACATTATAGTGTAAAACCACTAGAATCTTGTTATCATCTGTTTCGAATTCGCTTCTTCCTTAATTTTAGCTCTTACTTGGTTTTTCAAGAAAGATAAAAAAATAAGTTGAAAGAAATTTTAGTTTAACTCGATCTTTGATGTTTTGGTTAGGATGACTTGATATCCGTGATGATATCTACGTCATCGTGTTAAATATAAAGTACTTCTTCCTACTTTTCTCAGTTGGGATACTATGATCGATTGTTCCCAAGGAAATTAAAAGAGAATTTTTGAATTATTAAAAAAATAATCAGCAGTTCAACTTTGAACTGTTAAAATTTGCTGACATTGTGAAGCAAAAAACAGCACAGAGGATAGACGATAAACTTTACATTTGAAAGTTAAGTGTCATTGGATTTGCAATATGTTATTGTTATCTTGATTGGAACTGGATTGCAGCTCTGGTTGTTAGGCCAAATAATAGCATGGGCCGATTACTGTACCCCTTTAGTAACTCAAAGAATAATTTTCTTATTTACATCAAATTTCAAGCTGCAGTATAATTACGAAGTCTGATTAAATTTTAGTGTTCATAAACCCACTATAAGATATGACCAAAGTAATAAGCCCTTAAAGAAATTCAAAGTAAAATCCACTAACCTGCATCAAATTCATATTATTTGTATTTTGCACTCCTATTTAGATTTTAGTTTTTTAGAGCTTGTTAAGAGCCAATTAGGACATTGGCCAAAAATACTGGACTAGTCAACCTCGAACTTCATATCTAGCATATTGCATATTATGGCTCACTTTTCAATATGAGTGGAGATGTTCTACTTTTAATGCACTTATTTACATCAAACTTCATTTATAAGAGTTTTATTTTACTGCTTAGGTCGTATTAAATTCTGATAATTTAACATCTACATTAAGTCCCTTTCCTTAAGGTCCAAAAGCTATGCCCTTTTATCACATAGGTATCTCAAACAATAATGCAATAAAAGTGCATTATTATTATTATTATTACGTAAAAGTTTCAAACCTTGGGTTTCCCAGCAAAGACAACATGGCGGTTCAAGAACCAATGCACATATTTTTATTATTATTATTTTAAGTTCTTTTTTGTTTGTTTGTAATACATATCTGCAGGTAAGAGATAATGAAGATTTTGGTAATCTCTTAACTACAGAAAATTCAAATAGATTAGGATAACAAAGACTCAGAACTCAGTAACTTATAATCAATATATGATCCATCTACCTGTGATCTTTACATTCAAAAATTTTCAAGTAATGGTAGGGTTAGATTATTAAAGAAAAAGTCGTATCCACTTTTTAAATTCAACATTATAAGCACCCAACCTCAAAAGCTGTTTATTCCAGAAAACAGAATAGCTGAAGTACGTTGAGGCTATTAACACCAAGATCCTAAATTTTTGATATTTATTGAACCTATAGGTAAGGAGTTACGTACATCAAAAATAATTTTTGAAACTCAAACTTTATAATAATTTCATGATTGGGTTTTTCAGGATTTAGATTAATATAAGTTCAGTTTAAGAACAGAAACTGTAAGACGACATTAGAAATAAAGTAAAGAAAGGTTCAATAATAAAATTGAAAATCTAGGTCAGTTCGAAATCTTATTTATTGATTAAAAGTAAAACATGAGAAAGAAACGACCTTGATTAATTAAAGGTGAAATAAAAAAACAAAAACTCTTAATAGGTAGCTTATGTAATGAACTGAAAGTCTAAGAACTGAATGAGAACAGTATTGACAGACAGAACTGAAAACAATAACATACAGAAGCCATTGAAAAAATAGAAGAATACTACGATATAAAACAAAACAGATCAGGTTTAGAGCTGAATTTAGTTGTAAGTCCAAACCATGAAAAACAAGAAGAGGTCATTGTAATTAAGAGTTCAAAAGCTACTTCAGACACTTAAAACTTGAATCCTCTAGTAACAATCTCTGTTGATTTTGGTCAAGAGTTTTGGGCAACAACAAAACTGCCAAAATTTCATTGAAACTCTTCAAATTTTCATTAAACAAACAGTATGTTGATAAACAAAAGAGATAGTTAATGGTAAGCAATGAATAATCTACTGATTATTGTTATACGATCTTAAAAAGCTTGGATACTAGAACTCGGCATCATAATTGTAACTACATTAAATCCTAAACAAAGTCTCAAGATAGTTAAAGAAAATTTAACAGTATTTTGTATCTTAAAGAGGACTTTTTTTTTAATTATTAGATATGAATTCCAATTCCTTTCACAATATATTATTGCAGGTTATTTTAAAACTATAACCTTTATTCCTAACGTCATTTTAAAATAATATAATGTAATAATACAAAAAAGTAATATTATAATAGTTTATTTTTAATATTAACATTTCTTTGTTACATACAAAATTTCGTAACATTTTCGTATTTTCTTTTAATATTTGTGTAGGATAGAAAAACTGTTTACGTCTTCCACGTGTCATTCAGCTGCCATTTTTAAAATAATAAATTTTGTAAATTACTTCTTTTGTGTGTTTTTTTAGTTTCTAATATTATCCTCAAGACT
>JAFIDM010003189.1:11983409-12072423 GCA_023159025.1 Thereuonema tuberculata | reverse complement strand
CAATGAAATACTAGTCTTAAGTAGTGTTGTATTATCTGGTTCACTCTCATCATCATCATAGTGAGTGTATCGTCTTCGTCGTCACCTCTGCACCGCATATTATAGTATTGGGTCGTTTCATAATTATTGATCGATTCCGACAAGAGTAACTTACAGAGCCAGTTAAAAAGAACGTATCAGAGGAGGAACTACCAAACGCCTCTAAAGTGAATGGGTTCAGTCCACGGTCTTTGTTAAAAAAATATTTTAGTCAGATCAAATCAGTTTGTGACATCATGGAGCAACGCGAAGTAAGATTGGTGATTTTGCAGGAATTCAAACTTGGACGTAATGTGTCCGAAACGGTTGCCAATGTCAATAAAACGTGGGAAGTCAGTCGAAGGACAGTTTTCAAAGTATTGTACCGATGATGTTGACATCGACCTTAAGCCAGGAGCCGGTTGTCCGGTTGTGCGTGACGCGGTGCACTTAAGGCAGAAAGTGGAAGAAAAAAAACAACATCCACCGTACGTGAACTCAGTGCCGAACTTACCATATCATTAGCGACTGTTTCCAGACACTTGGCAGCTATGGGCAAGGTTAAATAACTGGATATCTCTGTTATTAGCTAGTAAGTTGGATATCTCGGTTCCATACGAACTCACCAAACAGCAACAGAGGGAGTCTGGAAACATGCCTTGCCCTTCAAACACGTGAAGCTAGCACGACCTTTTTTGCATCGCATCCTTACAGTTGATGAAAAATGGGTGCATTATGTCAACAGAAAGAGAATAGCGCAGTGTCTCAGTAATGGGGAACCACCCAAACAAATGTCCAAACCCGACTTCCACACACAGAAGGATCTGATCTTTGTGTGGTGAACTGCATATATGAGAGTTTGCCGTGTGGCCAAACATCACAGCTGCCATGTACTGCCTTCAGCTGAACCAATGTCACCGGATATTATGCAACAAACAACCATCTTTCGTCAATCGTTTGGGTCCCAAACTCCAGCATGTGTCTCTTGGAAGAATGCAAACAATGAACTCCTTTTGGTTCGAGGTCCTCTCCGTATTCACCAGACTTGGCCCATTTCAGAATTTCACAAGTTTGGCCATTTTGACAACTTCTGGAGGGGGAAACGGTCCGCCAACCAGAATGGTGTGATTCATGCCGTTAGCGATTTCTTAGACCACTTTTGATGCCAGCTTTTGCCACCTTGGCAGTTTTGCACTGAAAACACATTGGGTACAGTGTATTGATGCCGAGAAAATGTACTCCTTGGATTGTAAATGCTGCTTTTCTTATTTGTGCCAGAATCGGCCAATAATTATGAAACGACCCAATAAAAATGTTTATGGTCAACATTTTTCAAATACTCTGAGAGTCGCTGCAGGTCATTCCACTTTGCCTTTTTGATAGCTTTCCTTCCTTTGTAAAGTCGGCTCACCTGTGTTGGGGGTGGTAAGCCAGAAGAGTTTCTATATCTCTTCGTAAAATTAACTGTGCGAAATGCCAATTCTTCTTGTAAAGTATCTTTGAGCTGAAACTGTAGTGGTTTGCATTCTTCAAAACGCATCCATCTAATTCTTAGCTAGTTAATGCCTCCTTTATTGATGTTGACATTTTTGTTGCCAGTTATGGCACTCATATTGTCGATAGATAAGACATCGTAATGTGTAAGTTTGACCGTTTTGAATTTGTTTGTTTTACGGTATTCTGCGATCAGATCTATGCAATCATCTGGGACACCTACGTCAACTCCCTTTTTCTTGCTTTCCTGTATCAGGCTGAAATCTGTGTCATTGGGTGGGCTAACTGAGGCTGTTGATGTCGCCATCTAGAGATGCTGCAAAAGTTAGCTCTTTTGGCAGAGTGGGCTAACTGCCACACATAGCCCATTCTGCCTTGCGAATTCACGATAGACCACTTTGCCTTGTGCAGATTTAGCTTCATTGGTAAGAATGGTCTAACTTGTTTCGTACTGTAAACCAAGCAAGGATCGAAAAAAAGATAGCCCACTATTTCAGAATGGTAGAGCAAGTTGTCAAGAATCATCAGAGTAGTCTAACTCGAAATTAGCAAAAATGTTAGTTAGACCACTCTGCTTCTAAGCCCTCCATTTGGTGGGGTATATCATACTTTAGATACTTTAGGTGAGGCACAGCACAAAAAAGGTTGGGAAACACTGCTTTAGACACACGTACACAATGTTACCTTTCATCCGCAAAGCTAGCCGTCAATATTGAATGGCACAGATTACAAATTTATGAAATCTCCTACCAGATCATAAATATTGAACCTACTAAACTTTTTGGTAAGGATTGGTGTTTAAGTTTGCTTAAAAAAACATAAGCGATCTAAATAAAAAAAGGACAATTTTTTCAATAGTAATTTCAGCAGTGACATCATCTGATGCCAACTCTGGTTGGTCGATTTTAAATTGTTTTTAGCGAAATTCATCTGTTGGTTCATTTTAATAATTTCGTCTAGTTTCTAAAAATGATAAAAATTTCTTTAAATTATTTTGATGTTGAGCAGTTGAAATTACACATGGTATTGTTATTAAGTTAAAGTTTATCAAAGGCTCACAGCCCTTAGGACGCTGGAGATAGGGCTCCAGATATGACTGAGATCGGGTAGTCAGCCCGGCGGGAAGGAAACCCGGTACCCATTCTACAGAGGGCTGGGTAGATCCTAGGACCCGGTTGGAGGAGGATGGAGCATGGAAAAATTTCCGCCTTCCTGGGAGGCCGGGGATCGAACCCGTCTCCTTCAACTCTCAGCCAATCACCCTACCACTTCGGCTACTTGGACCGCTATTGTTATTATTGAATTTTAATTGTCATTTATAAAGATTCTTAGGTCTGTAGAATGTAAGGCATTCTCTTAATTTGGTTGTTTTGCGGAATGATACAGAACTTCTTATTTATATTAAGACTGTTTGTAATATACAGTCATTAGATATCGAACCCCTGAAGCTTTTTAGGCATAAATAAAACTTGACTATTTCTGAACCAATTTCCTTACTTTTAATATGTTTGCACTACCAAGTTTCAATTTTCCAGATCTCTCGATTTCTAAGTGTAGCGTTCCATCCAGATACATGTTTATTTTAATATAGATGCGATTAGTAATCACAGAATTGTGAATTCCTGTTTCTTGTTCAGTTAAAATGAGTGTCGACAAGAGTCGTTGTCTGTCTACACTTAAAAGGTACTCACTAGTTCCACACGAAACTATATCCGCATCAGCGCTCGAGCTGAGACCTCTTCGATCCAGCTATACTTCAACTTGTTGCAAACGTTTTGTTATACCACTTGTAACGAAACTCCCTTTTCTGCTGCATGCTTTGCTGAATTCTGATCTCGTTATATTACAAAGAATCTAAAGTAACCTATTTGCGAATGTACCGTTGCTTTTTTATCAACAATATAATAAAACATAAGGCTTACAAAAGATCTTTTTACTTAATTCATTTTATTGTAAATTAAGCGCGTAGTGCTTTTTTTTTTCTTTACAGAACACTAAATAAATTAACAACAGCCTACCGAATAAAAATGGCTGGTTACCCTTTTCTGAATGACAAGCTAATAACTGTTAGACAAAATGGTTTCTTTAAGAACAAGACGAGGAGTCTTCAATTATCACTCTCAAACAAAGCGACTATACATTAAGTTTTTTTTTTTTTTTTTCCTCATTTATTTTTTTTTCAGAATCTTTAGAAATACGATACATTCATTTTCCTTACATAGGAAAATGTTTCTCTCATTAAATAACGGAAAATTTTTTGCTAAGATTTAGGAAAACTTTCAAGAAGAAAAAAAAAAAAAAAGAGCAAAATTTTTTAGCAATTGCTCCTATTATGATTGAAATTCCCGCCTGCGTTACGAAGAAACCGTTATTAAACTGAATATTTGTCGAATGTTCATTTTCAACAGTGGAAAGACAAGAGGAGATTTTGAATAGTGTTTTCAAAGCATTAAAGAACGTTTTGGTAAATTGTTTTAAGATTGTAATAAAAAAACACTTGAAAAAATGATAATTAAAAAACAAAATTTATTAATGAAATTTGATATAACTATTAAAATGTGTATTCGATCAGATATCCTCAGTGGAGAAGTTAGGGAAACATTGAACGATTCAAAAACATTATTAAAATCGTGTATAGTTCAATAGAGCATTGATTGTATAATTGTGAACAACTGACGTTTCTCTGAGTTATTGATTGCATCTCAGCATTACGTGAATAATTAATTTCTTTATGGATATTCTATATTTTTTTTTTTTTATCTAAAACTAAGGTTTGTTGAGGGACTGGCAAAATCTTTTAAATAATAGGAAATTATACAACTTGGCAGTTCTGCTTCGACTTAGCTCATTTAGAGAAGTTGCGATATCTCGATGACGCAGATAAGTCCATTATCGTTTTTTTTTTCCCGTGTAATCCTAATCCTATTGTCAACTTGCAAATATAACATCGAAATTATCAAGAGCTAAAAGTTTACAGATGAATAAAATAAAATCCACCGACTAGATCAGTAATTCTCAAACTGTGTGCCGCAAGAAGTTGTTCCTACAAATATTATGAAACAGTATTTATAAATATTCGTAGTGCTTTCCATTGTTCATTGGAATAAAAAAAAATCATGGCATCGTAGCTCGTTCTACATATCCATACTCATGTGTTTTGTGCTTCCTTGCAGCATTGCACTTATTGTCCTGTATCTGTGCTGACTGCCGTGTGCTCCCAGTCTTCATTGTTGTCACTTTACTCTTGTTATATTTATATTCACATTAATACATTAAAATATATGTTACTTTCTTTGAAACTTAAAAGTGACAAATATGGTTATACGTTACATCCATGATCAATTAATAGTATAACCACTATTCTTTTTCTATTCTATTGTATAACCATGCTTAATTCATTAAAAGAAAGGAAGTAATGGTTTTCCGAGGTTTAAATTATTTTTAGTTTAAAATATAAACATTATTTTTAATTTAAAATATAAATTTGTCGCTTTTTCCTTTTTTGTGCTCTTTCTTTGGGTTAATTTAAAAACCTCTTCAAATTTTCCAGGAGTTAAGGGGTCAAAATTACAATCCTGATAATTATTTTTGTTATTAGATAAATCGACTGTACATGTCATTAACAGCTCCGGTTGCACCCTGGACCATGTAAACTGGTGGTCTCGTCTACATTTCATCTGTAAGTGATTCTCTCTCTGTGATTCTCTCACTTCCCGAAGTCTTAATACGTAGGAAAGTTGAAAATTATGAATTTTATATTGAGTCTTTTTAGCGGCCTCTGAGTTACAGCTTGCTTGTAAAACATAGGATAACGCTCTTGCTTTTATGCTTGCTAGATGTCACACTCTGTAGTGGCCAAATGATTCGAAATATTAGAATGAAACCTTCACCATTGTGTTCAGCATCAAAAAGTACGTGACCACGTCCAAAAAAATCAGACCTCTGGGACCACTCCCTGACCGGAATTTGGGGGGGGGGGGGTCAAAGTGGTCGCTTCCGATAAAGAGGAAAACAGTCACAGCAGTCCCCCTAATATCGACCCTTCCGAATATATTTTGTTTACAAAATTGTGCATATTATGGAGTCGCTTTGCTTTTGACACTGTCTAAAAGCATTAATTTATCTTGTTTTCTTTCTTTTGCTTGGCTGATCGTTTCCCTTCTGAGAAATAAAGTATTGCAACAGTATTTAATCCTACAGTGTATTGGTAAGGACTGGAGGAACAAGGTTCGATCCCTAGCAGCGATCGGGTTTTGTTTTTTTTTTTTCCACGTTAAACTCTTTTCAAGACAGGTTCTGGGGTTCACATACCCCTCTGTAGAATGGTTATTCCGGATTTCTTTCCCGGACGTTCAAGGCCAAAGCTGATCAGCCAATCTCAACTTAGTCCCCTAGTCAGAAAAGACCCGGAACCTTATTTAACGCGATCCCAAGGATCAGATTTGCCTATATCGCGGGATACTTAAGTCATGCCAATAAAGCCAAAAAAAGTTTTTGAAGAGCATCAGTCTGCATCTGAAAAAGTTGACTTAGAAAGATAATGTTCTCTTGCTGAAGATTTACCATTTTCGTTATAAATTCCTTCTTCTGAAGAACATCAGGGAGGAAAAAAAAAAGCACTTCACTTTTTTATTACGATTATTATTAAAAAAAAAATTGCATTGTTAGTCTTTCAAGGTAAGAAAAAATTTGCCTGTTTGCAGATATTGATTTGAAAACATATTGCAGAACATAATATTCGTAACTTGTATTAAATTGCATATCATTTTTTTTTAAAGATTATATGTGAAAATATTATATTGTGATACTAGCGAGATAATTAACTAACACCTTCAAATATAAACAAGGCTCACCTGAAAATCGAACACAATATCATACAATAATAAATTGCATTAAAATGTACTAAGAGTAAGATTTATTGATCGTTCCTGAATTTATACAAATACAGAAAAATCTTAAAATTTAAACATGTCTCTTTGAATCTAGTCCAACTTCAACCAAGTTCAGTATCCGTTGTCGTTTTCGTTTTCGAGGTGTTTGAATATCAGAAAACTTTCAAAATTCCATAAACGATCGAGCGGAGTTGTATAACATGACCGAGTAATTAATATTGATTATAAATTATCGTTTGAATGGAAGTGATCTATTGATGTAGAGACTCTCGTGAAAAATTTTTCTTATAAATAAGCTTTGCTTTGATGTAATGGAAATAAACAAAGCCTGTAAGCATTTCCAATTGGCAAGAGCTGGGCTATGAATTATTAACAATAATCTTATCATCAGAGCAACGCTGTATCATAAATTGCTTTTCTTGTCTCCTCAATGCCGATCGAATGAGCGAACACGAATACAGTTGATAAATCTCAAGTGGTCAAACATTAAATAAACGAACATCATCAATTAGATGCAAGGCATAATAAAAATGGTGATGGACAGTCATTATCAGGGTGAATTGTGAATAATCAAATCACTCATCAGTTGGAATAGCTGTTCCTGTTGACAATCAACTGCAATTTTTCTTTTCCCGGATACTGTTAAAATTAGAGCTAAAACGGTAATAGGTGTACGGCACAATTTTTTTTTTTTATTTATAAATTTTAAATAAACAAAATAAAAATATCTGCATTCTCTGATAATAATCTTCAAATGGGTATATTTAATATCCGATTTTCTGTCTGTGACGGTAGAGTGATCTCTGCTGCTGATCGGGATATTTGCCTCTTAACTCTGGATTATTTTCTCTTAAGGTATTACTCTTAAATTCTTCTACAGTTAAACCTAACTGAAGTCTTTCTGACTAAAAAAAAATTACAAAATGGTGGAGCCCTTGCTGACAAATCAATAGTATGTGGACCACATCAAATAATACTGTTTGTTCAACACAAATTTTGCAGGTAGACGCTCATTGTGTTTATCCATCCATCCATAGTAATTCTGTCCGGAGACAGGTCAACATTCCTATGGAATTCTTTCTCCATACCTGGAGAAAGAAACTGAGATGGGTTCCCGTGGCCTTCCTGAGGCAACCATTATGGAGTGGCTGCAGACCGAAGAGAAAGAAGAGGCTAACAAACACAGGAAAGGAAATTGAACAACCAAGCCACGCCCGGGATTCGAACCCAGATTCCGACACAACGTCCGCACTGCAGACCGCCGCCCAGACCGCTCGGCCATGCCTGAACGACATTGTATTTACAACTAAACTTAATTTATAAACGAATGTTTACTTTCTTTCTTTGCATTCTAAGTTATCAGTAAATAAGTTTTATCAGTGTTATATCAATACTGAAAGCACCATTGAAATGTTGAATAGCAACGAGATTTCATTCGAAAATACAAAATATAAAATTAGTTTTCCGTCAGTCTTAATAGAAGAAAATTTATAGAATATTGGAGATACGATTATGAGGATCGTGACGTCATTTGACTGGCCTACATAAAACAGACCCATGAAAGAGAGATTTCTGTATTAGTAATCGAACTCCTTTAGTTCTGCTGACATCCAAGCACCTGGTTTAGATGCAGTCCTACTATTTTATTTGAAGTAACAGAAATAGAAAACCATTTCTCTCCAAGATTCTTTACAATCTCTTAGAGGTATTTTCAAGGTGTTACTTTCACAGCCTTCCAATAGCAACAACGTATATTTTCTTAGACACTTGAGATTCATAAAATCATTGGTGTTTGTATTAATTTTCCCTAATAACTTTTTTTACAAATAGATGGATCATATCGAAACTCAATATATTTATGATGGGTTTATTTATTTAAAAAAAAATATCACGTGGGTCCCTTGTCAAGAAACAAAAAAAAAAAAGCTATTTAGAAGGAAAAAAAGCTAATTTCTGGGTGTTAATCCTTTTAGCGATCCACAATTATCGCAGGGTGTGATCTGAATAAAAATAACTAGATTTAAGCAAGTTAATTTATGAGACTTAACTAGTTTTTCAGAAAATTCAAGGTATTTTAAGCTGGCTAGATATTGCAATTCACAAAGATTTTCTCTTAAAACATAATTAAAATCGCCAAAAAGTATTTTAAGTGCTTTGAGGAAGTTTTTGTTAGCTTTTGTTTTAGCACATAAACAAAATAAATAAATAAATAATCAAAGAGCAAAAATCCTTTCATCATTGACCGAAATTGAAGTTTTAATGAAGAAAATAAATTAATTTATACCATATTCTTCTACAAATTCTCTTCTTTTCATATTCTTGTAATGTATAAAAGTATCTCCATAAACTCTTTCATAGTATTTAAATGATTTATTTAAATACAAAATAGCGAATTTTCGGGAATAATATTACGTAATTCCGTTATTCAAGCAAAATAAGAATTAATAAATCAAACAATAATAATATAAAACAGAAAGAACATCATCAATTCAAAATAAATTAATCCTCTTCATTTGTTTGTCTTTGCTGGTTTTTTTTAAGTTGGTATTAAAACTCTATACGGAAAAAGACTAAATAAACAAACGTTTTTGCCTACACATTTCTTTTCAATATCTGGAAATCATGATGTTTTCTTTTATGTACCCAAAGGGACGCACGAACCAAACGTTTATGAACACATCTATCTAGTGTGTTTTTGAGTCGAAATGGACTACAGATATCATTATCAATCCTCATCTTGTTCAGTCTCTCCTTTGATTTTTTTTCTCTTGTGCTTAGAATAAATCACATAGAGGAAAGTCGGTCTAGCCATATGCTGTCTGAAATCTGCAAAATTAAATTTTAAACAGATGCGTTAAAAAATTTCCGAAATATTTACATTTCTGAAGATCTCTGGTGTCTTTCACCTTTGAACTTGATGGATTACGGATTGTGCTTAGTCCTTTTAGAATACATCTTATCATGCAATACTTAATTTTTGGCTTTGTTTTCTTCCTTGCATAGTAGTGCAGTTTTTTTGAAAACTATGTAATTGTAAATTAAGCAATATAAATTTTAGGATTGTCTAAAATTGTGCCCTTTCTCTAAGTAGGTGTGAAGGGGTTTAACACTCTGAAGGGTTTCATCATGAAATTTCAGGAAGTATTGGATTCCGTTATTTGTTGAAATTTAACAATTAATGAATACTCTAATTCGATTCGTTATTTTGGATCTGTTTGTAATATTTATTTGAAAATAAAGCAAATGTATTTTGTTTTTCTGAAATTCAAGTAACAAAACTCCTTTAATGGCACTCGAGAGATATTAAATGGTTGGCGAAATAGGTATAAATTCCTGCCTTCCTGAAGTCCATATTCCTCATTAAGAACTTAGGTTGTCACCATCCATTCCGGTCACTAGCAGTTCTCTTAGCTCATCCATATTTCTTCCTCTAACAAAGGAGATCTGCGCCAGGTGTTCTTTGGCCTGTTTCTTTTCCTTCTTGATTTTATTGTAAAACAGCCTTGCATGATCATTTTTTCTAAATGGATATCGTAGCCATCGACGCTTTCTGCTCTTGACTTATATCAAGATTTATATCAGTCTTTCCAGTGTCTTCCCATAACCTGCAGTTTGAGATGACTACCAGATTCTTAAAATGAATAAAAAAATATCTGTTGATAAGTGTCCGTAGCTCTGATTATTTTAAAATCACAAAGCCAGAATGATTTAAGACGCCAAATGTTTCTCATTCTAGAGAAAGCTCGCTTTGCCTTTTGAATTCTAGCATCTACATCAGCCATTGTGCCTCCTCTTATTATCGACAATACTAGGTACATAAATCTGTTTACTTTTGCTGTTCACTTCTCGGGCATCTGAAATTTGCTGTTCACTCTTAATTTCTACAGCTTTAACAACATTGATTTGTTAGTCAACTCTAGTTGATCGCTCACTAGATCTACAAGTTTTTCTTGCATTGTTCAGTGGTATGTCATCAGCGAAATTCATATCTTGAAAGGTAGATTTCTCTATATAATTCCTTTCTTCCCTCTACTTACTACTCTTCTTAACACTTCATCTAAAACAAAACAGCAGGGCTCAGAAAACAGCCTTGTCGAACTCCTTAGTTCATAACAAGTGAGTCACTCAGCTCTGTTACGCGAAACTTTACAAATAAAACTTTCGTAGGCTCCAACTTTGATCAAGTTTTTGATTTTCTGTGATACTCAATGCTATTTCGAAGTCTTCCAAATGTATGCTCTATTAATAGTCAAATGCTTTCTTATAGTTAATAAACAACATGTACAATGGGGACTGAAAGTCAATCGACTGTTCAGTTATTATACTTAAAATATTAATTTGATCTCTACATGTTCTGTTTGATTCTAAATCCAGCTTATTCATTTATTAAGCTCTTTTCTAATGGAGCCATTATTCTCTCAAAGTAATCTTGTAAATGATTTTTAAAAATTAAAAAATCTATATTAAAATTTTTTTAGAATTAAAAAATATATATACAATACGTAAAAAACATTCCATGGAAGGTTTCAAAGAAGCAAGTTTTAATAATCATCATCAAGATTATTTAAAATTTTTAATAATAAGTTTTAAAACAAATTATTGTATGTCTCGTATGCATAGATTTTTTTTAATTACTAAAACAACACACATTGAAAATTTTTATAATACGTAAATGATTTTATTAATAGCAATAAATAACCGTGCCGGCGTGTCCGAGCGGTCTCGACGGCGGTCTGCCGTGCGGCCAGTATGCCGGTACCCGGGTTCGAATCCCGGTCGTGGCATGGATGTTTCTTTCTTCTTCTGTTTCTGTCCGTTCCTGCGGGTATCACTTGATGCTGCCTCCTATGGCGTACCCTGGGCAACGATTCGTCGGTTAAAGGCATCATATCTCGCCCCTTGTTGTTGGCCTAAAGAAAGACGATCAGTCTATGAGCCCGGGCATTTGTAAAAAAAAAAAAAAAAATAGTAATAAATAATGTAATAACATATGATTAGAGATACTTAAATACCTTTTTCTTTGAGGGGGAGCGGGATCTCAACTATCATTCCATATTCCTGTCACTTGAAACCATTCCTCTCTCCAGATACCTAAGAAAAAAGAGGATATAACATATCGGCGACAATATTTTGTTTGAGGACTTCAGCGGGTAGATTATTATCAGACCCAGTAGCTTTGCCATTTTTCAACCTTTAATTATTGCAATATGTTTTTTATTTTTTTTTATGGTAATGATGACAGGTTCAGGTACCTGTACTCAATCATCTGTAATAATTGTATTTATTAATACCTCTTCAAAATGTTCATCTATTAAGCTGTTCCTCTATAACAGTTAAATCTTTCTGTTCAAATCTTCAATAGATATACCGCCAAATATTTCCGTATGTGAGTTTCTTGATAATTTTATCCCTTGTAACATTTTCATATGCAACTTCTTGGGTAAATTGTGTCAAACTATTCCCTCAAGTCGTTTTATTTGCTAACACTTTACAACTGCTAATCTTTCAATTTGATTTCCTTCAATTTTAACCCCAGCTTTCCTCTGAATTCTATTCTTTTTATCAAAACATATCCTACGATTGTTTCTCCACTTGAGTCCACTTCACTTCAATAGTATCTACCACCTTGCTTCTAACTACTGTTAATAAATTCTTTAATTTATTTTTAAAGTCAATATAGTTTTCTGTTAGCTTATCGACATCCCAATTTTTCCAAATTACTATTTTACTTTTTATAGAAATTCACATCTCGAGAGTAGCTATAATCCTATGATGATCAGAATCTATATCAGACCTCTTTTATTGCTAATATCCAATACTTTCTCCATTTGTTGTTGATGTAGATATCATCAGTTTGGTTCTGGACTGAGATATCAGCGTCAGGAGAAATCGAAATGATTTTATGACAATTTTTATTGCTGTACAGTTCCTCCAATAACAAGACCATCGTTACCACACAGTTCAATCAAAAGTTTCCATTATCATTAATGTTCATCTTTGCCATGTCGCCTTAGAATTGTGTGTGTAACATCTTCATTACTTCGCAAGAAAATTACCTATTAAAATTATTATTTTGTTCTTAAGAACTTCTGTTATTCTTACACTCAAAATATTGTAAAAACATTCTTTTTCTTTCAAGTTTGCTTCCTCTAAAGATGCGTAAAATCGGATACCGATAATTGATATTTTTCGAAATTTAATTTTGATTAAATTTTCAGATGTAGATCTAATTCCCTAAGGCTGCGTAATTCTTTCTTTTAACAAGATACCTACACCATATATATGAGGGTCGTTATCACTTGAGTTTCACAAATACAGGAATGTAAATCCACTAGCAGTTGTACCTTCCCAATTTCATTCCATCTAGTTTCAGAAACTACCAGGATGTCAATTTTATATGTTTCTGTTTCTCTATCTACTTGAGCAAGTTTTCTTCTTTCAAGGAGAGCATCTACATTATTCTGACCAGTTCGCATACTTGAGCAACGTAGTCCTTCCGGCGTTTTCTCCTAGTAGACTTGAAGACAATTTAAAAATTTCGGAATGAGCAGATGGTCGGCCTGCAGCATCCTTGACTTGTGGTAACTAAACCTCAAAGCGTTTAGGTCCGCAACAATATTTCTGACATTTCCTACAGAACTGATGTTGAGGGTTCTACCGTCCTACACCATACCCGTGTCAGAGCCTTTTCTATGGTAATAGAGCACACTGCATGAAGGACAGATTCACAATTAATATAGAAGAGCTATTAGTTTCGCTTCACCAATCCTATTGATGCATCAAGTATAAATTACGTATATTACGTTTATGTACATATATACGTATGTAATTACTAGAATATGCCGTTAAAGCAATGAATTTAGACTTTGCTTCGAGTTTCACCAATGAAACTCTTAAACCAGTATTTCCATCAGGAATTCTCATCAATAGCAGAACTAATATATATATATATATATATATATATACACAGTGTGGTTTATTTTTCAACAACTCTCTTATTTTAATTGAGATATTATCCCTAAGTTATAAATATAACGGTGAAGCCAATGCATTTTGCTTAATACATTTTTTATTGTATATAAAGTGTACTAGGCAGATGCATTGCCCTCACCGTTTTATTTATAACATGGACTGTGCATTTAAAATTATGATGTTATCCCTAAGTTTTTACTTGAAAGTTATTAACGAAATTAATTTTTCTCCATTATCGTCGCGTACACGTATATGTTGAGAAAGCGTATCTTTACCACTTTGGCTGGGTCTGAAAGAAACATAAAATCCATACATACATTTCCTGGTGGTGCAGGCTCTGGAAGTGAGGCTTATAGAACTCATCCTCTGGACAGTGGGTTAGGGGAGCCAGTTTCAATCGGGGATTTTTTGCTAGGTTATTTCTCCTCCAAAAAGGCCTAGGGTTCACTCAGCCATCTGTAAAATGGAAACCGGCTTTCTTTCCCAAGAGTAGGTGTGTGAGCTGACCACCAATCTCAACTAGTCGCGACACCACAACAGAAACACCTTCGGAGCCTCACCAACCCAATTGAAGGTTCTTACGGTTAACACCTACATAATAAGAGCTACAATCTCTAGGTAATCAATCGCTGGCTCGGAGTAATCCATATTAAGAGAAGAAGGTTAGTAACTTTTTTTTTCCTTAAGCTTTTGCAATGTTATTAAAGCGAATCTTTCTTTCTCTCCGATTATCATTATTTATTTTAATATAAATTTCAGAAACAGTTTTGGTAGCAAAGTTGTTTGCATAATCATCCATTTTATTAGTTTCGTTTTGAAAAAAGTTCAGCATCAATGCATTTGAAACTTAGTGTTCAAATTTCAGGACGAATATAGCTACGACAAAGTTGAAATATAAGGACTCATAGTTTCAAGATCTTACATAGATAAGTAGCTCTGCATTTAGAATATCATCAAGTGTTCTTTAATTAATTAGATACAAATCTACATTAATTTACAACAATGATATCTTAGGCGCCTTCAGACCGACACAAGCGGTTTCTAATCTGATGTAGGATATTATATAACATCTCTCTCTCTCTATTACGTAGCCTTTACGACATCTGTAAAAGTCGAAAATTAGTCCAACTTACACCTTTCAAAAACCAACATAAATGAATTCTAGCTAGCATCCACAATTTAAGATCTATATAAAAGCAAACATCTTCAATCACCTTTAATTCTATTGCCCTGTTTTCAGAATGCTAGTCTAAAAACTAGCTCGAAACAAATAATTACACACATGATACCATAATGTAAATAATTATCCATTAATTATCACATTCTCTTCTAGAATTAGTTATGGTTTGAGGCATTCCTTTTATTGAGTCACTAAACTGGAAAAAGATACTTTGATGCTTCTGCTGATGTTTCATAATCGCTACGAAGGTTCTAATGAACTGTGGAATTTATTACTAAAATCATATTTAAAAAAAAAAAAAAACCTGATGGCTTGTCTTTCGGGGTTGTGACGTCATTTGCGAATGGCCGCCGCCTCGGTTGTCTTCAATGCAACATGACCTCGAGGGATCAGAGGCTTTGTTCATTAGAACAATGAGCAGCCGTGAATATCAACGCTTGCTACATTTGCGATGGAGTTAATCATCCAAGGCACGTATAGAAGGGTCATGTAATGATTTATTTTATCTTATTCCATTTTATTGTCTTTCCATAATGGAGGAAATTTGATGAATAGAATGTCAGAAAATAGCAAACCACTCCAAGTCTATAGTTTTCAGATAACAGTTCATTTTGACAAAGGATAGCTAAGCTCCCATTGATGGTACGCTAATTAAAACCGACCACCTCCTTCGAACAAAAGCTATCTATCTTCTACCTCTTTTTTTTTCTTTTTTAATTAGTAAAAATTGAAAGGAAAGATAGAAAAATCTTCTTTGTTTTGTAAGTCGGCTGTATGTGCGAATACGTGTCTCTGTGTGTTTTGTTATTTTTTTTCTTTTCTTTATTATTTTGTTTTATTAATTTTTAAAAAAAGCCTTTTTTTTTAACAAACTGATTTTTTGTCTCTTGATTTTTAATTATTTATTTCTTCATTTAATTTGAAATAACTGATGATATTTTTTGGGTTTTTAATGGAATAATGTTTCTTAAAGCATCTGATTGTTTTATCTGTGATTATTTAACAGACAAATGTTGAGCAGAAGTCGTGGAAGTAGGGATAATTATAGGAATTCTACCTTCTGCTTGTAGACTTTCTATCTGCTTTTAATGGCTGATACTGATACCCCATAGATTCGATCAAAATGAATCAATGTATACAAGTATAACACGAAACAAAATTGAAATCAGTGAATCAAAGGACCTCAACTTGTGCCTATTGCATTATATGTTAGCCTGTCAACGGACCATTAAAATATTCCGGACTTTTTAAAAAATTGCTTGTGTACATTTTTTTTTAATGAAATCACAGTCTAACACTCACGGACATGGAAGTAGCCAGGGTTTTACATGGGGAGGGCGGCAAAAATTAACTTGAAGCATTTTACAAAATTTTATTTTTATTGAATAGTAAATATTTTAACACTGGAAAAAAATAAAATAAAGTGTAATGCATTTGACTTCGGTTTTGGTTAATACATGTAAGGCCTGTTTCACAGGTTCTAGGTAAGCAATAAATAGAAGATAAATTTGAAAATATAGAAATTTTTATATGGATTTACCTAGCAAATAGTTACCTGAAACTTATCAAAGAAACAGACACTTAAGCCTTTGGGTAAATCTTTATGCTAAAGCCAGTCGTCGCGGGTCTTCCGCAAATCTTCGTAGAACATCTTAAATGATTTTCGTAATTTGATTTCCAAAGATTTTCCCCTGGCTACGCCCAAGATCACAGTATATCACAATATTTACAGAAATACAAAAATAACACATTATTTACGTCATTGTTCATAGTCTATGGTTCTTGATTTTTGCGCATAACTGATGTGGTTTCTGAAAATTAGAAAATAGTCATTTCCAGATATTGATGGCCATTCTAGTTTAGTGCTTAAGTATTGTTAAAAATTAAAAACTTTTTTAAAATATTTTTACAAATAAATTGCTGTTTTAACTCTGGAACACCATGCAAAATTTGGTTGCCAAAAAGAAAAAAAAAATATGATCAAATGAAAGACAGACATTAATATCCACATTTCCAAAAATGAACAATATTTTACTGTAACATTACAGATAGATCTAGCTTAGATACCACTTAATTTTAAATGCATTAACTTCAAATTTATCAACTTTTAATTTAATTCAGTACTTAGCCAATGTAATTGAAAATAGATTTTTAAGATGAAATTTTACTGTGCTAGTTACTGTGTCTTTACAGTGATTAGATATAAAACAGCCAATCAGTCATTCATTACACAAGAAACTTAAACTATTAGTTTACATTCAAGTAAATTACTAAAGCTGGAAGTATGTTAATTATTAAAACTTCATAATTTACTAGTTTTAGTGGAGTTGTTTCTCCTCATCATTACTAGTGTGCGATTTGTGATTTTACAAGAGGGGAGGGGGACCAGAATTATAATTTTATCCAGATTTAAAAATAATCTACCAGAATAAAATATGTATGCCAAGCTTTCCCTGAAAACTGACTTATAGGCACACAAAAACTTGCATTTTACATGGGATAGGCCTAACAGATTATAAATTTATTACATCATGTTTTTGTAAAATATACTTATTGGTGTAGTTATTTATAAACAATAACATTCTTTGGTCCTGGAAGTTCTGAAATCAAAACTTACATAAATATAAGACTTACATAAATCAGTTGAAGAGACGGGATGAATGTTGTTCCGACTAGTTGGCTGGTTCTCCTGTTGGTTTATCCAGGGCACTCTGATATTTAGGCTTGATCCATTTTGTTATAAACTTTTCTGCATTGAAGAAATATACTGGAGAACCATTTATTGAGCAGATTTGTTTTGCAGTTTGTAACTTGTTCCTTTGATCAGTCAATAAAGATCGGAAGAAATACAGACAGACAAATTCCTATCACAGAAAAATACAAATTTTAATTTCGTTTCAGCGAAACTTATTATTTATCTAAGTCTTATCTAAGTGTTTATGGAAATTTAACATATCCAGTGGGTGGGAAATAATTATCCTTGGCAGGGATACATCATTCATATCCGGAGTTTGGGATGGTCCAAGCCAGTAGGCGGAATCCCCCCCCCCTCATTCTCCTCCTACAAATCGCACACTGATCATTACTGAGAGACTAGATAGTAATTTAAAATTATAAAAACAATTGTTTTCCCCAGTTTTCCATAGAAAAACTGATACAAACATTTTTCTATATCTCTTATGGAAACTGGAATACCAAGAAAGAGTGATTTGATTTCAGTGCGATTGAGAAAACGACTGAAATAACATCCAACATTTACATTGACTTTAATTTATTTGATTTACTAAAGATACAGGTTTTAAAAATGAATAACGGAAGGAAGCACAACGAGAGAACAGGAGTGGGATGCCAGCAGTTCTTTGCATGTTAATCTCAGTATGGCTTCTAGCAAACTTTATGAACTTTCTGAGGGACATCTCCAATGTATTGGGGAGAAGACACCCACTTTATCTGCTATCTATACTTCAGTCACCCTTGGAGAAGATTCTGTGCCTGTTTTTCGAATGTTTTTCTTTTTTATTGAGTTACACATAAATTCATCGAAAAATTGGTTAAATAAACAAAAACTGTCTTAATAAGGCTTAAAAGAAAAATAATGTTTACGTGATATATGAATTTTTTTAAGCAATTACTGTGGCCAGATGTAACTTGTTAACTGTTATACAACAGAACATTACGGAACATTTCAACATTACGGATGCTTCGATATTGTTTTTCCCTCTTAATAAACCTACGGAATACAATACAGAATACGGAATACTGCCATTATCGCATAGTAATTTTGTTTTCCAAGTACGTAATATTGTTATCATTGTTTGCTTCGGTAAATGATATTGGAAAAAAAATAATTTAATCTAAAAAAATCATTACAAGTTTGGAAATATTTGTCAAAATTATGTATTAATTAATATTCCAGAAAATCTAATTACTTTTTTTTTCTTTTTTTTTTTAAAGAATAATATCAGTATAATTCATTACTGTACTATTTCGTTTCTGAAAGTTTCTTTAATAGTTTTGCTAAGTGTTTAGGTTGTAAATAATGTGTACGTGATTTACTGAAGGAAATGTTATTTTTCAATATTGTTTTATAACTTTCAAAATTTAATTTAATATAATTTAAAAAAATGTTAGTATGTGAATTAGTATTTGGAACATTGAATGGAAAACATTCATTATCAATATTCATTGAGACTTATTTTGTGCTGAGGAGAGTTCCTCTCAAATTAATGAACTGTAGCAATTCAAAATGGAAATTGATGAATTATTGGGATTGCAGATGTAAAACTGATCGTAAGGCTTAAAATATATTAACAACGTCGATTTGCTTTTTTTGTTTTGTTTTTATTTTGACGATATCTATTGAGGACGCAGAATTCTTGAAGCAGAATTTTGTTCCCGGCGGGGATCGGGGTTTTCTCGAATTGTTTCCCATAAAAAGGACTGTAGGCTTCTCTCAGATAGGGACAATTTTCCCCCTCAGGATTTAGGCCAGCAATCGTCGAACTGGCCTCCCCAGCGCATTATCACCCGATCGCTGTGGATCGTAGTGACTCTCTACTATTGACTTATCCACTAACAGATTTCACAAAAATCACATCAAAACTTATGTTCCCGATAGAACATCCCGTAATTAAAAATTGATGTAATATCTTCAGAAACGGGACAATATTATTTTTTTTAATTATAAAAATGAGCAAATAAAAAAAAAAGTCAGTAAGTAATAATTAATTGCTTCTGTTTTTGGAACGTACTCTAATTAGGCGTTTCTTTTATGTTTGGAAACTAACTCTCTCTGGTTACAGATGCTGTCTGTAAAGCGATTTTTCGCTCCGCAGTTCAAATGTTGCAGTCCGTCGAAAGAGATGCCATCGCACCAACAGCTTGATCGCGCACTCATGCACGCATCACAGAGCGCGGTCTTATCTTTATTAACTCGATTCCGCACACCCTATGAATCAGCTAGCAGCACCCTCCTACCTTGTTTGCCAATACGTTGTGCGCATCGTAGAACCATCCGCCTTCTCTCCCCCTTCCCTCGCCAACACCAAGTCACTTACGGCAACTCTAGCCAAAACTTAAAATTTTTGGATATAAATTTTTTATGCACACAATGAAAAAAAGTTTTTAAAGCTATTCTTTAAAATAAACTGAATTGAAACTGAGGACGTTCGGAGTTTTCTTTGGAGCTCTTGATTCTATCCTAGGCGGGATCGAGGTTTTTGGCAAATTGTTTTAATTAAATTGAAACCCTGGGAGTCTTTAAAAATAACTGAAATCAAATACGTACTTCAATCTCTTGTAATTCTTACAGTATTTCTTTGATACCATAGGCGTGGATAGTAAGAGGACTGAGAGGCCCGAAATCTTGAAATATGTAGATTTTTTTTTTTTTTTTTTACCTTTTATATTTTTTTGGTTTGAAAGGCTGATTGAGAGGACCTTACCCCCCCTCCTATTCAAATTTCAAACCAACTTTTATTTTATTTTTTTATTTTTTTTTTATTGTTGGAGATCGGTCCTCACTTGGTCTCCTGAAATAAAATTCTTTATTCCCCTGTTTGATGTATTTTTTAATTTAGAACGTAAATATTGAGACTTTGCGTAATCGAAGCACATTTAATATTCACATTTCATAATTCAGTAAAATCTTGTATTTCAGTAAAATTGTATTTTAGTTGCTTTTGTTTGGTGCACTATCATTCAGTTCCGCCCCTTAAGAACCATTGTATGGGGTTTTTTTTTTTTTTGGTTTTTTTTTTTATTTATTAGGCTTTATTTAGAGAAAAATTTTATTATAATTGATTTATAGAACAACTATTGGAAAATAAGATTTGTTTCGAAATGAAGTGTGTTTGTATTAGAGCCATCTCTTCCTAAGCTTCAGTTAATTTGAAAGAAGAACAAGAAGCACTGCAAACCGCTACCTTCAAACTAAGAGAACTCATTTGTTAACCTAATTAAAAAAGGTTCTACGTAGCCTCTGAATTACGTAACAATTTACAATTGAAGTAACTAATTATTAACCGAATGACTCGATTGTAAAAATTGGTAGCGTTTCTTTTGCTTTTTACTAAAATTAGAAAATATTGAAATCAATGTGACTCGTGGAAACGAGAAGATTCGTTATTATAATAAAATCTCCTTCGATCTATGTGATTAGCATAATTTTAGTTTATTTTTAGTAAAAGGATAATATCTAGTGACAGTATCTTGAGGTAGGATAGCAAACATAAAAATAATTAAGAACACAATACTACAACTATTAACGTGCAAATAAACGTTATGAGATAAACGAAAGATCTCCGAAACTCTGCATTTTTATCTTTGAATAGCAAATTCCTCGTAATGTAAAAGATATTGATCTACGATTAGTTTTCGCCTAATTTTAATGATTTTTTTTTTTCTACAAAATGTAAATGAAAGGAAGATATTCATTTTTGAAGGAGGAAAAAGCATGTTATTATTTAATTTAATATTATTTAATCTAATAGTATTTAATATCAAAATAACGCTAATATATTTTAATTTGCAAAAGAATTATTTAAAGAATTATTAACTTTCTATTTTCTCTTAAGAACCTTACATGTTGATGAATGAGGTAACGATGAGTGAGTGATCGGTGTCAACTATTACGAACTGTCCACTTGATAAAAGCCAATTAAATAATAGTGAGAATTCCTGAATTCTTCATATAAAAATTAAAAATTTCCACTTGAACTTAAAAAAAAAACTCAAATAAAATATATATTCGTATAATAAATAGTTCCTTTGTCAGGATTTTATTAAAATAAAACAAGGCCAGCATTCAGTGAAAATGAGCAATGTTCGATGTGTATCAGAAGGAATTGTAAGCTAAATTAATTACAATTCACAGTCTAGATGTACTTGGGCCAATATTCTTCTGTAAATCTTTTTTTTATTATATTTGATTGATTTATTTATTTGTTTATTTTATTTTTTAATGTTTTTCCTTAGGTGTAATGTAATACCATTACTTTGTTGTTGTTTTTTTCTATTCGGCTACCGACCACGATTATCTCTCGGGCGTTGGTGCAATTCCACAGTTACTCTAATTCAATATTTAAAAAAAACGAAGCTAGCCGTAGATGTTGGCGCGAATGGTAGAGTTTTGTGGAAGCGGTGGCGCTCCGTCTCCCTTCCACCGTGGCCGCCCAGTGTCACGAGGTTGGATTGCTTACACGGCGCATCAGCCTAATGGGTTGTAAACGACACAATGGGAGTCGCGTGCTGCATTTGTTCGCCGAGTCGTTGAACGGATCGGGGGCGGAGTTTTGCTTTGTAGTATGACGCCGGCTGAGTTTGCTCCTGGACGAAGTTTAAAGTGTTACATATCGTCGTTCTCAGTCTCAGGCTATGTTGATATCCAGTGATCAATCACGAGATATTATTCGTATCTGCCTAAGGAAGCAATAAAGCCCATTTCAAGGATTCAAACCAGTTTCACTTCGTGTGAGAATATTTAATCATTTTCAACTGCAAATTTGTTGATAGAGAATCGCACTGAAAAAATGAAAAAACAATAAAACAAAAAAAAAAATCCAGTTGTATTTTCAGTTGAAGTTCAGTAGAACTTAAGTTTGTGTATACAAATGTATATACACACACACACACACACACACACACACACACACACTGTATGGACTAAATCTTGATTCATTACAAACAGTAACAATATTAATGTTTTAGTTTAAAAAAAAAGCCAGACACACAACAATTAAAAAAAACATATTAACACATTAAAATCTTAATGTATAGCTTCCTTGAAAAAGATCAGCAGGTCCGATCGAAACCCGATCGAGACATTAAGATTTTAATGTGTTTTTATGTTTTTTAATTATTGTGAGTCTTTTTTTAAAATTAAAACATTAATTTTACACACGATAATCTCCATAAATATTAATGTGTTTTTTTTTTCTATATATAATTATTAGAATGGTTGGAATTTCTGAAATAGTTCGACAATTTTCAGTGTTGTATTTTGTGATAACAATCGTTAGGACAAGAGCGAGCATTTACCCACCAATCTTCCCCCTTCCCCCATATACACATATTTGTTCATTGGATATAGGTGTAAGTGGTATGCAGTGTAAATATTGCTTCTCTCCAAGTGAAGTAATTTGGAGGACAACAAATGAACGAGATTGAAGACACATCCGTTCCGTATCTGAGATTCGAACCCGGACCCGTTCAGGCTCCCGACTGACATCCAAGCGCTTTTTATGGTCTAAGTTTGGGTGCCAAATTTTAACTAATCGCATGGTAAATCTAAAGGGTCATGACAATAAGCTTTCATTAATAGGTAATTGGTTTATTTATCGTAGTTGCTGTGGATCCAAATTTTATCAAAATCAACAAAAGTTGGGAAGTCGACATCGAATAAAAACAAAACAAAAACAAAAAACTAAAGATCGCTTTCAAAATTTCTGGGGAGGGGTCAAGGTCCTCTCAACCGGCCATCAATTAAAAAAAAAAAAAAAAGAAAATAGTCTTAATCTATACATTTTGATATTTCGGGGGAGTGGCGGCTCACATCTAAAATAACATTTTGTTCCTCACCAACTAATATGTGGAAGTGAAGTGTAAAGGTTTCAAGAAAGTTGATGGCGAGTTTAAAAAAAAATGTATATATATACATATATAAATCCAAAACACAAAACTTGAAGCTGGTGGTCTTCAAATTTCGTAAAGCAAAGATTTCAATCAATCATTTGCAATTTAGAATTCAGTTTTATTTTAAATTTAGATTTAGATATAGATAATTTGATAAGTAATGGAGACTTGATGCACTCTTTATTGCTTCATTTTATATTTAGTCAATTTAATCTTTTTTGTATTAGTTAATTTGTATTTAAATTTTAGATAGTTAAGATAAAATCTTTTAATTTCAAATTTAGATTAGTTTTAAATTTCATTTTTAATATTAATATTTAGGTTAATTTTAAATTTTGAAAGGACAAAATCCTTATTACTTTGCGTTTTAGTCTAAATTAATTCCAAATTTCGCCGCTGATGAAGTAGAAACATAAATTAGATTATGTTTCTATGGAAACAGTGATTTGTTTTTTGATTGGCATTCCGAAAGCAGTGATTTGTTTTTTTGATATTGGAATTTTCAAATCACAATTCACTGTCCGGCTCTTTTATATATATATATATATATATATTTCTTTAATTTTTCGATTTCAGATCAATTTTTTTCGTTATTGGGACTTAGGATCGTCTGTTCCTAGGTTTTTACGCGTTATCAGCCGAGATTTGGCGAATCCGTGAACAGATCGCATAGAAAAAAAAGATGCCTTTTGCGCTTTAATAGGAAAATTTTAAATAACAAAATATTCACTTCACTTTAGTTCATTTTTCTGTGAAAATCACAATAAAACATATATACATACAAGTAAAACACCTATCGAAGTCGTAGCGTGTAAATATTAATGACTCAAAAATAGATTCGTAAAATACCGCTCTAATCTTAGTAAGAAAATAAATTTAAAATACTTCTTTTTTAAGACTTTTTCTAGCCAGGTTTTTTAATTCGTTGCAAAATCTTAATGCTGAAGAGCGAAGTAAAAATCTGGAACAAAAGAGTAAAAAAAAAAAACCTCTCCCTCTCCGGTGGCTGTCTGTGAAAAGAAACGCGTGCGTTTTCCGTCGGTCAAAATCTTGACATTCACTTGCGCGTTGGCTTTTGTGACGGGGATTGTTGCGTCCCAGGAACAATTGACCGGAGCTCACGTATTGTGTAGCCCGTAGCGGTGATGAGTCTCTTCTGCAGGGCACCAGTTCAGCTTTTATTATTATCGGCTGTAGTCTCTCCGCCGATGTCTGTTGGCAGGGCCGTCGTCTTTTGTTTGAATTCCTGCCGAGGCTTTTGTCCGTGCAGAGCCTTTTCGTGCCTTGTCTTTCGCTTGGAAGAACTCCTCCCAGCAGTCGATGGCTTTTATAAGTTAATCTTAACAAAAGCTTGATTTTTCTCCCTTTTCCTAGCTGTGGTAAATAGGACTTTTCGGTGATTGAAAAATCTAAACAAAATATCTAAAAAGAAGTTATTGAAGCTGTGAATGCCATTTGCAGAATTGTATATTAAAAATTCTTATTGATTCCATTGCGTGCCACTGTTTTCAATGGTACAGCAGAATCCTTACAAATTCCCCAACTTTTTTCTTTTGAATGTTTTTGAATGCTTTTATGCTTTTTTTTTTTTTTCTGTTTACAAAAGGAAAAGAAGTTTTATTCGAAATTTAACGTCAGTGAAGCAATCACAAAACTTACTTCAACATCATTTTTTTTTTCGCAGAAGCATTCCATGTAACGTAGCAAATTAGTAGTTTAATTTTTAGGTAGGGTTGGAAAAATGTTAAAGCACTCCCTAAATAAAATTCTTAAGGCTCCACGTTGCTCGGGATCCAGAGTAATCTTAAGAAAAGATCTAAGGAATTTAAGAATATCTCTCTTTATTTGCTCTAACTTGAATAATTAAAAACAGTTTCTTAGGAAACTTGTTTGCCATGGTTATCTTAAGTCCTAATTAAAACTAATAAACTTTTATCTTATTAATAAAGACTAATAAAATTAGTCTCAAACTTATAATAATAAATTAAATAAATAAATAAAACCTACACGAGATGTACATACACCAAGATTCTACCACATCCATGTATGCCAAGTTTCAGCTTATGTAGGCTGGTTGTAGATCGTTTGGAGTTACGGTTTAATCAGAAAGTGTACTTATTACATCATGCAGTGCTCGTCCATGTGAATAACGCAATTGATGATATTTAGAAGATTGCCAATACTTTCTCGGGAATTAGTTCAAAATCTGTTAAACATTAGCACAGAAATTCTCATCCGGTGAAAGAAGACGCACATAAAGAAAAGGTGAATGATCTTCTTGATTTATCTCTTATAGTTTTCCAGATCTGTCCGCGTCTAACGCACTTCCTCTGCGTTTGGAAAATAATTTTAATTTCCTCTAAAAAGAGAAATAATTTCTACAATGAAACGTCCGCGACAGGAATCTGAATCTGCAATCTTCTGATCTGAAGTCAGACGTCTTAACCATTAGGTCACGCAGTCTATGTTTGAATTATTGATGTTAAATATCACTTTATCGCTTTATCACTCCTTCTATACGCTATGATCTTATGAGAAATAAAAACACAAAAATGTCCACTTCTAAAGATAAATTATTACATGGTTTTATATGTTTACATATCGACGGTTGTGCCGAAAGTTTTGAATTGTAGTTTTAGCGATATGCGTCTTTAAAATGGTTGAGAACCTGTTAATTAATATAAAAAAAAAATTATGTAGAAATTTAATCTAAGTTTAGAAAAAAAACACTGGCTATTAAAGGGACTTTAAAGAACTGTGGCCAGTTATTTCTGTAATGAATTATTTTCTATTTTTTTATTCAATATTTAATCGAAATGTAAATTTATCGTCCAACCACCAATCATTTAGAAAATAAGATTTTTTTTTTTTTTTTTTTTTTTTGGTCGTCTTTAATTTATAAAAATATTTTAAGCTACATGTGTTTTTAGCATTGATTTAACAACTAAACACTTTTATATCGATTTATATCTTTGAAACAGAGATAATTGTACCTTGTATCCCTATGTTAATCTGATAACACTGGACATTAAAGGTTTAATCTCACTTCTGTAGCATCTCCAAAAAAGCGTAAAAAAAAAAAAGTTTTAAAATACAAATTTAAGTGAAATGCATAGTTATCGTACTTCTGTGAGCTCAAAAATTATGTAGTTTAGAAAGCTAAAATTTTAACAGTAGAGTCTTTTATAAGGATAATCCTATTAATTTTGGTACATATCCGACCAAAATGTAGGAAGGTAACGGTCCTTTGCCGTCAGTTGGCTATCAGATAACTTAAAAACTATTTGTTCTTGAAAGCTGAGCCTTTAAAGACGATTCAGATTCTACACGGGAGATTCCTATTGATTTTGGTAAACATTGGACCAAAACCCTAAGGAGCTATCAGCAAAGTAAGTAAATAACTAGCTCTTGAACGAACAACTATTTCTGTTTCTTTCTTTATTACATATTTTTTTGTTTTTCCAGATTAACTTTATTCGATGTTACTGTAATCGCTACTTTACACTGTGTTTGAAAACTTCTTCAAACACTCTAGCAAATTTCCCATTTATAAGTTACAGTTCGGCGAAATCGGCGTCTCTTTATACGAGTCAGTAAACTTCCAGTAACAAGTCTCGTTTTGCTCTCGTTGAAATCGTGTAAGAAAATGCCGTGCGACGATCCGAATACGAGTTGGTTTTGCTGCTTTAAAATTTTTTTATTAATTCTCAAGTCATCTGACAGCAGAGATAAAGAAAAAAAGATCCCGGAAGAAGAGTGAGTGTGGGGGATGAAGTCGTCGATGTGATATCCAGATTTCAGCATCAAGTTACCAATGTCACATTTTTTAAATACATTTTACTCGCCGCTAAGCGCACAGGTATCAAGTTGCTTATGAATTTGCTTAAAATTACAGCATTCTGAATTGAGAAGTAAGTGGTACATTTCGAATATGTTTGCGTGTTCTTTAAGACGGTTTAGTGCGGTTTTAGGGCACTTGTAATGTCGCTATTACTATATTTACCAATTGCAGGAAAACTACAATTGTTTCTGAACTGAAATTAACTTCAACTTGTCCGTATTAAATAAACTGAAGACTTATACAACAGTTTGATTTTAAAAAGTTGATAGCTTGATTCCTAACAGAATGAAAAGGAGAACTGTAGGCTATTTTAACGTTTTTCTGTATTTTCTTTTTAAGTTAACAAAAAAAAAAATACGATATTCTCTTATGTAAGTTTGAAATTTGTAATTAATTAATAACAGTAAATAATAATTGACATTAAATTTAATGTCATTTCTGTTTATATGTGAAAAAAAAAAATAATTCTAATCTCAAAATAGGCCTATATTATCGAAAGAGTTAGAATAGTTTCACTAGTTCGAGGTTGCAGAGCGTTAAATTTCTTCAAAGTAATCGGAGGCGAGAGATGTAAGCTTTTGGATAAAAAAGTAACTTGATCAACTAGACAAAAAAAAAAATACGTTAACACTATTTGTATTTCTTTAATCCAACACGACACATAAATAAACTCAAACATCTTCACTGTAGGTACCGTAGATACAAATATTTCGTTTAAATTTCTAAAACTATTTCAAAGTTTAGCTTGATGAATTAAAAATAAAATAACATAAAAAAAAATGGAAAGAGAAATCTTCCTTTCACCAAAACAATATAATATTCAATAAATAAACCATATTTTTCTTAAAAACATGAATAAAAAAAGCAAGTGATAAAATTGGACAATAAAAACGATGACAATTGTTGTAAACATATTAGTTTGCTTTTTTTATCACGTGCTTTGTTTATTCATGTTTTTAAGTATTATATGGTTTATATGTTGTATATTATATTGTTTTGGTGAGAGGAAGATTTCTCTTTCCATTTTTTTATGTTATTTTATTTTTAATTCATCAAGCTAAACCTTGAAAAAATTTTAGAAGTTAAAACGAAATATTGGTATCTACGGTATCTACAGTGGAGATGTTTGAGTTTATTTATGTGTCTTGTTGGATTAAAGAAGATAACGGTTTTTGATGTACATCTTTTGACTATTTGTATTTGTTACTCAGTTGTTCATACTGCTTACTTTAAATCCTTGAATAACATCTAAGCACTGGCTCTTCTTTTCTCCTGATCCTTAATACACATGTCTTACTCTATGTACTTAGAAATAATCATCTCGAGTCTTCTTGAGGAACACATACAGTAATACTCTGCAATACGTCTAGGTCTTTTAAGCGTCCTTGGTAATGCCCATGTTCATAGCAATCCGGAGCACACTTGAATTCGATATATTTGATCGTTTGTCAAATATCATTGGATTTCAGTTGTTAATACTAAGAAGATATTACACTTCTCTGAAATTACAAATCGTCTTTACCTTAGAGAAAACCATCTTTTCTATAAGCTTGCATTTACACTTGTCTCCTTCAAAGAGCCCAACTTATATACCGTTCTTTTTCAACAAACAAATGCAAGCATACTTCAGCTTCCTTACAGTTCGGACTGCCAGACAGAAAATAAATTTTATATTCTCCAACAATCATAAAGTTATTTTAATTATATTAAAGAAGGACCAAACACACACAATAAGTAAAAATAAATATAAACACTTCATTATTAAAACTTCATGACATGTTTCGAGGATCTCTTCATAATCCTCCTCTTCAGATGATAAACATAATATTAAGGAAAACTCTATGGCTCCGAACATAATATTGAAGCCCGAAAAGAATTTCAACAAATCAATACAAAGTAATAATTCAATAGCTTACAATAATTGTTACCAAATTACAAATTATGTTGCACAACATCTTTATTAATTTGGTAACAATTACTGTAAGCTATTGAATTATTACTTTGTATTGATTTGTTGAAATTCTTTTCGGGCTTCAATATTACGTTCGGAGCCATAGAGTTTTCCTTAATATTATGTTTATCATTTGAAGAGGAGGATTAAGATCCTCGAAACATGTCATGAAGTTTTTATATTTTACTTATTGTGTGTGTTTGGTCCTTCTTTAATATAATTATGCACATCATGTCTGATAATTATTATAATAAAGTTATTTATTCTTCTACAAATCATACTTCTGAAATGAGTTTCAGAACGTCAGAATAGTACTTTGCCATTGGAGAGTGGATTTGGAGTGAACCAATCAGAAACTCGAGATTGGGCGCAATGTGGCCTATGGTAGTCCGAAATGCACTTATCTGGAATTTCCTATTCAGTCTGTATTTCGTCAAGGGGATATCACCTCGCCCCTACTTTTTAACGCTTTAATTGATGCTATTATGAAAGAGGCTTTTAAAAATGAAAGTGATGTTCAGTTTAATTCTGAACTTTCTGCCGATACTGACTCAGAGGCTACTAACAGTCTGTATCGCATTGCTAACATTACTAGATCACATACATGGCTTAGAAATTAATATGAATAAAACAAAAGGCATGACCACCGATGGATCACAAACAGCTATATATCTCGATGGAAACCAACTCGAACAGGTCAATCAGTTTAAATACTTAGGTTCATTAATACAAGAACAAGTAGCAGCGACAAGTGAAGTCCACAATAGAATAGGACAAGCATCAGCAGCCTTTGCATCACTCAAATGGTGCCTTTGGAAAAAGGCCAACATTGCTATTAAAACCAAAATGCGGCTATTGAGGACCTTAATTCAACCGATCCTTCTATATACATCTGAAACGTGGATTTTACTGAAATAGGAATATTAACAAACTGGAAGCTTTTCAGATGCGATTCCTAAGGCAGATCCTAGGCATATCCATTCGTGTCCGTCACCGAAACAAAACAATTCGCGGATGGTGTAAACACCAACAAACAATCCTTGATTACATCCAGAAACGCAGACTACGCTGGTTTGGCCTTGTTTGCAGAATGGATAACACCCGGCTCCCTTATAGTCTTCTTTGGCGGCTAAGTTCATGACTGGAAAGTTCATCTAAAAGCTCCAAAGAAAACATGGTTCAGACAGATTGAAGAAGACATCAAAAACCAACTACTGACTCGAAACGTGGCTAAAAAACATCCCACTGATCGCAAGAAATGGAAAGATATTGTAAATAATACATCGAACCCTGTGGCAACTATAGCAGTGTAGTGGCTGCGAGGTAATCCTGCACCTCAATCACCAGCTTAAGGACTGATAATGATGATGATGATATTTAGAAAACAAGAATGATATGGATCTGATTTTTTCCATGCAATAAATAACTGTGCTGTATAGACTACCAATTATCAGTAAAAGTCAGTAATTACAAGAAAATCTGAGATAATGAAATCTCAAATAAGATTCAATACCTCATGAGTAGCCTGCTGGGGAAAATATATCCTCTATGGTAGTACTGAGTCAAGGCTATTATGTATTAGTATCCTGGCTATCATCTCACTTGTATTAAGGTCGGAATTGTATTAAGGTCTACTGTACTGATCCGAAAATTAACAAATGATCATAGACGGTCAGCAGGAGAGAGAGAAAAAAAGAATGAAAACACAGAAAGAAGGGAATTTAGACTCATATTAAGACATATCAGTTAAATCAGTCGGCCAATGCATATACCTTTCAGCTTATGTCTAACTGTCAATGCCAGATAAGCACCGATTCACATAGACAAAACAAAAATCCTGATAAATCTGGAAATTGTATCCACATATTTTCTTCAAATTTATTGCGCATATTGAAAATGAAGTAAAATATTTAAATGACGCCATACAACTTCCCACTTTCTAACTTTCATTGACAAATCAGAGACAAAGCAATCTCACAAGTAATAACATTTTTTTTTTATTACGAAAATAATTGATTAAAAAAAGCATTTTGTTGAAGATTATCCAGTTTTTTAGTAAATACGGAACATTTACAAAAAACAAAATCAAAAATGTTATCTTTCATCAGGACTGCCATGTTATCAGAAGGATGGTTAAACCGACAGAGGATCTACACCAGTGCTTCTCAACGTTTTTCGCGTCACGATGAACTTCTGTATTTGCTAAAATACCGACACATTGTTCCTAAATTCCACGACACAATAAGCTTTTGCATTGCTTTTACAGTTTACAATAGAATCTTTGATAAAGAAAAACTCTAAAAATGGCTCTTAATAAAGTATTACTTTATTTTAAAATAATGTTTCAGGGTATTTTTAAAGTTTTATTAAATTGTTATTCATCATAAATTATACTGTTTACATTTAAGTTTGCCTAGATAACTTTACGTACAAGAATATATTTTAGATTATTCGTTTGGTTAAGTGTGAAGCTGAGTGTTTATTATAGATGAACCACGCCATGGGCTTCCTCACGGCATAGCCCTTTAGAAGCTCTGATCTAGACAGACGATCTCGGTGTTTTCGAACATTGTATCCCTTTAGTTTTCAGCATTATATTTTTCCTTTCTTGTCTTAAGTGATTTTTACCTTTCACTCCATTTTAGAATTTTCATAATTTTATTTATACAATAGATAAACCACTAGCTCTACAACAGTCTTAAGGATATTTTTCATGTAAATTTTGATAGATTTGAATAATTCACATTTACATTAACAATCTGAATAATTGTTACTGTAAGTTTTCATGTAATTGTTACGTCTTTTATTGTGATTCGTTGTTATAATGGACATATTAGGGTAGGTTTCAGCCGCACGAGGCGTAGGCCAAATTCGCCGCCTGTGAAAGTCCGTAGTCGAACTCTTTCGAGCTTGAAGTCCTGTTCGTCAATTTCGGTTAGTACAGACGGTGTTGCCAGTCGCTAGAGCGAGCGAGATGACTACACTCACTTAAATAAAGGGGATTCCCGGTTCCGTCACAGATTAAATAATAAAAAGTTCTGTGCTCATTTTTATCGGTCCGAATTGTGAAATTGTGAATTGTGAAATAAAAAAATGGTTGAAATTTTTAGTTCAGATTTATTTATTGTGAAATTTTGCCGCCCCCAAAAAGGGCCGCCCCCGCCACACTACGCCTCTGAATGGACATCTTGGTTTTTCGCTGTAATCTATAGCGCCCTTCTTTAAATTTCTATTAAGCCAATGAATGGAACTTCTTTAATTTGGTGTGATTTTGGAAAAGAGACAAGAAATAATATATCGCATGGCCTTTGTATTTGAAACCCTGAAACTCCCTGTGTATGGGAGCCCTGTGAAAAATTTGCACAAAAACCTCCTAGAAAAAGCTTAGAAGCCAAACAATTAACTTCTATCTGAACGCATAATAAAGCAACGTGAATTGGTTTTTAAATTTTCACGAATCTTTTGATGTCCTTAAAATTAACCAGTTTAAAGATTTGGGGGATTTGATAAGTTTTTTTTTAGGAAATTTGATGATTGTTTTCAACGGATCATTGATAATTTGCAACTACTTGAGATTTTTTTTTTCACAATTGTAATAAATAAAGAAAAAGTAAATACAAAAAAAAAATTGTACTAAAATAGACTTCAAGTTCTTTCATGTCTGCTGTCACTGGCACTGTGCTGGCAGTGTCAGTCTTCAAAGAAATGAAGATAACGTCTTATTTATGAAAGATAAATAATGTAGATGATTTTAATCAGTTCATTCTTGTGTTATTGCAGATAATGCATTATGAATTTCGTTAGGCTCTTTGTATTTGGAAAGCAAGGGAGATCTTCTGGTTTGCTGGCTGTACGTCTTGTAGATCTTCTTAATACAAATGAAAGGAAAGAGAGGGCGCTTTCCGATTGTCTTCATTTCCTCTGCTTCTGACACATCTTTCCTCATCCCCTAGCGGAGAGTTGGGGTTGGGGATGCAGCCAACTTTTGTCTTTCCATCCTCCCCCACCGCCGACACTCCAAAACCTTCTTCCCAATCAGGCACTTGCATTCAGGCGCCCCGCCGGCGCTTTAACGGCAAATTAGAAGCGGGACGGGGATGTGCCACCCTCGCACGCAGCCAACTTCCGCCCGGCCGAAGTCGACGCTGCACAAGAGGAGGTTTTTAGCGCAGCTTCTCCAACCATTAGTGTGGACAATGGAGAGGCCGAAACGACGGCGGAGCTGGCCTTTTGTTGCCGACGCATGACAAACAGCCCGATCCGCGTCTCATTGTAAGAGCTGCTACAATACCCCGCCATTGTCGAAGACAACTGCGTCATCGGAAAGGGGAGTGGGGGTGGATGGGGATAGCAGAGGGGCGGTCGCTCTCTCTCTCCCCTGCTTTTGCCATTTTTGTCGGGCGAGACTCCCAGGTTGATGAAGAGTGCCACGGAGTTGATAACGGGCCTCTCGGATGCCTTTCCCGCCCACCCGTTTCATTGTTACCGAGAGCATGACAAACACAGAGAATTCCATTGTACACCGAGCCCGCTTCATTCCAGCGCGATATAGCGTATCGCGAGGCGAGGGTGTATGTTGACGTCATCTGATGGGATTCCATTTTTGACAGGCCCTCTCACTGATGAAAAGACCTGCTCGGTGCTGGTAACAATAGCAGATGGCTTTATATTGTATTCCCTCGAATAGCAACGCAAACACCGCACTAAAAGTCGTGCTTTTGCTCTATTCCAGCTCTTCTTCCGCTCTTTCTTTTTCGCTCTCTGCCATTCTTAATACGGCGCGTTGCACAGTTGGCAGTCATCAGTGAAAAGTGGGAGGAAAAAAAATAAGTTGCTCCTTCTTTTTTTTTTTCGCTCCTTTTTCGAAGATTTTTACCAGCCTTTTTTCATTTTCAATTTTCCCACTCTTATAAATCGTCCTGCCTCAATTAATGTCTTTAAACGGAAACTTACATCCGTAAAGCTAAAGAACCCCTTTTTTTACGTCCCGTTCTGGAAAGTTTTCTGAAAAAGTACATCTGGAAATCACTATTAGATAAATTAATAATTTTTGTCTTTTTACATCACAAAAGTGATTCTTGGTTCACCCGCTAATGACGCTGAACCGATTAATGGATCTTCATGAAACGTGATGTGCATATTTACTGATAAGAATTTTTTTTTTCATATGAATTCGTTTCACTTGGAGGTGAAAAAAATTACATTAAAAGCCAAACAACGAATTTTCTAAGTATTTCTAACAATGCGGATTACTTCGTCATTTCGCATGCTTATATTTCATTAAAATTAATTTGATTTTAAATAACTTAAGTATTTGGAGACTAATAATAAACAACCATTAAAGCACAATACTAAAAATTAAAATTAAAAAGACTTACTAAAATTGACGTTTCGAGGCTTAACTATTAAACGAGACCCCTTTCTCAAATTAAAAAGTAAACGGAGCTTATGAAGTTCGTCTGAAATGGAGTCGTCAGAATTTGGGGATTAACTTTCAGCAAAAGAAAAACTTGAAGATATTGTGGATTCTGCAAATATTGTAGTATATTGTTTTAAGGAAAGTTTACCCTTTTTACTGTTTTAGAAAGAAAGAAAAAATGTATTAAAAAAGTAAAAAATTCCTTGATATGAGCTTGATATATACCCGCTTTAAAAAAACAAAAAATTGTTAAGAAAAACCGGCATTAATTTCTTTCACAGACTTCTATTTGTACAAGAATGAGTTATCACTCATACGTATAATTGCTGACGTATTTCAGAAAGTTCTGATGAGCAAACAAAATGCTCGATGTCAATGTATACATGAGATGTCAATTGGAAGGATACAGATTCCAAGAGATTGGTTCCCCATATTAGTTAACCAAAGAAATTTTACACTTGTTTTTCTTCAAATTATCGCAGCCTGAATTTCTTGAGTTTCCCATGGCATTTTTGTAACCATCAACAAAAAAAAAAAAAAATTATAATAATAAGAATTAAAGATAATAAGAAAAAAACAGTCAATCGTGTTTCTCACTGTCACCAAGTAAATAGTAGAATTTTTGTGAACAATGATAGTACTACCGTTCAAGTATATTAAGTTTTACCGTTGTAAAATTAATAAGTAGTAGTAGATAGGGCTTAATAATTTTTCTACCGTTTTGAAAAATATTTCAATGCATGTTCAAATGACAGTATTTAAAAAGCGGATAAGGGATAATATCTGAACAGAGATCAGCAATTATATTAATTTCTACTAGAATTGAAACGAAAGAAAGGTTTGAATTAGAGCCATTGCAACGCATATATATACTATATATTGAATTGGAATGATCCAAATGGCTTAGAATCAAGCGAAGCATCCACGTAGAGCAGTTTATTATAACAGATAGAATAGTTTGTGAAAAATAAAAGACACCTTTTTCGTTGTCACCAATAATTTTATTTAACAACGTCTTCAATAGTTTGTTCCACTGCCTTCTGCGATCTTTCAGTCAATTTCATAATTCCATATTCCCAAAACTTTTTATCTTTTTGAGCAAAAAAAAACGTTGCAGGTGCCTTTGGTGTCATCCAGGGAATCGGATGACACCATTAAGAGAATTTTGTAAAGATCGAAATCAATGGAAATCCGAAGGTGCAATGTCTGATGAATAGGGCGGATGAATCAGAACTTCCCAGCCAAGCTGTAACAGTTTTTGTCTGGTCATCAAAGAAACATGCGGTCTTGCATTGACAATAAGCACGCATGACCGTGCTTATTGTCTTCCATTTCAAATTGGCGACACAAAATTCACCAATTTTGTCTTCAAAAATTTAATTTTTTTTGTTTAAAATGCCCGCTGATACGACAGCTGTCACAATGCAATCTAACAAAATAGTGTCGAATGACGTTAAAGACACCTAAGCGCTACTAGAGCCAACTTACGTAAAAATACCGAACGAACTTTTTTTTTTCGATTGACCGAACCGGCCAACCTAATATCCTTATATCTAATATAAGGATCAAGCTTGTATGGGGATCCTTAGCTGAAATTTTTGTCGGTGCCATTGCATCAAACTGATTTCTGCATACAAACAAAAAGGGATCATATTCTGGACATTAATTGATACACCATACAAAATGTTAATAAAATTGGAGTACTGAAAAAAAAATTTGCCTTTTTTAAGCGACATATCAAAAGCATTGACTAAATATGATGGTCAGTTGCAATAAGTGCAATCAATAAGTGCAGGAAATGTAGAAATTCTAATATGACGTAACTGATGCGAATTCCTCGTTAACCTTTTAATTGTAGTATAATTTTTTACGTAATTTGGGGGTCTCTAAAATGTTGGGCCCCTGGCTGCAGCCCAATCAGCTCCCACCCACCCTTAATCCGCCATTGTCAGTATAATATTTAACAAGAGTCTAAGACACACCCATATTTCATTTTCAACACATGAGCATTAAAAATAGTTTTTTTTTTTTACAACGATCCTGATGAAACAGTTCTTGCAATTAAAGTGATAAAACTTAATTCTATTTTCTGAAGGCTCTAAATTTGTGGATACTAACAATTCGAATACGATTATACTTACAATGTTTCGACTGCAACTAATTGCAATTTATGTAAATTTAATAAACTAATATAAAATGCTTATTTTCTAAAAAAAAAAAAAAAAAAAAAAAAACCTTAAGGCACAGCACATAAATCTAAAAAGCACCAAAATCTTAAAAAAAAATGAAAAATAGTTCTGTCGTTTCCAATATCTCACACTGAAATCTGAGGGCATCGGATGAAAATGTGTAGACTTTTTATTAATATTTTTTAAAATTAATTTAAATAAAGTTAATCTTTGTTTTTAATATAAACTTTTTTTCTTTTTTTTAGTTGTATAGGATTAAAACAGAATTTGAAAAATATAATTTGCCATTGATTCTAATTATGTTTCTCTGTTTAGAAAAGTGCCAGTAGTTTTGGATCGTCCTGTATTCATCTTATTCTAATCACTTTTCTTGAGCAACACTATTAGAGTAGAGTAACATTACCACTGGCAGTTTTCGCCGTTGTTAAATCTCAGCAGTCTATCGTGAAAAGAGGGGAGGGGAGAGTAAATGCACCTCTTCCTCACTCGCACTTCGTTTTTGTTCGATTCTTACACCTATGCCAAGTTCCGTTTTCGGTCTGCGAGGGAGTCGTTGCCATGACAATAACAAGCGCGCCAAATTGAGTGTTTCGCCGTCGATATATATTTTTCTTTCCTTTCTTGTTCTCTCCTTTCTTTAGCTTCCCACCCATCATTCTCCGTTCTCCTTTCTGCTTCCTTTATCTTCATCTCTTTCTTGGTGGTGCTGAGTTGGTGTATATAATATGATTCTTTTTTTTTCTTTTCTTTTCTTTTTTCTTTCGCTTTTTCGTGAATTCAGTCAACAATCCAAAAACCTTCTTTTTCTTTTTTTTCTTCTTGGAATTAAATTTATCGGGCGTTTATGAACAAGCCGCCAGGAATAAGGCTGTTAAAGAATTTGAGTAACTTATATAAAGTCAGTGGAGGAAATACCCTAACTTACAAATCGTTGCAATGAAAATGAAATGCATATCAGGAAATTGGGAAATACTTTAATAAGTGACGTCATTATTTGTTAAAAAAAAATAATTTAGAAAATGATATCGTGCTATTGAGTGAAAGAGACTTTGGAAGAGTTGAAATTTGCCGAAAAAAAAGTGGGATTAACTATAAACAAAAAAAAAAACGAAATAGAGGATCATAAAAAGAAATAATACAACAAGCAAAATGTTCAAATATTCTTGTGTAAATATTTTAACATTTTGCTATTTGTAATAAGATCCTCTACTTTTTCTTTTTGTTTAACGTTAATCCCATTTTTTTTCGTCAAATTTCAGCACGTGAAGTATTCTAAATACGAAAGAGTCGAAATTTTAAATCCCTTGAATAAGTGAAAAAAAAATTATGTGGGAACTGAAATCAGCTAGGAAATAAAATTTTATCACTAAAAAAAAAACCCTTTTAGGGTCAAAATCGACTTTACAAATACTAAAGTAAATATTTATAATATTTAAAAAAGTTTTTTACGAGTGTTAAAATTTTTTTTTAAAGTTCTTGAATGGAGCCAACACACAAGTCTAAATAAAAATTAAGTTAAAAGTTTAAAAAAAAACCTAAATATTTACAATTAAAACAAACTAGTTTCGTCCCCCTTAACGGGTCATCATCAGTGAATATTCTTTAGAGTTGAAGAGTTGTACAATTTTGCAGAGACGTATAAAAAGATTTCGTGAGGAACAGAATAAAAGAGATAACTTCAATAAAAAAAAAAATTAGTAAACAAAAAATAATGCAATCTAGAAGGAGGCCCAGGATCAAAAAACAAAAAAACAAAAGCCATTTTTAAAATTTTGTGAAATACTCTTAAACACTTTGTATTTCGATGAGTCTTCCTTCCCTTTAAAGGACCCCGCCCATGAAAACATGTCTGTTGTATTTCTAATAACTATTTCAATCCTTTTTTATATGAATTTATTTTGTTTCTTTGAAATGTGCAAATAGAAATGGAAACTAGAATACTTGATAAAGAAGCGCATCATTAACACTGATAGAACAGCTTTTTCCTTAAAAGAAAAGAAAGTAAAAGTTTGTTTCCTTTTACCCAAAACGTTATTGTTTTGTTATTTTTTTTTATCATTTCCTGAGCAGAAGTTTTCTTGGCGAATGAGACAGAGTTAAGGACTAAACAATTTACTCAAATTTTAATGAGCAAGAGTCAAGGATTCATCATTCCATCGCCGCTTCGCTGTCTTTTAATATTTATTGAATTTAGAGGAATTTTAACAAGCGAAGCAATTTTGATTTGTTTGATTCATATACCAAAACTCAGGAGGGAAATCCAGGTAACACGACTTATTAAAAGAATAATAAAGTCAAGCGTTTGTTTCACATCCGACTGAGGCATCTCCTAAATAGCATCAGAATGAATGTCTCTCTCTCTCTCTCTCTCTCTCTCTCTCTCTCTGAAGGGTTCAACTTTTATAAACAAATTTATCTGACTGTAATAAATGACGTCATTTGTGAACACACCCACTTCCAAATAAGATTAAACCACGAAGGTTATCTTAACGTACTTAATGGCAGAGAGAATGACCATCTCTGTGTTAGTCTGTGGTGCAGCCTTTCCGATGACCGCAACTTCATGTTTAAATTTACTGCACACAGACTATGATGCTTTAACATCTTACTTTAAAAATCAATAAAGCACTTCATTATTCTAATGTTTTCGATTTTATGATCAACTAGTTACAAATATTGATGGTAAAAATTATTTCTATTTTCCATTCTCACAGAAAATTGCGCCGGACAGACAAACAGACAGACAGACAGACAAATAAAAGATTTTAGTAATATAGATTGTCACTTTTAGTAATATAGATTGTGACGTTTGAATTACAAATATTGATGGTTTTTGAGCTGCAAATAGTGATTTTTTTTCGATATTCCACCTCAAAAAAAGAGTGCTTCTTTCTTTCTTGACTGTTTTTTTTACTCCAACATCTGGCGTGTATACCCACATATTTTTCAATATCACATAGAATTTGGTGAAATAGAAATATTTAAAAAATTGCAACGTTTCGGCAATTATCGTTCTAATTGTCAGTTTCGAATTACAAATAAACTGACTGATGTGAAATAAATAAACAATCTTGAGATTCAAAAAAAAGATTGAATACATTCCTTATTGATGGGGGAAAGGAAAGGAGATGTACGTCAAAAAACCATATGAAGAGAGTTGTAGTCCCTATGGCCTAATGGATAAGACGTCTGACTTCGGATCAGAAGGTTGCAGGTTCGATTCCTGTCGCGGATGTTTCATTGTAAAAATTATTTCTATTTTCCATTCTCACAGAAAATTGCGCCGGACAGACAGACAGACAGAGAAATAACAGATTTTAGTAGTATACATTCCAGATCTATCCTATTGAACCAGAGCTCTCATAAGGGGGAGGGGAGGGAGATTAGTTAGTTCCTCAGCACCGGGGCTCGGCCGTCAAAGGGACTGAGGTCTTAACCGAAAAAAATATATACACTTGAATTAGTCTATCACTTCTAGACTTTTTTTTTATAATTTACATTTTATGTAAACTACTTTTCTGCTGCATAGAGCTATTCTGCATTACAATATTTACATAAAACGAACTTTTTTCTAAACTTTTTTTTCTAAATTTCATTTCTAAACTTTTGGGTAAAACTGGAAAATGTAGATATTGGTGTTACATTAATTTACTCTGAAAACAACGCTAATAATTGCGTGTTATATTTAAAAGGAGAAAATGATAGCGTGATATTTTTGGTTAAGAATCTATAATTTTGACCATAACGTGGGAGGGGGTCCATTAATGCACTTGGTACCTGAGTTTGAGGTGTTGTGAACTAGGACAAAGCTAAATATTAAAAATACCTACAGGATCACCTAAGAAGTCTTCTCTAAAACGCACAAACAAACACTTCAATCAAGAAATGAAGCATTGTGCATTAAAACCTTTATCTTAGCCAATGACATAAAAATAATATATTTAGCTAACTTTTTTTTTAAATTCAATTTTCTTAATTTATATAAAAATTCGTCTTAGGGCGACCTTTAGAATAGTTGAAATAAAACAGGTTATGGCTTAAGTCTAACCCAGTTACTTAAAATTTTACTTATTTATTTAGTTGAGGACTTCCACAATATGTTGCAACTCCTTGAGGAATCCTTTATTTAGAAAAATAAAAGGTAAAAAAAAATAAGGAGTCTGTTTACTAGGCGTCTGGGGGGGGGGGGGGGATTAAAAAAAAAAAAATTTTTGGAAATTCAAATTTTTTCCCCCGAATAGACAAGGAATTATAATGTTTAAAAATAAAAATTGACAAAAATATTTTACTAAAAATTTTGAGTTTACAACTGTCGAAAAATTTGAGTATTTAGATACCAACTAGTTTTAGCCTAAATATTGCGAAAGTGAACCTTCAGTCACCGTGTTTTTGTCTCCTCCCCCATTTCCAATTACTTTTGAGCCACTGGATGACTCTTCTTGAAACTTGACAATCACATTTTACAGACACGAGTTCATCTAACTTTATTAGTTAAAAATTTTACGTGAGAATCGTTGTAGAGATATTGAAAACGAGAAAAGGGAAAACATCAGAACCGACACAATGACTGATATCTTTTAGTAGGATATCTTAACTGGGAATATTAATGCTCTTATTAACGTATGCGCGCGTTGTAATATGATTAAAATGAATTAGATTCAGACACATTAAGTAAATAATGAGGTATACATAATAGATATTTTCATGGAAAAATATTTATTAAATTTAACTCTTACATGCTTCGTAACTATTTTTTGTTACATTTTCAAAGAGAATAATAATTAATTAATTAATCTTACAGAAAAAAAGAAAACTTGTATTAAAACAAGTAATCAGAATCCCTCTATGGTTAAACAACTTGCATTTCTGCTAGGGTGAATATGTTTCCGGATTTGAAACGGAGTCTCCGGGTTTCGTTGCTATTTCTCCGGGTTGTCTGACGGACCCTCCTTCAATCGGACCTATCTTTCTTTATCAATAATTTCGAAAGAATTTACTCTATTTTACTTTCAAAATTAACAATAATCCTGAGATGAATGAAGCTAAGCCTTCGATTCCCCAAAAGACAAGTGATTGTTTGTCTTCATTTCAAAGTAGTTGGTTTGAAAATGAACTTTACCAACTCTGACTCAACACAGAGGATTCTCAAAATGCAGCAACTTTCCAACTCATGATCAAACACGATGGAGAAAACACTAAAAATGAAAACAACTTATTATTAAATAACTACGCATTAGAAATTCATGTGTATTTATATTCCTGTAAAATTATGTCTTTATTAATAAGAAGACAGGCATTACCATAACTATTTTTACAAACCTCGTATCATGTTGATCTATTTTTTTCAAATCTACAAATGAATCTGAAGGAAAAGGTGGCCACTCTAATATCGGGACACAGAGACAGTAATGTTTTAATACTTTAAAAAAAAATAATAATTAAGTATTAAAATGAACTTAACACCACCAAATGTCCTTGGGAGGTTAAAAAAATTAATATTAAAATAAGACTTTTTAGGACCTAGTATTGCATTCACATGACATTTTATTAGTGCTGCACGATACAGACTTTAAAATGATTAAAAATGTGCTCACGTTATACTTGAACGGCCTCTATGTATATTGTTATCAGTCTATTTATTAAGTAAAAATAAGTATTTTTTTTATTCAAAAGTTGAGCGATTAGACAATGAATAAACGTTATATAAAATAAACTTTATAATAACCAAATTTGGTAATGATACATAAAAGTCAGCTTTATGTAATTTTTTTTCAGTAATAACATTAATAAAAATCTCACGTAGTAATTTAATTTTTAAAAAAACAGAAAATTAAAAAGTAATCCTAAAAATGACAAATTAATAAAAAAATAATATGAAAAGAAGTAAATAAACATTAAGATAGAAAGAAACAAAATGCTGACATGAACTTCACTTAGGTTTTAAATCTTAAAGTTACCTAGAGAAAAAAAAAATAATGAAATGGCAATAAATAATTCAGATTAATTTCATGAGTAAATGTAAATTTTATAAACTAGATACCTCTTCTTGAGAACTATTAATTTATTATACACAATACTTCGATCGGCGTTTCCGATCTTCTTCCGGTTATGTTTAGTATATTTGTAACTTTAACCTATTCCTTACATTTCCGTAAAAATTGTATTGTATGATATGTTATGTACGTATAAATTGTTAAGTTAGTTAACATAGGTTTAATTTGAAACTTGTTGTTTGTTACAATTTCTACAAAAATGTAAGTAATAGGTTTAGAAAATACACGAACTTTAACCTGAAGAATAACGGAATTTCCAATCGAAATATTGTATGTAATAAAGAAAAAATTCTCAAGAAAAGATTTATAGGTTTCATTACAAATAGCAGGAAATACAGGTTGAAATATAAAAATCCTAAACTAGTTAAAAAGAAATAGTAACTTGCTTAATACGTAGTATTTTAAATAATGAAAATAAGTAAGTAAATATTTAAAATATTTTAATAATGTTTTTTAATATTATAATGGATATAATAGCTTTAGTAAAGGCAATAATCATCTTTTGTTCCCTTTATTGATTTTTCAAATGCTTTTGATTTGATAAGTCCTATTTATTGGAAATTTATGTAATATTGATATTAGAGGAAATTTAATTAACATATTCAAAAATTAATTCACTAAACTGACGTTGTTCTACTCTATCATAAAACTAAAAGAGAAATTTTGAATGTAAACATATTTTTCTAGGATTGTTTTATATTAAATAACAGTGATAAAACTATCGAAAAAAACTAAAATTTTAAATATGTTTCTAGACTATAAATATTAAGAATATAGCTTTGCTACGATTAGTTGTAGATAGCGCAAAAAAAAATACATAAAAGTAAAAAATTAATTACGAAACGTACGAAGTTTTAAATGCAGATACAATAAAATAATTTTTTTTTTTAATGTTAGCCAGTCCTATTAGATATGCTTATGGAAAGCATACCTGTGATATAGGTGCTGAATTGATTAATATGTTATAAAAAAAATATATATATAAATTAAAAATGTAAAATTATTTTCTCATCAATTACGTCAGATATTAATTGATTTTTAATACTTTTCATATTTTTAATTGTTTCCAAATTATAATTTTTCCAATTTAATTGACAAAATAAGTCGTACTTTATTTTATTTTCTAATCGTTGACCAAAATTATTATTTAATTTTTCAATTTGAAAAATTCTTAACCAATTTTGTCTAGTTGTTTTTCCTTCATTATAACTATTTTTTGTCTGGTTGACATAAAAAATATTTTTCAAAATTGTTTTGTAAATAAATTTTTCTTTGATAGTGAGTATCTTAAACTTTTTTCTAATGTTATTTTTTTCTAATACGGGCATTTTGTTAAAGTTAATATAAACATTATTAAATATTTTTAAAATTACTTTATTTATATTTTTAACTTGTTGTTTATTCATGAAAATCCAACATTCCAAACCATAATCCAGAACTGAATCGTCTAAAGATTTGAAAATGATTCATTTCTGTTTAAATGGAATTAAGTGTCTAATGTGAAAAAAGAGATATGTGTAGGTGTGTAATTTTTTGATACCTGAATTATACTGTATATCCCATGTAAATTTTTCATCCAAATACAGTCCTAAGTATTTTTGTTGAGTTACAAATTCAAGATTGTTACAAGTGCAGTTGTTTGTAAATGTAATTTCAGTGTTAATAACTGTCGAAACTATCAACCTGTATTAATATTTATAAATTTAAATATTAATATTTAAAATTACAAGAAATTTAAAATTCCAAGTAGTCAAAAGAGTTTATTTTTACAAATCTTGACAAAATAAATAAATAAATAAATAAATAAATGAATAAAGTGAAATGGCGAATGTTTAAGAAAACTAGGCTTCAAGTTCCGAAATATTTTAAATTGTAAATGCACATTAAATTTTTATTATGTTTCGGATCTTTTTTATTTACTATTTTTCTTTTCAAATGCATCGATCTACATGTAGTGATATAATATTATTAATATCTTCAGAAAGTATATGAATATGAACGTTAAAAAAATAAATAAATGTTTTGAAATAACCCATCATTAGTCTACACAACAGGTTGCTATGGAGATCGCAAATTTATGGTATCTTTGAAATCACGCAATGCTTTCAATGAAAGAAAGGATTTTGCTTAATTGTTTTTGTTTTTCAATGCAAATTTCATTGGAAAATAAAAGCAACAACAACAACAACAAAAAAAAAAAATGCTTAAATCGTATTAAAGAACTGATAATCATAATAAAATAATACTTTTTTCTTTTTTTAAGTTTTCACGATTTTTAAGTAGCGTTTAACATTAAGAGCAAATTAGACAAAAATGGAAAATAAGACTAATTTTGAATTAAGAGAAAGAGACTAAAAAAAAAGGTAAAAATGAATAAAGTGGAATTTAAATCAATAAAATAGAAATCCCCCTCTCCCTCCCCCCAAAAAATTACATTTATTTTGTTTCATAGATTACATATTTGTTTGATAAATTTGTAGCCATTTGTTAGAAATTCGTAGATTGTTTTTTTTTCTTTAAATCTGTTGTACTGAGATCTCAAATAAACAGTGCTGTCTAGTAACAGTTTAGTGACGACCCCTTCCCCCAAGCGCCTTTGGAATAGTTGTATCACGTGTCTGCATGATACATTACGAATTGTAATGCAGTTTTAGAAGCACGTAATTCTAACTTATATGAATAAACAAACATTGTCATCGTGCTTACAGCATAATCGTTGAAAAGAGAGAAAAAAAAATTCAATCTACCACGATGGAAGTCTTGTTAACTTTTGAATCCTCTTATTGGATCTTCCTGAAACTGCGCTTGCGTACTTAAGAACAAAAGACGATCTAATTTTTTAAACTTGAAACTTAGGCTAATGTAGGGAAGGTTATAAATTCCCAAAGAAAAACAGAACAGAAACAGTGATGCGTAACAATGGGTTTTAATCCTTAACGCTAATCCGCTAATTCCGCATTTTTTAATATGATTAAGATTAATCGGATTTAACCAACTACTGCCTGTAATAAGCAGATATCATAAATATTTAGTTGAAAAGTAAAACTTTTTTTTTTGTTTTTTTAGACTTTAAAAAGAAAAGAAAAAAACAGAAAAAGGAATTTTAAGGACAAGGAAAGTAGGGTTAAAGTTCTTTCAGAAACTTCTGCTACTTTAAAAACAAAAAGGATTTGAAGAAAAATTAATGTAAGCATCTATTAGTTTAAATGTGTGTTCGTCGATTAAAACCGTAACTCGAATATCAAGATGGACAATCATATTTGGTTTGCTTTTGCTTTTTCATTTAGCTTCAACAGCAAAAGCAATGGACAATAACGTTAATGGATGGGAGTCTATTTTAAAAAGATTCATTTTTGAAGTGTTACAGTTTCGATACTAACAGGGGAATTTAATACTTCTATTTAATAAACAAAGAAGGATTTATTTATTTAATATTTTTTTCAAAGAAAAAAACAAATCTTGATTTAGTGTTCAAAAATGAAGCCTACGCACCTGTCTTAAAACTGAATGACAATTTAATTAAAAAATAACACGACCATGGTTTCAGTTCAATAAGAAAAACTATTATCAATGACTTGATAATAGTTCTCCTTATTGAACTGAAACCATGGTCGTGTTATTTTTTAATTCTGTATATATATTTAATTAAATTGTCATTCAGTTTTTAGACAGGTGCGTAGGCTTCATTTTTGAACACAAAATTAATTTCAGCGCACGTGAAATGATCTTGAATTTGATACAAATCTTGATGTTTTGCAAAAATAACACTCGTTTTTCACCAAATCTAGAATTGGCATCCTAGATTATTACCAATAATATTCCACAAGCACTTTCTAAATAAAATAGTTATATAAAAAAAAAAAAAATTAAAATAATTACATCATAATAACAGTTCGGATTTCAAATAAAAAATATATAATAAAATATTTGCTTAAGCAAGATTCGACTAAATAGGAAGAATAATAGAAATTTTATTAAGATTTTTATATTAATTCATATTAAAATTTAAAATTGTTTTCGAAGCTCCTATGTTGTATTAAGAACATATATTGGTTATCTCAGGATAGGTAGACAGGATTGGAGCGTTACGTTATTCTAATTTACAAGTTTGTAACACATTTAAAAAGTGTGAATGCCATCTATGCGCATTTAGACGTTTACATATGTAAGTGCACTTACATACATCTGCGTATCTTTGATAAAAGATACATTTAACCTTTATATAGAACTGTAATTTCCTTCAAAATTAATTCCTTTAATTAATACATCTACTTTATATCAACTTTAATAATTTTTTGAAGATCGTGTGTCCTATATTTTAGCAGTGGGTGCAAGTCAAAATGTAGACATATAAATGTTATAATGTTCGTGTGTGTGTCGCATCTTGCTGTGATCTCCAATAGTGATCGCACTGTAATTATCGCGACCGTGTCTCTCCCTTGTAGGCAGACGGCGGCGATGTCTGTGCTAAGCGTTCGTCGTGCAACGAGAGGTCAGAGTCGCCTCGTTCTCTCGCAGCGAGAGCCGCGCGTAAAACAAAATAATCTGACGTAAACACGTTCGTTTCGTTCCGGTACGTTGAGTTAACTAGCCGGCTCGCCCCTCCCCCTCCCGGCTTCTAAGTGCCGGTTGGATTTCGCGCCGAAGACAGGCAATCGGCAGAGCTTTTGAGGCAATGCCAGAGAAACTACGATATATGACGGTACGAAAATGATCCTGAGCTGTTCTTAACTTATTAAGTAAGGAGAATGTCTTAGTCTGTCCGTCTGCGTCTGTCTGTTAGCCTGAAAAACACCAATTGAATGAGCAAATTTCGATGCTTCACAAAAGACGACAGATTATGAGTTGATAATGTAGTAAATATAAGCCAATCAATGGACACTTACACAGGCCTGTGTCTTTGAATTTTACTGTATCTTACAATTCGACACTTTCAGCTGAAAATAATATCAAATACCTGGATGGTCGTTAAGTAAATAAGAAGCAAAAAGGAGCAGAAGAAGGAAGAAAGAGGAAGCATAAGGGGAAAATTAGTTTGTTTTTTTTGTTAGTAATTTATATTTCTTTATTTTTAAATTTTAAATAACAGTCGCATTTATTTTAAATTTCTTTTTTAAAATAGGAAGTGGGAGATAAGGGAGGGAAAGAAAAAACCGAGAGAAAGTTTAATTTTATACGCAATAAAAACTGGTTTATACGTAACCCAGTTGTATGTAGTTCTGGTTGTGCGTATTTGTTTAATTACTTACGTATATCTCAGAAATAATTTGTAACTGAATTACACGTAATTTTCCTTTATGCGAAGTATATTTTTGAAAACGAAATTGAATGTTATGTATTTTCAATTATAGATATTCCCTAGATACTCAGATATACCGCTCGGCGTTCCGTATCGATGTATAATTGTCGCGTTCATGAGGTTTCTGGGCGGCTTCAATGAAAGGTCGGTCAGAGACAAAACTGAATGAATTTTCGCATTGATGAAACATGTGTTCCCTTCATTTGCTTCAGTTTTTCTCTCTTGCAGCCATGGATAATAGAAGGAATAAAAGTTACTCTTTAGAGGGAAAAGTGAGGTTTATTCGGGAAGTGAAAGACAACCAGCAAAAATCAAAAGCAGAAATAGCGAATAGCTTAGATATCAGTTACATTATATTATGTGCAGTCATTAGTAAGAAGGGGTCAATTTTATGTCGAAAGTTAGGTTCAAAATCTGTAAAGCGCAGCCGTCAACAAAAGGGAAAATTTGCAGATATGGAAAAGTGAGTGACAATGTGATGGAAAATTAAAGAAAATTTGGTGAGTCTTTGCTTTTCATTTATCTTAGAACTGTAATTGTGTAATGGGTATAAAGTATTTTATTCAATCCCTTAAAGTTTCTTAAAACACGAAATCAGAAAACCCCTCTCTGAAAATGAATACACTATTTGGAAATTGACAGTTTTACAGTTATTCATGTCATATGTTGAAAAATATGTACCCAACACAGACACACACACACACACACACACACACACACACACACACACACACACATGACTTGATCAGTTGCGAAATGATACCTGAGTCGGACTTTTAGTCATTCTGCCCTACGCGATGTAGTACCTGACGGTGGTTCCGTGTAGGGTGTTTTGGAAGTCGGACGTAGGGTTTTAGTGAGTAGTAGTCTTTTATGACTGAGTCTCACATTACCAATTCCTTGGTATGCGTAAATGCATTTCACCCGTCCTTATATAAAAAAAAAAAAAACACACACACACACACACACATGTTTATTACGAATGTTCTTATTTAAGTTTAATTACAAATAAAGTTAAAGCTGAGTAATTCTCAGTTATGCGTAATTTAAAATTTTCCCCTTTAAATACGTATAAACCAGTTTTACTGTATGAATATATATAAATATATACATAAGTTATGTTGCAGTATTTTATACATACTTTATTAAACAAGGTGGCCGGAAAGTTCCCGTATCGCCTGTTATGTTATTATCTGAAGGGGTACGGATACTTCCCGGCCAACATGCTATTATAAATAATATCAGTAAGTAACTGTTGATAGTGAATCTCTTAAAACTCCTTTTTTTCTTATCATGAACGACATTTAGATTGAGTAAAACAGAATCCAGATGTAAACAGATGAATTTATCTCTTGTTGAGTCCACACGCACTTTCTGATGATTACAAATGCTTAACGAATGCGACGATTATAACTTGTTTCTGTTAGTTTTTGATCTTTAAAAGATAAATCTTTAAGGAATTAAACATTTTTAAGATTTGAAGTAAAGAAACTAAGGGCAGCGATTTCTCGGAAAAAAAAGTGGTTCGTGTACGTATTGGATGCAACCTACCAAGAGTAAAATATATGCAGATATATTCAAGTGATATACACAACTTAATATAATAATAACATAATAGGGGGTACGGGAACTTCCCGGCCACCCTGTAAGTCGTCCTTAACCCGACGACCCCTGTGTATACATTTACAAATAAACTATAATAAATTATGTTTCCTTTGATCTTTGTATTTAATAGGTTTTTAGAAACAGGTTTCTGTTTTTAACTTCAAGAATTCAGAAACTTGTTTTGAAATCTATGACAAGCATATCACCCACCAATACTTGATTAATGGGATGTTCCTGTTTTGGAATCCCGGTTCTCTTGCGAGATTTGGGATTGTCTTCATCTGTTTAATATATCCATCTGACCTCTGATTTAAAACGGATAGGATTTGCATTTTGTAATTATTTTGATGATGGCAAAAGATGCCTAAACGTGGTTTTAATGTGTAAAATATTTTAATTATGCCTGTGTGTTATTTTTAATTTTTTAAATTATCTTTTTTTTTTCAAGATTATGGGTATTTTCTTTCACATTACTTAATTTTTTTCGTTAGAACAGGAAAGCTTACTCAAAAATAATTTATACTTTTAACCGTCCAAAAGGTGTTATTATTGTTTCGGATATTTATTCAAGGGCACTTCTAATATTATGCAAAAAAATAAATAAATAAATAAAAAATTCCTTTTAAGTATTTGCGCGTGAAATGGATAAAAGTTGTGGATGAAATAATGCTAAATAATGGTTTTCAAATGTGAAAATAAGAATGAAAACAAAAAGCTTTCATAGCAATATGACCACAAGTAATAAACCGGTCCAGCATCTTCTGGAGAAGTGCGTGAAAGCAGGTGCTCAACATTGAAGTCGTATGAATGGTTAGAACGAATTACAAACAAACAAATACATGAATTGAAATGTAACCGTACAATTATTTTGGAAGGTGAATTTACATTAAATGCCAAGGGTTATTGAAGAGCATCATGAGCAATTACATATCTTATTTAGTTTATTAATTAATGAAGTTTTTTACTGCAAAGTTGGAATTTACTCCAAAGTTACTCTTTTATTGCAGTTTTCTATCTCATAAAAGTTGTAAGTTATAAGAACTTCATGTTTAATTTAGCGCCTAAATCTTTAGAACATTGGACCGAGCTTTATTGAATTTCGGCATTTCAATGTCGTTTCTATCAATTGGTTTAGGACTTAAAACAATTTGAAAATTCTCGTCAATCTTCTGAAGAGAACTAAATATCGCTTGCTTTTTTTTATACAGTTTTGAGAAGAGAGATTGCTAAGCGAAAAATTGAAGTAAATTATCCATAAATGTAAAATGCTCTTTCCACTTGCGACAAAGATCCGCTTAAAACCAAGCACAGCGTGCTTACAGTAAACAGGTCTTTCATTAAGGTTAGTAAATAACTTTTGTTTTGCTCAATTGGAGTCAGATGAAAAGTTTTGTCAGTGATGCAACAAAGAGAAGCCACAAAAGGAGACCAAAATTAAAAGTTCTTCTAGAGGTTCTTAAATAGTATTGATAGACAATTCTGATTTTATATAGGAGCTATTTTCAAACACCTACATTGCATGGATCCAGATGAAACGAACATGTAATGATAAATCCTAGCATATCATTTTGCAGTAATTTCAATGGCTATTATTAATAATGTTATTACAAAACTATCCAATTGCTTTTTTTTTTTTTTCATTTTATTCTAGATTCTTTTGCTTTTTTGTTAAAAAAGTTAGAAATTAAAAAGTAAATAAATAATAATAAATATTTTTACATTTCTTTTCTTACTTTCACCTCATTTTTTAATCTACTTTGATAGGAAGTATGTATGAGCTTATAAAATCAGTCAGTCTGCATGTGTGTGTGTGTGTGTGTGGTTTTTTTTTTTTTAAGGACGGGGGAAATGCATTTACGCATACCAAAGAATTGGTAATGTGAGACTCAGTCATAAAAGACTACTACTCTCTAAAACCCTACGTCCGACTTCCAAAACACCCTACACGGAACCACCGTCAGGTACTACATCGCGTAGGGCAGAATGACTAAAAGTCCGACTCACATATCATTTCGCAACTGATCAAGTCTGATTTTCTCAGCCATACGAACTTTCCGTATAATAGTGGCAGCATAGTCAGCCACTGCCGTCCAATTAGCCTGGGAGATGGTCATCAAGCCAACGATGTTCTCTGGAATAAAAATGGAAACATTAGCGTTTGTGGGGAGTGAAAATTAATTAGGATGAAGTTTAATGAATTATTCTTAGAAAATGAGACACTTGTTTAGGTTTTCAAAAGCAATTGATATTTTCCAATTATTACAAAGAGAAACAGTCAGTATATGAATAAAAAAATTACGAACAAATTCTGACTTTGGAATTTTTAATTAAGAAACTCAAAAACCTTACTTTTATCTAAAAACGCCAACTATTTCGACACCTATTTAAAACAAAAAGTGGTGATAAAAACCCTAACATAAAACTAACTAACTGTGTGTGTGTGTGTGTGTGTGTGTGTGTGTGTGTATATGGTGAATTCCTAACAACTTTTGAAGCGCCAATGGTCTTGAACCTTGACTTACCAACAACAATCAATGTAAGTCATGTATTTGATTTTTTTTAAATGTAGATACTGGCTGAGAATATATCACATGAATGTGACAGAAATCTCTACTCAAAGCATTAGACTGAAATACTGGAATTTCTGTCAAGTGGATTAATACATTTCAATCTTTTTTTATCGTCTTTAAATGTGCTATGCTTTAATACGAATAAAATAATTGGGTTCAGACAACTGGAGAAACAATTTATAGATTTCATTAAGTTCTTCAGAAAATGAAAAAACCGGTAATATTTGCGTTTGGCAGATATTATAATTTAAAAATAAATACAGGATTTTCGTTTCCACGATAAAGAAAAAGAAAATATTTGAGCAAAACAGTCTTCAGGTTCTTCCAGAACTTTTTTTTCTATTTCCTTCTTAGGGAAGCACTTTCTTACAAAGAACTATATTCTAGCATTGGCTGTTTATTTCTACGGCATCTCGAACGAATAAGTTTTGCTTAAATAAAAATGCTACTGAGCTCACGATGGAAATTCGCGATCTCGCTCATTTTGTTCAAACATAATTGAAAATATATATTTGAGAATAAAAAAAAATAAAAAACGGAAATGATACTTATTTTACCTGGTCAAGCGTAATAGCTGACCAAATGTTTTGTATAAATATCAGAATTTGAAAAAAAATATAAGCAACAACTCAGTTGTCCAGTAATCAAAGCATGAGACAAGTAATGTACGATTCCAGTAGCAACCATTTTTTTTTGCCCCTATTTTTTTATTTCAATTTATTCTATTTAATTACTTTAATGCCTACATATCGAACATTCATTTGTTCACAGAAACATATAATACATTCTCGTAACCTTATTGCTTGTTAGATTTTTTTGGAAGATAATTCTTTTCATTTACATTAGAAATAAAAAAACAAATACATTAGAATGAAATTTTTTTAATTCATTTGGAAAAAAATTCACATCTATTAAAACGATGTTAAAAATACTCGAAAACAATTAAAAATGCATTAAAAAATATTGAAAAGAAATTAATTGAGAAAGATAAAACATTGTAAAAAGTTGCTGTTACAGATCTAGGATCGTATAGATTAAAGTGTCTCTTGCTTTCGATGATATATACATTTTTTTAAAAAATTCTGATGATTAGTTTTAATCTAAAACCTTTGATCACGTGGATTACGCTTCACCGGTGGCGACTCAGAAAAAACAAAAAGAAATATTTATATTTAGATATTCAGTCGACACTACTTTATTTAATATCTTCTTTAATACGACATTTCATTTCCTTATATGGGAAACTTCTTCAGGTTTAGTAAGTACAGGAAAAAAACATTTCCTCTTTCTTTCTAGAATTCGTAAACAATATTATTATTATCAACATTTGACACAGTACCAAGACAAAAAGAACACATCTTTGACTGGATTAATTGAGCAATTCAAGTCTCACCCAGAGACCTAAGAATTGTCCAAGTATCTTCGAAAAATATAAGCAGTGCCTAGTAATGATGTTTTTTGCAGGTCTGTTATTGAAATATTGTAAAGTTCCAAACTATTAAAGAATTTGACAAATTCCTTTGATATGGCACCAAGGGCACCAATAACAATAGGTGTCACAGTGATACGTTTGTTCCACAATCGAGAAATTTCAACTGTCAGATCCCTATATTTTGTGATCTTTTCCTGTTCTTTCTCAACAATTCGCGTATCTCCAGGTATTGCTACATCAATTAGTAAAACACATTTCTTTTCTACTATTGTTATGTCTGGTGTGTTGTGATCCAAATGACGGTCAGTTTGTATTCGGAAATCCCAAAGGATTTTTACCTCATCATTTTGTAACACTTTTTCAATACTATGTTCCCACCAGTTTTTGGAAACTGGGAATTGATACTTTTTGGATAAATTCCAATGGATAATATTCGCTACTCTATCGTGACACCTTTTGTACTCAGTTTGAGCAATTTTGCTGCAACCACATATATATATATATATATTATTATATTTAATATATAATATATAAATATAATATATTTATTATTATTATTATTAAATTTAACAATATACAAGTAATAGTACATCTCACATTAACCCTACAGTGGTCAGCTCAATCAGATACATTATGTCTGATTATTTTTAAAGGCTGGTGTGTTCGAATACTTAAATGTTCTATCTGTACTACCGTGATAATTTTTATGTCAATCTCTGCATTCTAATTTATAAACTACACCCCTATTATTCGTTTTGTTAGTTTCATCTTTTTTTCTTGCTTTTTATTTTTATTTTTTTTATCTGTTGGCTTTATAATATAGAAATCTAATTTTATTTTATTTACATATTTTTCTAATTGATTTAGTAGTTTCTGTTCCTGATGGTATCTTAAATACTCCTTTGTAATCGATATTTTTGTCTTTTTCACTTTCGTTTTTTTGTTTCCTATTTCTAAAGACTTCATTAACGAATCTTCTAAAGAATTTTGAACGTATTTTTAATTTTATTATTTTTTTTTCTTTTCATAATTTTTCATTCTCAATGTTTTCAATTATTCTTTTTACATAATTTTTGATTAAAGATTTTTTTTTGTGTTTAAACTATGAACAGAATAAAAATTTAGTAAGTGATTTTTTTTTTCATCTCTTTTGAAGTAGAATTGAACTATTAGTAAAGATTTATGTCATATTAATGAATTGTTAATTGCTGAATTTCATTGTTTAATAAAAAAGATGTTAATATGAGATATATACTATTATTTGCTTATTGTTAAATTTAAATTTGACTGTATAGATTATTTACGAATACTAGAGAGAAAGAGGAAAAGTTTTTTAGTGTTCACTACCCTGAAGAAGTTTACTATACAAGGATAAGAAATATCGTATTAAAGAAGATATTAAATGAAGTAGTGTCGACTCAATGTCTATATTTTAATATATCATTAAGAATATTATAGTATCTTACTCTAAAAACAAATAATGTTTTTATGTTTTTTATTTTAAATATATTTTTATGTGTGAACTAAATCGCTAGGAGGCCCTCAGAACTGACGATAAGTAAATGGTTTATCTAGAGATATTTTGAAACTTTTAGTTATAAAATTTGTATTAAAAGCTTCCTTTACGATTGCGAATTTCCTATTCAGTCGTCATATAAACGTTGTATTTCTATCTTAGTATCTTAGTTTTTCCTTAGTTTAAATTGTTTATTATATTAATTCAATTGTTGTTAGGTCTTTGAAATTGTCCAGATGTGTATCTTAGCGTTTGTGAAATCTTGTAAAGATAATACTCAACTAATAGGAAGGAAGAGATGAGGGATTAACAACTTGCTCTTTATTGCCTAAAGATATTTGTTACTTCGTTTTAATCTCTCTCTCTGAACAAAACAGATATTGAATTATCGATTGTCAACTTCTTAAGATTCAGTAAAAATTCTATTAGCAATCAAAATTCAAGAAAATTATCTAATAATTTATTTAAACTAAATTATTACATTTCCTGACTGACTTATAATTCTTTGTAACCCAAAACTTTTCCTCGCGTTGGCTTTCTGTCAATATTGCAAAGGAATGCAGGGAAGCTTCCAGGGGGCTGCTTCTTAACAAATAAAGAAAAAAAAAAATCACTAAAAACTTCCTGTACTTCGTAACAACTTGCTTCTTCTGTATATAAACAAATGAAAAACCTCGTTCTTTATAGTATTAAACATCTTTACGGATTCTCAATATTTCTACACCCTGAACGGGTATTTTCTTCAGGAGAAAAAATAAAATACAAATCTTTCTTCCATTTGAAAGAACAGAAGTGAAGTATAATAATTCAAATTAAAGAAATATATTACAACAAAGTTACAATATAAATAAAACAAAGAAATAAAAACACTACAGCATCTCCTCGTATCAATAAACTGTAGTTATCTATGAAGGAAACGTAGTTTCCTGTAAACTGTAGTTATCTATAGTTATCAAATGGAAGAAAGATTTGTATTTTATTTTTTCTCCTGAAGAAAATACCCGTTCAGGGTGTAGAAATATTGAGAAGCCATAAAGATGTTTCATACTATAAGGAACGATGTTTTTCATTTGTTCCTGTATTTCCTTTGTTTTATTATTTAATTACAGGTAGCCCTCGCTTTTACGACGGTTCAATTTACAACGATTCAGATTTACACCGTTTTAGAATTTAGGCCAAAATGAGGAAAAATAAATTGTAAAAAAAATAAAAAAATGCGAGAAAAGCAAAATTAATTTCTTGAGCGAAAATACAGCCACACTGGGTCGTCTATAAAATATAACCACGGTTGTGGTTACTACCACTCTGGTTACGGTTGTCACGTGACTGGTTGCGCTGACGTAGGAGCCTGGTTATTTCCCAACCCTTCCTTTTATAGACGGCATGGTTACAAGTTGTGTTCAAAAATGGCTGGCAAGATTATCGGTTTGTTGTTAGAAGTTGGATCAGAACTTAATTCATTGTTAGAAAGAGAATCAAGTACTGATTCCTCGTCAGATGAAGAGATTATTATGTTATCAATGTATAGTAATGTAGGTAGAAAGAAAGCAAGAATTGAGAATTACGCAAGAGAAAAGTCTGTAACCCACGTAGCAGCCGAAATAATGGACGCATTTTACATTACATTTCTATTTTACAATACATAGTTGCTTTTTACTCGACGATTAAATTAAAAAAATATATTTTATTTCACTTCTTTGTTTCATATACATATATCAGGCGAACTAAAAAAAAATTACGGCCAATAATTTTCTTTATTCTTTTTTTTTTTACTTGACTGTGTTATATAAAAGTATAGTTACGTTATGTTTAGTTACTTGTCATTAATGAAGCAATCACACTGCCATTGAAATTGAGAAGTAGGAATATATTCACTATTCTTTTAAGAAACAGAACGTTTCTTAACGTTCTTAACGTTTAACAGAAAGTTTAAAAAAAAATAATTTAATAGAAGTGAAATTGCAAGTCTAAAAAAATAAAAAATTGTGGAATTGTGTTTAGTGTATCGTCTGCTGTGGGTGAAGAACGTCGGCTGCTACAAAGGGATAACCCACCTTCTGACCTGGTTGCAAAAAAGTTACTACGGTTACTGCAACCGCAAATCTGGCTGGTGTTTGTAGACGCGGTTGCTGGTTGGCTGGAGTAACCGGTTGATTTTATAGACGGCCTGGTTACTCGGATGGGAGTAACCATAACCGTGGATACATTTTATAGACGCAGCCACTGTGAACGCAGTCAACTGTTGTACTTAGGCTCCGCCCAAGTGCTCCTTCCCTCCTCCCTTTTATTTCGCTCAGTTATCCCACGTTGACTGCCTGGAAATGCTGTGATAAATATGTGCCCATATCTGGTAAAAGGAATGTATCCATGACACATTGTACATGCATGTAATAATTATTATTTTTCGTTAATTTAGTAGGCCTATGAAAATACGTAAATATTTTATATTAATTTTTGTCATAAAAACTTATATTAGCATGGTTTAATGAAATAAAAACAATAAATTTATGGATGTGTGGAACGCATCCCCCGTTTACGTTATATAACGGGTTCGTTTTACATCGATTCGATTTACGACGCCACTGTAAAAACGCACCACCGACGTAAAGCGAGGGCTACCAGTATACGAGGTTGGCTCCAAAAGTCGATGTAAATGAAGTGGAAATACAGTGTGAATGATAGTTAATGCACTATCTTTTGTACTAAGATGAATTCTGCAATTTTATTTATATGCTCTAATAATATGCCTGTCGTGGCATCCTTTAACTTAACTAATAATCCATAATTAAAGATACAGGCGTAATCAGTTCTTTTATGATTAAATTCCAAATCAAAACACTATCTTCCTTCGTTAGTTTACCACTAATTTTACTTTTCTTTTTCATCCTCTTTCCATTTTAACAGTAATTATTACACAAAGAATAATTTTATTTTATTTTTATAAATGTAAAGAGCCGAAGTTTTGGTAAGGTGCTTGGCAGAAGGTTGGAGGAGGTGGGCTCGATCCCCTGCCTCGGAGGAGGCGGGAGATTTTGCCACGCTCCATCCTCCTCCAAATGGATCAAACCCTCCTCCTCCTAGGGTCTGCCCAACACTCTGTAGAATGGGTTCTAAAAGAGATCAGTGATTCCTTATTTATGTGCGGGTATGTTTTTTTTATTTTATTACTAATATTATTTCCGCACATTAAACTTGTCGTTAAATGTATTCTTTTTATAATTAAATCCTTCACAGGCTAAGTTGTTATTAGCGAGGATTGAATTTCTGCCCTTTTTTATTGTTATTTTATATACACTATTCTTTTTGAAGATGAAGGGTCATTATCTGGTTGACTTTTGTTTACTTACATGTTTCATGGGATCTCTGAGCAGTAAGATACTGTGCTAATCCAGCTGATGAAGGTGAGGAAACCTGAAACAGACTGTCTTGGATTCCCGGTATCGAAAAAACTAAAAATAAATCAGTTATTCCTTATTTATGCGCATGTATATTTTTTCTTGTGATGTTAATATTATTTCCGCACGTTAAACTTGTTGTGGAATTATTTCAGTTACTAAAAATATTTCGCTTGAAAGCCACATTTGAATGGAGAGGGTGAGGGGAAAGTTTTGAAAGCTTATCACCCACCATGCTGGCAGTTTTTTTCTGTTACATTTATTAAAGAACTGATTGATATCTTAAATAGAGTGACTCGCAAAACACATCTGAGTGGTTCAGAAGTGATTAGAATTGAAATGATTGGAATTTGAAAAGAATTAACAATGATAATCCAACATTTCGGATAAAATGTAGTTTAACTAAGATGGTTAAATTCAATTCAGTAATTCAACTAATATAAAAAGTCAAGATCCAACCACAGATATCTGGTCTGAATCTGTGACTTCCTTTTTTTTTATATTTAAATGATCACCACAACAAAGTAAACATCATAGATCATTTTTTCTTTTTTTTTAATTTTAAACATCGTAGACCTTCGTAGAATTTTAAATACAGCTTTTAATTTACTTCTTTTTATAACATTATTAAACGTTGTTTACAACCATTTACACAATTTAAAAAGTTAAAAAATGTATTTAGACAATTTAAAATATGACCAGGTTTCGATTGGCAGGCCATTCATTTAAAATTTGTAAATGATTCTTGTTTTAAATTGTCTAAATACATTTTTAACTCTTTAAATTGTGTGTCTGGCCTTAATAACTTTGAATAATGTTATAAAACTTTTTAATACATGCTAAAATCTCTATAAACCTTTCAATTTTTTTGTAATTTTTTTAAATCTTTTGAAGTAAAGGATCAAGTTTTGATTTTATTCTGCTCCACTGAACTTTTAAATACGTCAAATTTGTTCTATTACAATGAACTTCCTTATTATTTAAAGGGTGATCATTAAGTTCTACACTCGCTGACGTATTCGTCAATTGAATTACTCTGATTGGGGAATTCTAGTAAGCTCGAAACAACAGTCCCGAAGTCCTATTAATAACATTAAAAAAACAAAACAATGAAGTTATGATTTGAATTCCAACGTTTACCCACGCTATTATTTGTTAATGTACTTTTGTACATTCTGCGTACTTTTTGTACTTCCGGTACAACATTAACTTTGGTTAACTTTGGTTTTCTTTATTCCTATTTGTCGAATTATCATGTCCAATTGATGACTGTGTTTATGTCAGCCATTGAACAATAGCTGAGATTAAAGTTATGATCTTTTTAATAATCCTGAGATAAACCGTGTTGACAGATTACGTTGTTGTAATAGGAGATGGGATTATCATTATGAAAATGTTGGATATGTTCCTAATATTCCTCAAAGAGGCGATGTAGACAATGAAGCTCTCGAGACGACGGCCAACTCAAAACAATTCCCTAGTTCGGTGGCCACAAAGTTATTCTCGGATGGGCGTAATGAGAGAGTTGAGGGTGGGCGCGGGGGTGGAGGCGCTCTACTTTTTTCATGGCGAGATTTTTCTGCAAACTTTGCATATCTTATCACCAAGCGCCTATAACAGGCGAGTCGGAGACGGTGAAGAAATTTGAATATCTTTTGGAGACGCGCTATTTCTTCTCGTCATAATAACCTCCGTTAAAAGGAGAAGACGCGCGCACAAAAAAAAAAAAGGAGGGAGGGAGGTGGTCCCACAGCCCCTGTAGGAAATGAGCCGGAATATAGAGGAGAGAATCCAAGTTCCCGATGCATGAATTTCCCAACTGATGAATTCTTAACGGACCAATAGAAAATATCGGGAAGACTATTTATATGAGGACTTCCGAATAGGAGGGTTTTTTTTTTTTTTTCCTTCTTTTCAAAATTTGCCTCAATATTGTCCCTCTTTCCCGTTTCGATAAAACTTTTCAGATCAATGGACGTATTTTTTGCTGATATAATTTTCTTCACAGCCTCCCAATCAACCAAAAAAACCAAGAAGTGAGTGGAAGTGTTGGTGGTGTTGTGGACAATATACGGAGGATTGCACACTAAAAAAACTGAATTCGAAGAATTTGAATACGAGGACTAACGTTTTGGTCAAAATGGTTACCAAGAAAAATTTAGGTTTGTATTTCAGCTACGATTAGAAAAAAATAGTGTACTCGGATGTCTGTTATATACACGGTCCCCGAGTTACGAACATCCATACTTACGAACGGGCTCCCAAGGCTACCCAGTACGATAATTTATAATTAAATAATTAAATTAATAATTCTGGAACTAGTTTCTTCCGCGTATGTAAAAAAACCCGCATGGCGTAAGCGGTTCATTGGCTCAGTATCTTTACACTAGTGGTTAGTCTCATTGTTTCTACGGTCACTTACTCACAGAATCACTTTCGTCTTAATATTTTTTATTCGATATTGTGAGTCTCTGTTTACTCTTATGTCCATGCACTAGTTTCTTTAACTTATCATTACAGTACTGGGGTATTATTATTATTATTATTACATTGTGTGAAGAAAAAAAATTTTGTTGAATTTTAAATTGAAAGAAAGACTTACATTAGATGTAGTCTGACAGATGAGTGGTGACGAACGAGATTTCTCGAGATTCACGTAAAGTCCGAGACAATAGCCTCTTTCCGAGGCTTCTCGCAAAATGTAGACACACACACTATTTTACAAAGCAGTGCACGCAAAATTATATTGCAAATAGAAGAGTATTTTCGGAGGGAATGAGATAATGGAGGACCTCTCATACCTTTAGAAATAATTCAGTTATTTCATTTGCTAATCACAAAAAAAAACAAAAAACAAAAAACACAAAATAAAATAAAAGAAATATGATTGAATATTTCATTTTCAATTTATGTTTTAATTTCATTGACAAATTTAAATCAATGAAATAAGGGGGAAATGCTCGAGGCTTTTGCTTTATTTTAATCTATTTTTCGTAACACCGAAAACAGTCAAACAATAAATGTATTGTTTATCTACAGATACTGTGACTACAGTACTACATTTCTTGAAACCTCGGAAAGAGGCTAATTCAAGATCTCGGGCTTCCCGTGAATCTCAGGAAATCTCGTTCGTCAAGACTGATCTGTCAGACTACATTAATTCTTTTTAGCTCATTCGTTATTTTGTGCGTTGTTTGATCTGATTAGAATTAATCCAATCTAGAGACAGCTTAAGTAATGCAAATTTAATTGATTTAGTATAAAATTTTCAATTTCCTGAAAAAAAGGACTATTTTGGAAGTAAATTTGTAGTATTTTTAGTCAGTAGATCTTACTTTTTGAAAATAATGAAGCATTTGTGCTTTTGTCGTTTTCACGACTTAAAAATAAAAATATTAAAGAAGGAATAAGACTTAAAGGAAAGTACCCTTCAAGTTTGTGCAGGAATTTGTTTGTTAACAATTCTTATGAATTTTATTTATTTTTCTATTCTTTCTCTTCTTAAGAATATCTGTTTCTGTTAAATCTAATTGAACTTTAACTGGAAAACTTTTTCTTAATTTTTTGTTTAGGAAAAGATTTCGCGACAGAAAAAAATTGGAAGACTTCACTGCTAAACAATAATTTTGAAATGTTAATAAATTTAATCGAATCTAAAAACGCAATTGAATTCCTGAAAACAGGAATTAAATTTAAACAGGATATATTAACATGTTTGTTTTACACTTGAGAAAGGCAGAGTTAATAGAACAATTCTTTAAATGCCCTGAATTTCCCGCCAAATTTAACTAGAGGACATTAGACGAAAAAGAACTATTCGAGTCTGAAGCTATCGAAGCGGCTTTGGTATGGATGTCGCTTGTCAGTGTGTTTTTCTGTTCGAATAGACACATCTGGAGATGGAAGGTATCGGGAAATGAGGTCGGAGTTAAAATCCTATGGGTAATATAAAGTGGCGAAGAGATAAGATAAAAACATTCCGGGAAAAAACGATAGTTGAGATAGTTCAGTCCGACAGTTGAGATAATTGATTTAGATTTTTTTTTTCTGTCCTGTTGAATGTAGCACTACTGCAGATTAAATTATTCTAAATTATTTTTATTTGATAAAAATAAACAGAAAACTTTTCTTGATTTAAAAAAAAAAATTGCCGAGGCTTGCTTTTTTTTTCGTAGGCCCAAATGGTTTTATTTACGAAAATATATAGAGGATAACCTTACATTGAAGAAAACTTTAAGGTTTCAAGAAGCCTCGCATTGTAATGGGGAAAAAATTATTTATTCAAAAAAAAAAATAAATTTGTTTTATTTTACTGTAAAAAAAAAAAAATATATCAAAACCTAAAATTAAAACTAAGCCAAAACTTAAATTTAAATTTACATTCTAAAAAATACATGCAATAGAATATTGAAATCCATTCGTAACAGTCGGAAATTTGTTGCCTGACAAAGCGCCTGCGAAATTACATTGTTGTGGACAGAGTTGACCAAGTAACAATACTTCTGTTGCCAGAGAACTCGCGTGCGAATTGTTGGCATACTAACGCATGCGCGCGCGCGCAAATTAATTTTTTTAATAATACAGATTACCCACTTTCCTAGAGGAACTGAGATACGTAAATTCAGTTAATGTGTCTGTCTTTTTGTCTAAATGGGTATTCGTAAAAGTTTGCGGCATTTTTATGAATAAAGGATAACCAAAATTTTGCATGATTTTTTTTTTTCTTTTTTGTAAGGATCCTTTCTGATAAATCAGTGTACGAAAATGACAAAACCGATCAAAATGACCGTACAAAAGCTTTAGAACCAGAATAATGGATTTCTATATGTATTATTATTTAATAATTTAATTATTAGTAACGCTAAAAGAAATAATGGAAAACAATTACACTAAATAATATAAATAAAAGTAAACATTTGAAAATACAAATGTAAATACAAATCCTTAGCATTTCTTCCCTAACCTTCATCACAAACATTTAAAATTTAAGGTACTTACAACAGTTTTGCTCAAGCTCGAATTAAGTCCGATGTTATTACACTTGAGGTTATAGGGAGTAGGTCTTTTGTTAGGGAAAGCCATTTTGTATGTCTGACATTATAGTGTGTGTTTTTATCTTGGCGTAGGTCATCGTCATCGAAGGTCTGTTCTCCATCTCGTCCGGTGAGTCGATTAATGTGGTAAGGCTTTGCTTATTCCGGTGTCAGGAGTGTAAGGGCGGCTTTGAGGCCTTGGCTCGTCTTCAGGAAATTCACCATAGAACTTCAGTAAGTTCCGAAATACCAGGAAAGGAACTTGTCAGAAAATCCAACAATATGTACTGGAAAGAAGATCCTTACGAGATCCGTTGCCACGGTAATGAATGTCCTAATGATGCTTATTGTCAGCTTGGAAGACAGTCGCAGAAGAAGCCCGCCAGCTTATCAGAACTTATAAGAGATCTCATCCTGCATATGATACAGGCAATAGAGCATCCATTGTTGATGCGAGACCTGTGAGAAGGTACAACAATTCCAAGTAAAAAATAATAGGAAGTATCTTCCTGTTGTTTCTTTCCTGGAACTGTTGTATGCTACATTGACAAATACAAGAATCCTATCGCAGTTCTTCTTCCAGGGTCTTGTCCAGACGCTCAGAAAACTATTAGTTTACGGATTACATATCGTAATGGTCCGATGTTAAAGCGCTGAATAATTTCTTTCAAGGTCTTGGACTTAAAAGGCCTGCATTCTATCGCTGATGATTCGCCGAGATCTTCTAGATTTAAAATCACCTTTCCAACTAAAAAATCGCTTCAACTCGGCTTCCAGCTGCTCAGAATGACCTTTTCAATTCACCAACAGAACCTGAGAATTATTGTCACTTTCTTAGATCCAGTCTACATCCCTGCCGGTCGCTGTACGAGATGCTATAATCTGACTAAGCCCACGACTGCCCTCATCAACTGTCATATGACAATCTATGTATTCCCTGTGGCATTCCTTCTTATTCTCCGTGAGGACCTTGCAATCTTTACCGTTCCTGTGGCATTCAGTGCTGTTTTATCTCATTTATAATATCTAGATTTTTTTTTTAGCAACATATCTTTTTAATAAAATTAAAAAAATTAATAAGCTCTTCCAACAAAGAGAGCAGATTATTCTAAATATTCTAAGATTAATTCGTTCTCTGAAAAGTTGGCGCTAAATTTTTAATTTTAATCGGAATGAAATTTAAAAAAAAAAAAAAAAAAGCTGTTTCAAATGCAAATATCATTTGGAAGGATTTGGCTAATTTTCCGTAGCACATACGATTTTGAAATAGCCGAAGTTTGTCTTATGATGAGTTGTATGATTAAGGTCCTGTCTCAATCAATTCAGGAGCTTGCAAACCTTCTATATATTTCTTTTACCAATCCATCTAAAATTCTGAAAATTTAAATATGAACTTGTGAAACATCTGGGATTTCTATTTTCTTGTTTTTAATTTTCAAAATATTCTATAATTAATTAAAATTCAAATACAAAAGGAAATAAAAGGTTGCCTTTGCTTGAGTCAGGGCCTTGAAGCGTTTTCAATTATGCTATTAATCTTAAGCTGCGCTTTTTAGACAATTGAATGGGTGAGTTGAAGAAGGTACGTATTCCACAAATGTAAACTTTTGGAAAACTAAAAAAAAACTGTTTAAGAAAACTATTTTTTTTACAAACAAATTTTCGATTATCGATTTATACCTTTAAGTGAAGTGAATTCATTATGCTTTGTAAATATATAGATATTAACCTTTTACAGCATAAAACTATGAAAATATATCTCAGTGTAGTTTGTCAATTGGGGAATATGTACCTTTTTCAACTCACTCATTCAATTGAGAAAAAGGCCATCCAATTACCTTTGTTCTGCATTCGCTATGTGCATGTAGTTATGTAACCAGCACGGATAACTTAATAGTTTCAGAAAAAAAGTTATAGATTTTAACGATTTCCTTCGGAAATTACTTCTTTCTAAGATATGGATTAGAGAAAGTTAACAAACATAAACATTGGATACGTGATTTTCGTCAAAATGGCTGCAATGATGAATTTTTGTCCCTTATTCGTCTGTTGGATGGGATTGATCATCTGCTGTCTTCGTGATCAATGTACTTTTACGAAGATTTTAAAGAATTTTTTGGATTTATAAAAAGTTATTCTTCTAATAATAAACTTCTAAGAATATTCTAAGCACTGATTTTTAACGATAAATGTTTTCCCCTTTCACAATGTTACCCCTTTGAGTGCACTTCTAAACTATTAGAATCGAGTTTTTCTTGAATGCAAAATATTAAGAAGTACATTATCGAATCCAAAGTACCATATTAAGGATATTTTAAATAAATACGCTGCAGGAAAATCCAGTGGAAATGCTAGTCAGATCCTAACTGCATTAAAAATGGCCACTGCATTAAATGTACATCCAGGAAACAAGTTGACAAATGAGAAGTCAACTTCAATGCAGTAAAAAAAAATATCGAAAATTTTACAGTGGCTTCACTTTTATCTTTTCGAGTTCAACTGTTTTAAAATTCCATATTCTATGACGGCCGCAAAGCAGGTTAAAATAAAGGAAAGAAAATACAGACATCAGAAATACATATTAACCACTCGACAACGTTTCATTTTATTACGGTGCGAATAAGAATTTAAAGTACTGTAATTAAAATTGCTGTACTGTGAGCTTTTATTTCCGATTTAGAATTGATATAGGAAGGATTTTCTACAAATGTAGTCTAGATTGGGACCGTACATAAAGGTCTATTACGTTCGTTCTCTTTAATATAATGTGCCCTAATCCACTCTATATTTACTTACTAACTAAATAATCGCTTAGTTCACGAAACCTCGCGTATGTAAGGGATACAGTTATTGATTTAAAAACAGAAATTACATAAAAAGACATCAAATTTTAGTGTAAAACTAAAACTTAAAGATAAAATTAAAAATAATTGAAAGTTTAAGTTTTAAAAATTAAATGCAATATAGTATTAAAATCCATGTGTAACAGTCAGAAATTTGCGCAATTGAGTTGACCATATAGCAGTACCCCTGTTGTCTGGCAACGCGAGTGCGAACTTGTAATTGTTGCGGACGTACAAACACGCCATTGCGCAAACCGCAAAAATTGACCCTTTTTTGCTAGATTACTCGACGATGACTTATACGATCGGAATGCTATTATCATATTTCAATTAGAGCCCGAAACCGGATCGGATCTTCAAAATTCTAGCACACTACACAGTTATAAAAATAAATTGTGTATTGTTGTTAATTAGTAATTTCATTTGCTGATAAGAAGTTGCGGCATATATTTAATAAATATTTTAAAATTTACAAATTTATGATTAAAAATAATAAAGAAAAATTTTAAATATTAATTTTGGAACTTAAATTTGAAAAAAGAAATCAAGAGGTTTTTTTTTTTTTTTTTTTTTTGATCGATTTCATTTAAAAAAAAAATTAAAAAAAGAAAAAAAAAATCTAGAATTCTACTTAAGCCCGAAAAAAATTAGAGAGCCCTAAAAAAAAAATAAAAAATAAAAAAAAAAAATGAAACGACTTTCAAGTCAATGTTGGAAAGGAGGGTGGAGGGGGTAATATTGAACTTCCGCTGTATGTCTCTAAATATATCCCCCTCCTCCTTGTCTTTTATCTGGTGCGTGTGTTATTGATCTCGATATAGGCCTAACTTGTGTGTGTCATCCGCTGCGTCTCTTTTGTTCCTGCAACATTAAGAGGCAATTTTCGCTCGCGTCCGGTAATGATGACCGACACAATAACGGTATCTCGCGGCCTATTCATCGCATCTGGAGGCCGCTGAAAGAGGACCCAACTGGTGCACGAGCGCGCACACGCATCCAATTCTATATAGCTACGAATGCAGAAGGTAGTGGAAGAAAGCCAGGGTGGGGTGGCTAGAAAGAAGGGGGCTTATACATATGTTCGTATTTGTTGCAGGTATTTTTCATAAGATAATTGACTAGTTCCATCTTCTTTTTATTTTATTTTTTTTATTTTTGTTGTTGTTGAAGGAAAGCTAAGTTCATAAAACCCGATAAGTCTGTATGTAGGTCTTTATTTATCCCTCTGATAACTTCTGAACCAGTGATTGTAACTTCTTGGAACTTGCATCAGATTCGTGAACAAGGATTGACAAGGAAGCCGTTCAAGGACTTCGAATGCTTTCGATATTATGTAGTATTTTTAAAGTTTTATTACATTTTTAAGGAACATTGACTCATTTTTATCATAAAACTACTTTTTAGGCACACGTAAAATTAGTATCATATCTTAGATAATCTTTTATCCATTAATTATCTATTTCGCGTGAAGATAATAGAAAGGTACTAGAGGCAAAGAAACAACGAATTGTATTTACTCCCAACAATACATCGGAAGCCATTTGAAATATTCTCCTGTTTTTATTTTGAATAAAATAAATTCAGTCTAATAAAAGATTTAATCAATTGTCAGCAAATGAGAACATCAAGGACTTTAATTCCTGGAAATAAAATATTGATTCCTTTCCCACATCTTTAAAATTGGATTGGTCTGTTTACTTGAACATTAATTTTTGTGGCCTGTCTGTCAATAGTTTTCTTTGGATGTAATTAAAATGTCCGAATGCATTTATTTGTTCACTCAATTAATAACACGTAGAAAATGAGAAACTGATCATGATTGTAAGTTTTGTTTTTGGTTCGCAATGTAATAATTATAATATTTATAATGTTGTATTTAAATAAGGAATCAGTTTATTGGATTTTATCTTCATTGTTATAATGCTCAATTAAAGCGGTAAATGAAATGTTAATTATTAAGCTATTACATTTAAAGTAATATTTAAGTAATAATTTAAGATACACAATATTAATTATTAAGAACATCTCACCTGAATATCCAAACTTATAATATGTAGACTATATAAATTAATGTAGAAAAAAAGTTAGATAGAGGATTAAATTTTAGAGGGCTTACGTAGAATTTTGATCATAATGTTCCTGAAACAAATGATTTTGTTCGTTTTTCTGTCATTAATGAAATTTAAGTGATATCCACAGCCGAGAAATACTGAGTGCTATTTGTGATAGCTACTGTAATAATTTATGTTAATAATTTTTCATATTAATTATTTTTATTAATATTTATACAATGTTTTGTTAAAATATTATTACCTTATCTTATAGCAGGATATAATTAATAGCTAATTTATAATTATGAATTCCGAATTAATTTATAATTTAATAAATACATAATAAAAGAATAAATAATAAAATTTCATCTAACTGTTATAGAAATAATTTAATTGAATTAAATTCTTATTTTACGCAATAAATCAAGAAATAAATAGCCTAATTCTTATTTTATCACTATGTTTTTTTCCTTTTTTTTAAATTTTTATACCTATTTTAATGATTTAATATGTATGTAATTATTTTACGTGTACTGAGGAATCTTAACATCAACAATGAAGCCATACATCTGTTTAAATAGTGTATGTTTAATTTAAACAGGTGTATGGCTTCATTTTTATAATTTAAATACTTGAGAACAAACCAGCACATATCTAAATAAAATTGAAATTGCCTTTCTGTTTTAGTTATGGGGAAGGAATTGGAACGGCCGTTTCGTCCTTCTGCGGACTCATCAGTCGAACCCCGCCTTCCCCTGATAACACAACCAGAGAGGCAAGATCACATTGTGGTGGCCACCGACCAACCTGGCTGTGACCCTCCAGAGCAAGAAAAGCAAGAAAATTAAAAAGTGTGTAAAATTTCACACTTGATATCTCATTCCTCCGGAGCAGAGGCTAGGAAGGCATCCATGTTTTTAGTTGGTTAAATCATCTTGTCCATGTTAGTTGGTTATATGCCTTCATAGCCTCCGCTCTGAGGAATGAGGTATCAAGTGTAAAATTTTACACACTTTTTAATTTTCTTGCTTTTCTTGTCTGAGAGGTCACAGCCAGGTTGGTCGGTGGCCACCAGAAGGGATCTTGCCTCTTTGGTTGGGTTATCGGGGGAAGGCAGGATTGGGCTGACGAGTCCGCAGAAGGACGAAACGGTCGTTCCAATTCCTTCCCTATTACTAAAACAGAAAGGCAATTTCAATTTTATTTAGATACGTGCTGGTTTGTTTCTCAAGTTACGATTCTATAGCATATTGAATATTTTTGATGATTCAATACTGTACAGAACAATTTTAATTCAATAATAAATCATATATTGACTTTTTTTAAAAGCCTATACTAACTTACCATCTTTTTAAAATATTAAGAAGCTATTTTTTTTTTTAAAGCATTAGCTGCTATGTTTTTCGAATCTCTTTGCAAAATATTGTTACTTTGATATAAAAAAAAAAAGCTTGGTAGATTTTAATCCATGTAATAATTACATTCGTTTAATCTAGACTTTAGTAATCTTTGACAACTGCATTGTTCCATTGCATCAGCGTTATTTTATCTATGTAGTAGCTACGTGCCTTAAGTTGATGGTTTGGATCTAATGTCCTAAGCATCGGAGAAAAGAAGGATTAGAACAGCAAATGGCTTATCCCTCGGTATGTTCGATGATTATCGTAACTATCTGTCCCCCAAGGCTGATTTTTTTTTATGGAAGGTTAGGTTCTTTAAAAGAATATCCCCAATGATTTTAGTACACACCCGTACGATACTTTGAAGCAATAGATACAAACCGTTAAAGGAGGTGGCGTTCAATAATAATACTATGAAATCAAGAAAAAAAAAATGGATTTCTTGTAAATTAAACTATTGTATTTACTTTTGTTTTCTTCTCAGTAATAGATAGCTTCTACTTATTATTTTCTACTTTTCTAATTTTTCTAGTTTTTGTTAATCGCTGAACAACTATTTTTGCGAGCCTACTACACGAGGTGTAATGTTGTTCCAACTTTTAAACTTGCTTTGCCATTCTATGCTATTAAATCATTGTGTTAGCGTTTTTACTGAACCATTTTTTTTTTTTTTTTTATTGCTTTAGTAAAATGCTACGTCATTGTGACTTATTTGTAATTTTGATGATTTAAGTATAACGTGCGAATCCATTGAAGCGCTCGAGGTAAGGAAAGGCTCTGTTCCCTCTCGAGATAATGTGAGCTTTGGTTTCGTGTATCCGATCGTCATTATGGAAAGTGGGGTGGAAGTGACTGTGTAGGCGTCGTCCTCCACAGGTGACGAACGCTCGTCAAGTGCAACGATGTCAAGGACACGTGTGTTTACAAAGAGGGAGAAGGAAGAAACGGTCATTGAAGGCAGGGGGAAAGAGAAGAGCCCCTGCAATTAGAGAAAGAACGGAAGAACAACTATTTCAAAATGGTGTTCCTTTTACACCAGGATAACTGCTTCCTATGTTTAGGACCTCACGGCTTTATTTTATTCTCATTCAAAAATAATAGAAATTTAGAAACAAGTTTATTTTCTCTATTTTTAAATATTAAAAAAAAATCATTAGGATTTTTTATTCTCAGAAAGTATATTTATAATCTCAAGAATTAATTAAAATTATAATTAAAATTATCTCTGTTTTATTAATCTCTTAAATATAAAACTTGTTGCTTAAATTTTGTAAATTCTGTACTTCGGAAACTTATTCTAGCAACTGTGTAATTGTGTTAAAGAATGAATTGTTTTCTTACTTTCAGCATAACAAGTAACAATGCTAAATTACACGGATTTCCTATATGTTTAATAGCTGTTTTTGACCTTACTGATAATATTTTGTTTTTATTCTTTCTTATGAATTCTTAGATTTCGTTTCAACTTAAGACACACACTAGCAAGCCAAAGGGAATTATTAAAGGTTAATTAATCTAATAAATAATAATAATAGATCAACATCTCTACGATTTTCCAGCTTTTATTTTTATTTTTCATTTTTTGAGGATTACATGAGTCCCCAATTAATTTTCGTATTTCTCTCCCAGATTTAAAAACTCTTGATCCAAACTAGTGAGAATGAGTCTTAATTCTTAGTTTTACTAAATATGATTGTTTATATATAAATTTATTATTATCTTTAAGCGAAAATGGGAATCTTTTTTTCCTCTTTATCATCTGTCTAATCTATTCCTGTAATTATTTTGGTTCGAAACTGAAGCTATAAGATTAGTGGAATTAAGAAAATAGATCCAGCTGCTAGAAGTTAGTCATAAGTTGCAGAATAAAGAATGTTTTTATGTTTTCTGCAGAATGATCAACAGTTGCCTGCGAAACTCGGTGCCATAAAACTAAAACTAACAGTTTCGTTAAGAAAAGAATTGAATCAAGAATCAATTCAGTACTGGAGAATTGATATTTTGCCACCTTTAAAGTATTTGGAGCCTTGGTAGAAAGATTGATCATCTCTTTTCCCAAACTACACGGGATGATCTGTGGGATTGATCATCTAGGGACCATCTGATCTACTTGACTGAGATAAGAGTTACGAGCTAACTGGAATAAATCAGTTCGAAATAATTATGTAAAAATCGTATCATGTCATTTCTGAACCTACTCAGAAGCGTTTGGGTTGACTCCCTGCCAATCTCTGGCTACTTCAGCTACTATTATACATTTATACCGTATATTTGTATATAATATAGTTCATGTTTAATAGCCTTTGGCTGTTAAGTATTAGTGGTGATTATCAATAGGACTAAATTTGAGTAATTGTAAATTAGTTCTAAATAATTATTTTCACTTAAAACTTAATCAGCCAAGGATGATTGTCACTTGAGGGAGGAGTAATGCAACATTAGGATTATTCACTTCTTCTTACCAGAGCATTGTAATTAGTCCCTTTGAGGAAACGTTATGATTAGACACTCCCCCATATTTCAGTAGAACATAATAATGAGCTAAATATGTACTCAAGTAAATAGTTGCAAGTTGGCTGATGCATCTATTCTAATACATGATTCTAATCCATGATTCTAATACAAGAATCGTGAGACAATATGTTCCATGCAGTCTTTCGACTAAATCATCATCAATCAATAATATTGAAAACAACAGATGTAAATTAATGTAAGTTGCTTTTCTTTATTTACTTTCTTTTATTTCCTTGATTTCTTTGAGGTTAAAAGTAATTCGTAAATCTTATTTGTTAGAATTATATCTGAAAGAAACATCAGTAGGTGCGTTCATAAGCATAGACATTAAATCGTGTAAAGTGGTTATAATAAAAGCAAGAGACTGTGTTACAGTTCCAACAAGTGAATAGAATTTTGTACTAAAGCATAAATTTAAAGGCGACCCATAATAATTAAAAGTAATAATAAAAGAAGAAAGTACAATAATGTAAGGAAAAATAAAAAAAAGTTATGAAAATAAGAAAAAAAAATACTCTACTCCTACATTATTTGGGCCTCTGAATACGATGGTGAAGTCCTTTTGTCGATCCGACCTTTCGTTGGGAGTTGTTAGGGGGGGGGGGTACGATGACAACAATACCAAATATCTCGACCATGGAGGGGCGTTGGTCCCTGAAAATATCCAATTCCTAAAGTGTTTGGGCCTCTGAATACGATGGATGGTGGAGGTTCGTTTGTCGATCCGACCTTCCGTTCTGGAGTTGTTGGAGGTGGCAGACACGGGCGGACGGACAAGATAAACGCAAAAGCTACCGATTTTGATCGCTATCACAAGAGCTCCCAAATGGATCGCTAAAAATATATTAGCAATCGTAAAACGACGATCAAAGAGACTACTTCCTCACTTACGACTATTCTTGGCTTTGCTAAGACTTTTTTTTTAGGTCACTGATAAATCAGCGAGTGTAATTATCTCTTTGATTAAAACTCCGAAGGAATTCTCACAAAATAACACTTTAAAGATAAGTAATAACTTAATGTAAAAATATGACTTGTTCAGCGTATTAGCAAACAAGGTTTATCTAATTGGAATCCTAACAGTTTAGAAATATTTTACAAAACAAAATAAAAAAATAAAATGAAAGAATTCAGATTTGATTAGAACCGATAAATCAGTTTACGTAATTGTATAAAGTAATTTATATAAAAATATTCTGTACAAACTTGGCAAATATCAAACGACAAATAACAAACTTGAAGCAATTTCTGTTAAGGATATTTTTTCCCAACCACATATATAGTCTGACCACGATATCTTGACGATTGGAAAAATTCCAGAGCCCCATGACGTCACAGCTAGCCTCTCTCAGACGTTCCGAAGAATGCTACGTTGCAGCTGTAAAACAAAAACAAAAAATTAGTTTTAATGATGTTTAAAGGAAATGCTGTACTAATAGTTATTGGTTGACTGCTTTCAATGTTAGATTTAACTGTTATATTTAAGTTTTATGTATCTCTTTTAAATATTATGTATTTTCAAAGCCCGTGCATTGAGGCGCGCTTCTTTGTGATTGACTGAAAAATAGATACGTCATAATCATGTGGGGTTTCTTCCAATCGTCAAGATATCGTGCTCGGACTGTAAATTCTTGTCAGAATTTTATAAATTCAGTTAATTTTCTGAATAAAAAAAAAAAAAAAATCGAGGGCCCAAATAAATGTCGCCAAAGTTTTCAATTATTTCATTAAACTTAAAATTTTTTCAACTTTTTTTCATAGCACCTTCAAGTCCTGACTCAAGCAAATGCAGGCGACTGTAAACCTTTTATTTCTTTTGCATATTTCTTTTTCCAATGCACCTAAAATTCTGAAAATTTAAATATGAACTTGTGAAGCATCTGGGATTTCTATTTTCTTGTTTTTAATTTTCAAGATTTTCTGTAATTAATTAAATTAAAACTCAATAACAGTCAATTACTAATAATTTACGTGCACTGAATATCATTGATTTCAATAAATAAGCCATACACCTGAATAGACAAAAAATCATTTATAGACATGAATATAATACAAACGACGTTTCGCTGTCGAGAGGCAGCCTTCTCAAGTGAGGGAACAAATTTTGAAAGTCAATTTATACATAAATTTCATGGGAATAATACAAACGGCGACTGCGCATGTGGGTGACGTCATGAATACACAGAAGGCCTCCCTCTGTCGGCCAGTTTCGGTAAGCAAGCTGTCCTCAACTGAAACATTAAACTAAAAAACAATTCGTGAGCATCTTTGTAAAGTTAAGACAAAGATTACAATAAGACAAACGAGAAAGACTAAAACAAGAGCAGTAAAATGTACAATGGAATAAAATATAGTAAAAATGTAAAATAGATAAAAATATAATATAAAAATATGAAATAAAAATAAAAATAAAAACTAGTGGAAGTGAGACCACCTATGATACAGTTAAAACAAGTGAGAAATTTAAAATAAACAAACTTAAAACCACTGAGGCAATAAAATTAAATAAAAATAAATAAGATTAAAATTAACTTGAAAATTTAAGTTCAAAATCCGAATTATACAACAATACTTTTAACTTTACAAGATAAAGATCAAAGTGAGAAAAGGAATGAAACGGGGGAAAAAAAAATTTATCTCTTCTCTTTCTCCTTCACCCTCATCCCTTTTTTGCAACCTTACAAATGACTTAGTGTCAAAAACAAGAAACGTAAGAACAAAAAGGAATATAGGAATAAATATATTACTGCCTCTGTTTTCATAATGTCCGTGATGTGTTCTTTCTTCGGTCCTTGAACTTACGTCTTCTCTTTATTAAGCCGTACTGAGTCATGTTGGGGACCGACAGCATGATGTTGTAAGAGTTAGGGTCAGTAAGAATATGGTAGGTCTCGATGCACTTCCTATGGAATTCGGGTTTTGACCTCGCCAAGATGCGTGCATTGGCGAAATCAATACCATGAGATTGGGAGCTGGCGTGTCTATAAGTAAGGTACGCTTTGTTCCGGTTACGATCAAAATTTGTTCCCTCACTTGAGAAGGCTGCCTCTCGACAGCGAAACGTCGTTTGTATTATATTCATGTCTATAAATGATTTTTTGTCTATTCAGGTGTATGGCTTATTTATTGAAATCAATAACAGTCAATTTTGGGTTTTTTTTTTTCGGGATAGTACTCGGTATTTTCAACTTAAAAAATCTTGACGAAACCTGAAATGATAAAAAATTTATAAAATAATGGGTTGTATTTAAAATATTTATTATTAGGATAATAGTTAATTTCTAATAAAATAATTTAATCTCATACAATTTACAAAAAAAAAAAACAATTTTTATTTTTTAAAAATTAACTGTTGTATTAATAATAAATATTTTAAATACAAATCATTATTTTAATTTTTTTTTTATCATTTCTGACTTTGGTCAAGTTTTTTTAAGTTGAAAATACCGAGTAAACACCCAAAAAAGTGACTGTAATATTAATTACAGAATATCTTGAAAATTAAAAACAAGAAAATGTAAATCCCAGATGTTTCACAAGTTCATATTTAAATTTTAGTTGCATTGGAAAAAGAAATATATAAAAGAAATAAAAGGTTCGCAGCAGATGCTTGAGTCAGGACCTTAATCTCCAATGTCTCTGTCTGAACTTAGAATTCTTTTAAATTCCATATTCCTTGTACCAATGTCCCTCGAACAAAACTTATAAAGATAAAGCAAATTATGTTGAAACAAATAACAACATAGAAAACTATTCTTTGGAAGTTTTTACCCATCGTGATTTACAGCGAAGTCTCGATTTTGGGGGAGCTTTGACGACAGCAGTGGGGGATTTGGAAATCGTTGGTCAAAATTAAATCACATTGATTTTCAACTTATTACAGCCTTATAATACAGAAGCAAGAAGATCAAAAGAACTTGAAGCCTACTTTCCTTAGAATATAATTTCTTAAAATTTCATTTTTTTTTTTTTTTTTTAAACTTTGAAAATGAAAAAACGGAAGCCCTTCGCGTTTATTTACTAATTATACCTATTGAATACAAGCAGTGTAAATTTTTTTATTTTCTGAAAAAAAAAATTAATTAAAGTCGTGTTATTTCCTTGAGTGTATAAATCGGATTAATTTTAATTGCACCAAACCATGCGTTAGCTAAGATTTAATAAGGTACCCCAGCCATATAACGCCATGTATACCTTTAATGCCACCTATCTAATTCTTCATAAATATAAGAGATGGCGGTACTGCACTAAAGTAGTTTGCATTGACATGCCATCTAGTGTCGAAGTGAGTTACTAGCAGATCGGCAACATTTTCGAGTGAAATTATATTTCCACCTTTTCGTGTCGAGGACTGGTTCTGAAAGGCTGCTACTATATCAACATAAGATAAAATATAGATTTTTTAATGTTCAGCAAAGATTAACTATATAAAAAAAATACATATTTTCTTGATTCTTGAAGATGAGTTAACTGTTATTTTTAAAATTCGGAAATTGTAGACAAACAAGTGTATCATGTGATCCATATGCTCAGTAGCGCTTTAACGCCATGGTGGTGTTAATGGTCTACATATACGATTTCAGGTTACGTACGACATTTATAAGTTACTAATATGTTTCATGAAAATATAGATTTTTATCTTATTTATTATTTTGCTTTTATAATCGGAAAATGCCGAAATTACTTAATTTTTACATTTCCTCTTTTGGTTTAGCTACAGATTAGAAAGACCGTATTAATTTCAAGTGATTTTTTATTATTTTTACAGAAAGTCAAATTTAGTTGCTTTTTACTGTAATTTTGTACAAATAATGTTTACAATGATGGAATAATTCTTAATTTTAAATAATTTAAGTTACTAGAAAGTAGGTAGCGTTAATTGGACCAGGTGTTCCTAATAACGCCAGTTTCCAAAGTTTTCTTATTTGAGTTCTCTTACTTCTCCAGTAAACATTATCATATGTTTCATTGTGGTATGCTTCAAACAGAAGATTAAACTTTCTTGGTCATAATTTTCGTGTTTCGATACACCTTATTTCCAGACTTGTAGTAATTTAAATGTTAAGGTGGCGTTATTTTGGCAGCATACTTTAGTCCTTGTTTAGCTTCTAGAAATAACAGAATTCATTTTATTTCTGGAATTCATGTTATAAACTGTGCTTTTCTTTGGGAATTTTTATTCCTTTCCCACGCTGATTTCTCGACAATAATCAGTTTGGAAAGATTTCAAATATATAAAGATAGGTCCTCAAATAGACATACCAAGTTTGAAGAAAACCCATCCAACAGTTTAAAAGTTATTAGAGATATGAGAAACACACACCTACACACAGACAGATTAATTTAATGAGCCTCGCTTACCCTTGGAAAGTAGCTTAACAAAAATTAAGATCAACTGAAATTGTTGGGTTTTTTTTTTATTTATTTATTTGTTTGTTTTTTTTTGTAAAGAAAACAATAAAAAAGTTATCATAATTAACAAGTCTTACACATCTGTTCCTGGAAACCATTTTTATGATAAAATTAAAAATCATAATTCAATTAAAAAATTGTAATGATATCTTAAATTTCTTTAGGATTAGAAGCATTACTTAAAGAAAGGTTTCTAAGCAATTTATGTCGTTTACTGATTATTATTGTTAAAGAAATTAAAACAAAATAAAAATAGAATTAACCTTATTGTCTATTTGCAATATTTAACTTCAGATTTGAGCAGTAGAAGAAATAATTAAAATTTTAATGAATATTGTTTAAGGCACTTTAAATTATTAAAATTTAATTCAGTTGTATTTCATTACAGCGTGATTGACACGTGACTTCCAATTCTTTATTTTTCAGTTATTTCAGATCCACTTAATATTATCCAATCATTGTTAAATCACGTGGATGTTGATTAGACAATCACAACGTTTGTATAATCTTATCCATTCGGGTTTTTTTATAGAGAACTACGAAGCATTATTTCCTGTATTTTTTTTTTTAGTTAGTTCCTTATATTTAGGGTTGATCACAATGCAGGAAATAGACCCGCAAAGTCCGGAAGGATCTTGTAGATTAATCAGTTATTCGGTAGCTGCCACGAAAGAAAGATTTTGTCTTTCAAAGAAATGATCCTAATCTCCTATGACAAGAAAAAGTAGTATTCCATAAATATTAGATGTGGACTTAAAATAGTTTGTGTAGTTTTCATAACTTCAAAAAAAAAAAAGAAGCAGCAAGAAATAAAATAATTTTAACAACTTACATTTCCAGGAAAGTAGGCTTTATGTTCTTCGAACTTCTTGTTTTTATTATTTTATAAGAGCTGGATATTACAATTATTCTTGACAAAAAGTCAAAATAAATAAATAAAATAAGACTGTTCGAAACTTTTATATTTGAAATCTTTTGCAAATAGATCTTTGTCGAGAAATGAGCGCCAGAAAGTGACAAGAATTCCCATAGAATAGCAGTGGAATCAAAACAGTGGATTTCTATCCTATTTCTGTTTATCTCTCGTTAACGTTGAATAGTTAATCGCGCAGTGGAATACCACTAAAATTTATTTAAAAAATAAGTCAATAATAATGCGAATTTCATTTTATTTCTGAAACTAGAAAATTTTTGAATTCAATAGATATTACAACTTGAAAACAAACAGATTATTAAACAACACCAAAAAAAAACTATATCCTTTAGAATACAATTAATAAAGATTCGAACTGCTATTTTATTTTTGTAATTCTGTACTTTATTAATACGATATTTTTTAATATAAATCCAGTATGCAAAGCACGAGGCTGATAATAAATGCAATAGATTCGGTGAATTGTAAAGGATAAAATGTGGCAGAATTGTTTATTTACTTCCTGAATACTTTAGAAGGAATCTCATTTTAAGAATAACATTGAAGCATTTTAAGATGGAATATACGATCAATTTACACTGTCGTTATCGGCATTTGGCCGGCCATGAGAAACCTTGCTGCCGCCCAAGAGTAAGCATTTGCGGGGTATTTTTTTTTTCCTCAGCTTAAATCTTGTGGTAGCTCCGTTAATTCGACGATCGAACCAGAAGTTTTCATGGATTTTCAGTCCAAAGTTTTCAACAAACATTTATTACAGCTTAATAATGTTTTCGATTCTAGATCACTTTCTCGTTTTTGGAAACTCCAAACAGCTCTGTCTGGGTTTTTGTCCCGTGTTAGCTCAAGCTTCTTCTTTAAAATGAGAGGGAATTCTTAAGCAGAATAGAATTAAACAGGACAGTAGGTCCCAATGATTTGTAATCAGAATTTATTAATACCTGAAGAGACTTACACGTTATTTTGCCCTAGTTCACATTCAAAGGCGTTTAAAGAGAGGCAGAGAAATAAGTTCGAAAGACGTACTTTTCTTGCAAAGTTTTATTAAGAATTGTTTTCCTTTGCATGTCTCTTTTTTTTTTTAAACATACGAAATGAAAATCCAATATTCATATTTAAATTATAACATCTACTAAATTCAAATGACGTCACCATCCTCCTTCAACTAGAATCGTTAGAAGTTGTTTCCCTGTCCAACGACCAGCTCTTTGCCAGCCCACATAGGGCTGGGTAACTCCAAGGCCCATTAGAAGAATCCTCTACCATCGCTAGAAATTGAACTCGAACTCTTCCAGTCCAGCTCGGGTAGTGATGGAAAGTAGACTAAAGAATACACAAAAAGAAATCCTGAGTCCTTCAGCTCGTGAGATGAACTATAGTGATTGATATTTACTAATTAACTGTATGCAATACAAATAGTGGCAAATGACGTACGCAGGACTATCTCGAGATGTGCTATTAGTGAGTCCCCAGAACCATCTTTGTTTGCTGAAAGGATGGTAAGTGTAGCAGGTGACGACCGAGGAAGGATTGGAGAGTACTAATTATTACATATCTGAAAATATACTGGATTGAGGTTTTATATAAAAGTTAGAACAGACCTGAAGAAAATAAAACGATTGTAAAGGAAAATCACAGAAATGCTTTACGTGAGGGAAGGCTTTTTCTAATTCTGCTCACATTCTTAAAAGATTTGATATTGTTGTGTTTAGAGTGAATTCATCACAGACTAAGATTTTATTTAATTTAGAGAAACGAATTTTTAATTTCCAAAACAAAATGAAGCAGTCGAAATTAAATTTATTACACTGTTTAACAAATAGCCTAATTGCCAATCAAATCAGTGAGTGTATGTCTCGAAATATATCCTCTCATAACCCTCCTCCCTACGCTCCCAATAATGTTTCAACTACTGGAAGGATTTTCTTGAAACTTGATATTCGGGGACCAACATTGATATATTGGAAATCTTTTCCTAATGAGTCTTGTTAAGAAATTAGCACCAGAAAGCAACAAAACTCTCCAAAAAAAAAAGCATTGGCGTTTGAAGAATGGATTTGTATCTTATTTCTACAAATACTTTATAAATTTAAACAATGAAATTTAATCCAATGCGTATGATTTTAGCAAATGAAGTTAGTAATACAGATTTGATTCTTTTTATTTTTTTTGCTGTGCTGTCTTTATTCATTTTTTTATTACAATTATGGGCTTTTCGTTTTTCACCATTTTAAAAATAAAAAAAAAAAAAGATTTTAAGGAAATATGCTTAAAATTCTTTCAAACTTCTTGTTTTATAGCGATTTCTGTATTGAATGATGTTTTGTGATAAATTGTACAATGAAGGCATTTTTCTTTGTACGATTAAATTTCAAGCGTCAGGGTCTGTCCGTGGTGAAGCTGTTTCGGAACCTGTATGGAGGAGAACTTAGAAGAGTAGAAAAAAAAAAAAAATCACGGGGTTTTGGTGAGAGAAGGTGGCGAAGGGAATGGGAGGACGGGGGGTGGGGTCCATTGGAAGGATTGTGTGGGTGTTGGTACGTTGCTCTCTTTTCTCTTCAATGAGTACTTTGTCACACTCGCGGTAGCTATTACTGGGCTCGCGCGGAGACTGTTGGGTGGGGGAGGCAGGCGTCACTTTGAAAAGGATAGGGCGAGTATTTACAGTCTTCCACGGCACACAAGCTACGAACAAAAATGGGAGGCTTTTGTTCGACGGAACAACACGGGCAGCGCCGTCTATTGTGTCCGGACCGCCGCGATGGATTGGCAAACCAGGCCGACACGAGAAAGCACTTTTGTTTACCCAGAGAGGGTGACTGCACAGTTGAAGAAAGCGGAGGAACCTGTAGGTGAAGAAGCAGATGACTCGTTTCCAAGCTTTGTTTCATAAAAAAGAAAAAAGAAGAATTAAAAAACAAATAACCAACATAATCCATAAAGGACATTATCTTAGTACTTTTTTTTTTTAATCTTCATAAATAATAAAAGAAAAAACTAAAACTTTATCTATAAATAGATTAACAAAAAAAATCATCGGATGATTTTCACCAGATCAATAAAGTGAACCACTTTTATCTGTTTCCTGAACAAGTCAAAATTCAGATTTTTTTAGGCCAAAAAATATAAAAATACGCAGTAAATTTTTAATGATTCTTGTATAGTTTGTAATCCATACAAAAATAACTGCATGACGTAATTTTATTAATTCTAATATTTTTATAATTTTTAATATAATGTATAATAACATTTTAATAAAAAAAATATTTTATATGTTATTCTATTGTTTTAATGAATCAACGTTAATTTTTAAATAATCTCATTACTTTGTTTGAATATATTACAACTGTTGATTAAACATATTATTACATCAAATATATTTAGGAAAGTTTTTCTGGTTTTCGTAGATACTGTACAAAGCACTGAAAGCTATAAATAGAAACCTTATATAAGGTTAGGGTAGTCGATAGCTTGCTTCGATCCATTGTTTGAGACAAGTATTAGTCAGGATTTAGATAAAAGATGAAGTTTCACAGCTTTTCTGTAGAGCACATGGTCAACTTTCTTGAATAACATCAGGAGAAGGAGCATGTACTTTGGAAGCACCGAAATCACGATGAACGATTGAGATTGAGAGAACCGATTAGAGCTTATAAAGATAAAAAGAGAAAAATTTCTGAATGGGCAGACCATTGCATGAATGAAGGACATAATCCAGATCTTGTTGTTAAAATCGAATGTAGAATGCTAATGAAATGTAAAGGTTAATGATTGAGTCTTGTTTTATTAACTCAAAAGATTGTATTAATGAAGAAAAACTTCTAAAATGAGTAATATTTCATTCGGATTTGTTAAAGAAATTGTTTAAAAAAAATATTTCGTAACATTGATAATTCAATAATTGAAACAATTAGATGCTTGAAATTACACGCAAGTAGATAGCAGTAGTTGGTCATACATTCATTTCTGAATAATTTTACGTGATTCTGTTAAATGAAAAGTAACATGTCATTCTAAATAAGCGTACCTATACTTCCATGCGTTTTCCAATGTCGATGTATTCAAACGGTCTTTGAGGACTTTCTTTAGTTTATTTTACAGACCGTTGTTACCTATCCCAAATCGTGATCTTCAGAGACGTGTGATAATGGTGTGATGGTCCAAATCAAAATTAAAACTGCGATTAAAGTGTTGGAGAGAGGGCTACAAACAAGAGGATGGCTCTACTGCCAAGGAATAAAAGATCCAAAAAGTTGCATTTCTTTCTTTTTCGCTTATAACGGGGAAAAACAGTCACTCAGACATTTTGCAATCAGAAAGAAGCTCGTCTTTAAACAAAATAGGAAAAAGAAAATTCTTATTTTAAGCCTCTTTCTTGGGGAAGTGAGACCCAAACACAGCAGTCAAATCGTATATATTCTTCCGTAATAATATTTGAACGCTCAATGAATCTTCATCTATATTTACTGCAAGAGATAATTTAGTTGTTGTTTGAAAGAAAACTATCTGTATGGGTCCACCCGAGAAATTAGGACGTTAATTTGTTCTCTTAGGACGTGAAATTTCTCAAAAAGGATTAGAATTCAAAGCCACTGTCCAGAGACATTGAACTCTCTCAATGTCTTAACATTGCATATTGATGCATAGGTCAAGAGATTAGGATTAAGATCACAATGGATTATGGGGCTTCGGTGGTTCCTAGAATCGAGACCTCAACTGATTGGTCCTCAGCACTGAGGAGGACCTAGGTGAGATAGGTTTTTTGGCTCTGCGAACCCAAAGCTCTTGTGTATATACCAGTGTTGCTGTAAATAAAGCTAGTCAGTAAAGTTAGTAGTTACCTGTTAACCTGTCTCTGTCCAACGTTAATTTTAATCACGTAACACTGGTCCTTTATTACACTTACTTTGATAGGATAAAAATTACTTACTTATTTTCAAGAAAATAATGTTCGATTTAATTACTTATTTTTTCCAGAAACTGGAAAAAATACTCTTTATACTTATACTAAAATCTAGTAATAACTCTTAATTTTTCGTTTGTATTATTTTCATTTACTTTAGGAAAAAAAAGAAAAGGAAGGAAAAAAAAAAAACACGTTTTAAGGTAAAGTAGATTTCAAATTCCTTTCATGTGAGCTGCAAAAGATGATATCCTTCTGATTTCATAATAAATCAAATATTAAATATATTCATTATATTTATTTTTAGCTTAAGCACATTTTTGATAAGAATATGATCTCATTTAAATTTTGAACTTTTAACAAAATAAATTCCGTTTGTTAAAAAAGAAAATAAAAATGAAGAAAAGAGTTTATTTTGCGATCAAGTTGTTGCAGCTCATGCTAAACATTGGAAATACGTTTCAACTACGACTTTAAAATTCTAATTCACAGGAACTCAAAAAAATAGGATAATCTTTAATAGAAATTGCAGTTACCAGCAAAAAACCTGGAATAATATTATCTCTTTACCTAATATAATAAGGAGGTATCGAGATCAAGACAAAACTCGTCCTGAATAGAATTCCCCTCTTTCGCCCACCTAATAACGTTATTACTGCTGCTACCAAAGAATAGCGAAGACGTACAGCAATGCTTAATCGATTATTGGTGCTAATCACATGAAAGCATCATTATTACAGTTACTGCATATATTTTAATATCAAATGTTTCGAACCTTTTTTCTTCTTTTCTGTACAGGGTGGCCTGGAAGTTCCCGTATCCCCTTTTATATTATTATTACATTAAGGACAAATTTAGATTATAATGTTTCTCTTTATGTAGTAAATGACCTGTCTATCACTTGAATGTCTATCTGTATGGGAAACTTTGACTCTTTGTAGGATGCATCCAATACGTTTATGAACCACTTTTTCTTCCAAGTAATCGCTTCCCATAGTTTCTTTACTTCAAATCTTAAAATTATTTTTTTTTTAATTCCTTAAAGATTTATCTTTGAAGATAAAAGCATTTTGTCGTTTTCTGTTGTTTAAAAAGTTATCATCGTCGCATTCTTAAAGCATTTGTAATGTAGGCTGTCATCATCAGAAAGTGCGTCTTCACTCAACAAGAGATAATCATCATCTGTTTACATCTGGGTTCTGTTTTAGTCTCAATCTAAATGTCCTTCGTGAAAAGAATAAAAGAGTTTTAAGAGATTCACTATCAATAGCTACTTACTAATAGTATTTGTAATAGCAGGGTGACCTGGAAGTTCCTATACCCTTAATATAATAATAACATAAAAGGCGGTACAGGAACTTCGCGGCGACCCTGTAGATAAAAATCTACGACCTTGAATTATCGTAAACAATTGTCGATAATCTGAATGTGTATTTGATACTGACGTTGTAGTCCAGGCATAATTAATCAGCCAAGTTGTGCCCATGACAAGTACAGTATTTGCAACGTGAAATACATTTGAGGATGCTTAATGTACTAGATCACCTCCCAGTCAACCAAGGACGATTTAAATACAGTTCTAATCTTGTAAATTAACGAGTAGATTATATAAAAAGAAGTCTATTTAAGGCATTGATGGGCATTGTAGTTTTAACTATTGAAGGACGTTAAAGCATAGCCGGATGGCCAAGACAGTGGTCTGTCAATGCTTTCGAATTTCGGCTTGGGCGTGGAAGGTTCCTTTTCTCTTCGGCTTCACTTCTTTTTAACGATTTGTTCTCAATTTCTATTTTAACTGCTTGGTGCAGTTTAGACTTTGCCGCTTTTGAGTGAAAACAAGTGCCTACTGAGATATGAAGCTGATCAAAGAAAGAAAACAAAGAACTGCTAATGCTCAATATCAAAAAAACATGAAATTTCATCTGAAATCACATTTTCGAATTCTCATTTTTGCAATTAGAATTTATTAAGGAATTGCTGGATATAATGGGCGTTCTCTGTTGTTCCATTGAAAAATACTGGTTGACAGGATTGTTTATGAAGCATTTTGGGCATAAATAAATTTAAGGCATTCATTATGGATTAAGGATCTTCAGCCAGGTTCACTAATGGCAAAACATCCCATATTTACATCAAGACAGCTACAAACGAAATGCTAAGACCCGATGCTATTTCTGCAGATCTCTTCAGAAACTGTAGAATATCTCTTCATAATTTTTTTTATTTATTTAGGAATTGGCTTTAAATTTCTTGTTACAGAAGTTGTCTCAAAAAAAAAAATCATTGTATTGGATTAGAAATGGCACTATCATCATCCTATTTATGATCATATTGATTTTACGGATGCAGCAGAAGCATTCAGTTTTAAACTGAAAATTTATTCCCAAAAATTTATTTCATTCACAAAATTTATTTTATTCACAGATGTTTCATTTGTAGAACAAAGACATTTGCTAATTCATCATTACTATATCGTGGCAAACAGTTTTAAAGGAATGTAACTCAGAAATAGCCTTGAATCGATCTTAAGCCTTTCCACATACAGTAATTGATCTAGGGGGGAAAAAAACAATAACTTTCTCAATATGACTGAGTAGGGACATTGCAAGATTAGTAAATAAATTATAACATAAATAATCCCTAATGGCTAATCATAACAAAGGGCTAACAAAACAGTTTAAAGAATGCAATTTAAAGTCGGATACTCGTGTCCGTCCGTCTTTAATCAGAGTAACCCAAAAAACTATTTGTCCTATTAAACTGAAACTTTAAACATTGGCCCTTTTGATTTCGAACCACATGAGACTATTAGGTAATAAATTAAAAATTCACTTAAAAAAAAATCTTAAAATTTTGAGATACTCGTAAAAAAAATGCACTACGCTAAAAATCAATGCCGTCATCATGATATTTCAAAACAAGAAGTCTTTTCTATAATAAATATTTTTATCTTTTTCTCAATTTACGGTAGCGTCCAAACGGCTTCTTGTTATTTCCTACCTATTCAGAATCTTTTTTGTCCCAACTTTTCTTTCATTCTTTTGATAATTTTTTTTTCCGATCTTACAGATGGATTCGAAAGTTAGTACTCCAACTTTCAATCAATGCTGTTTAGAAAACAATAATATTTGAATTTTGTTTATAATTTTAAGTAGCCCAAAAACTAAATAAATAAGCTTGCAAGAAAGATTTTTATTTCTTTCTTTTCTTAAAGAATCTAAGAATGTTGTTGTTACGGTTTTGATAATAACGACGAACATAAGGCACTGTTATGAAATACTCTTCTTTGAATTCGGTAAAGGAATAATAAAAAAAAAAGCCTCCCACACTCATGTTACGTCTCAAAGCTATTCTGTAAATGTCGATAATTCTTCGACGTATGGCGTCATTTTCTTGGTGTTTCTTTTTTTCTTTTTGAAATTTCTATGTCGTTGATTCGCTCTCCTTTTTAAAAGCCAACTCTGCCTTCGACTCGTTTCAAATGGAAAAAGATGATGTTGTGATTCTCAAAAACCCCTCGAAACACGCATCACTGCGAACATTGTGGCCACAAAAGGAGAGATAAAAAAAATACGTTTACAGAAATCTCGTTATTTGGTTTACAAGGAATATTGGATAAAATTTGTGTTAGATATAAAAAGAAACAACAATGACAAAAGTCGGGCAAAGCCTGTACTTTTATTTATGATACCGAGATACAAAATAACGGAGAAAGGCATTCATCTTTTTTGTTGTGTTGTATTTGATGAAGGACAAGATGGATCTGTCCATGTAGATCTATGTCTACGTATACAGGATGGGCATAAAAGAACGGTGGAGTTTCAAAGACATGTATTTTCTGTACTGCGTAAGTATACAGTCTTGACATTTCTCAATTGTAAGTGGAACTGTCCATGTTTGATGTACATCATTCAATGTCCCTCAATCTGCGAACCTTTCGTCACCCAGCACACTTCCAAGTGATTGTTAATTCCTGCCAGACTCGATGAGGTATGTCCGACTTGGTGGCCTCCACAGCATGGGGATCAGTTCCTTGATATCACTGATGGATGTGGACAGTAGGGATACGTACACGTTGTCCTTCACATACCCCCATAGGAAGAAGTTAGATGGTGTCGCCCATGCTGCGGACAGGCTTCATCGAGTCAGGCAACAATTAGACTACCGCTTGGATGTATGCCGGGTGATGAAAGTGAGTGATGGACATCAAACTTGGACAGTTGCACTTTCCCAATTGAGATGCCATGACAATAAATGTTAAACAATACGGAAAATAAATGTCTTTGAAATCCCACCATTCTTCTGTGCCCACCCTGTATATGTAGGTATTAAAGATCCAATCTTATTACAATGGATGTCAGAAATCATTTTGGGAAACAAGAAGCAATTGGAAGTGTAGAAGCCTACATCCTCAAAATCTTGAGTGATTTTTTTTTCTGTAATGAAAATAATACAAATGTAAAGTACAAATATAAATATTCCGTTTATTTTTTAAAGTTTTTAATATCTCTTTGAATAGGTAGAGATTTAAAATTTATTCATTTTCTGGAAAAAAAATTTTTGTTATTAAATTGTCTGAATCCTGTTAATTTCCATCATATTATAGCTCGAGAAAGCATTAAGAGGATTAACAAGCGTTATTAAAATTCTTATTGTAGAGTATTTTTAGTAACATATACTTAAATTTGCCATTTTTTTTCTTTCCCTAATCTAACTTCCAATGTAGAAGGCAAACCGAAGATATAGGCTCTGATATCAAATTAATCAATCGAAGGACAAGTTGAAATTTAGATAGTCAACTCCAAACTCGGTTGCATTCAAACCAAGGAAACACTCCCAGTCACCACTTTACAGAGGGTTGGTTTAAACCTAAGCCGTCTGGACCTTATACATCTAAACTTACATATATTTATTAGTTCTTTTTTACTTATTTTTATCTATTTTATTGGTCAAGACTGCAACAGACCATTTAAACACAATGATTATGTCGGTAGATGAAAGATTTTTTGGTATCTACTGAACAAAATGTTCCGTGAACTGTTAACAGAGTCGTGCAAATACGTATCTTATAAATGGTTATTGTTAATAGATACGAAAGCTAACCCTGATGTAATTGTTCGTACTTATGGCTATGAATGTACATGTCATTTAATTCTACTAGCTTAAATGGGAATAGTTTAAAACGTCTTTACATTGTTTCTCAAATTGTTTCGAAGGCAAATATCTTTCAAGAATAACTGATCCGTCTGATTATGTGGAATGATAACCATTACAATAGCACAACCAATAAATTTAACAAAAAAAGAATGTTTTAGATTCCGTTTAATCGAAAACTCGTATCCATCTGTAAGCAAGGTAAATCAAAGCTTATCCATGAAAGTTTAAACTTTACCTTATCAAATGATATTTTGTTTTCAATTTGTAGTTAAGAAATTAGATTTAATAAGCTTTTTAGTTTCAGCGCCTTATC
>JAFIDM010003189.1:11950613-11978301 GCA_023159025.1 Thereuonema tuberculata | reverse complement strand
TGTCGTTTTAATGTGTTAAATGTTTTTTAAATTTTAATTTGTGTGTTTGCTTATTATTTTATTCAATTAATTTATACACATTAAATTTAGTTATTAAAATGTTTGTCTTTAATTGCTTTATTATTATTATTATTATTTTTTATTTATTTATATTTTTGTCGTCAAAATGATAAAATCAAAAAAACCTACCTTTATTTTTAAATATCTACTGAATTCAATTAGAACAAATTTTCGATTTTCTTAAAAAATAAATACGTAAATAAATTAAATCGGCATTACTTGGTTAAGTTGCCTAAAACCGATTATTTTTCTTGGTATCAAACCAACCGGAGGTTAATGGATTAACTAAATGGATTAAGTTGCATCCTGTAAGACATCCATTGCTGAATGCTTTTCCATGGGACTGTTTGTCGTCTCTTAAGAAGTTCAGTTCTCATAGAGAAAAGTAGGTTAACAGAGTACAATATAGACATTCTAATACTCTCGTGCATTATTTTTGTAGCTAATATTCAGATACTTGCATAAGAAAGGATATCCCAGCAGATGCAGTGGCGCCGCGGCATAAGTCAAAAAGAAGGATACTGATAACAAAAGTAACTTTTGAATAATTTTGTTAGTATAATCACTATCTTTAGAATACGATTGAGTCAATTAATAAATTTAAGTCGTCTGTCTGGTTGTATATTTTCTTGTTTTTTGTTTTGTATTTTTGTTTGTCAGACAAGGAAAAGTTTTCAACGTTGAAAATGTAAACGAAATTTGCAAGGTGATTACTAAGAGATGGAGGAAACAGCGAAAACCCTTTTGGTTTCTGCACTAATAAAGTGAATTAACCTAAAACAATGCTTTTTCCGTTAATTCTTTTCTTGCTGATTAAATTCGATTGTACCATGATCACTAACGAATTGTTCAATTAGATAAAAGAAAGGCAGAATCGATTCCATAGTTATTTTGCTTATTTCTAATGTTTTTTTTTTGTTTGAATAAATCGTTGATGTATTTTATATCTTCACTAGGAATCCTTTCATATACAGCAAAAAAAAAAAAAAAAAGAAGCTTTATTTATTGATATTTAGCAAATGGTGGCCTTCTCCGGATAACTCAGATGTATTGTGCATTGGCGCCACACACCTACACATCGATAAGGCAACTTTAAAGCGAAAATATAAATCCTCTTTATTCCCTATCCCAAGGGAATTTCGAAAAATCCTGCCTTTTTCCTTGTCTACATCATAAAGAGAGCCTCTGTGCAACATTTCAGCTTTCTAGGTCCAAGGGTTTGGGCTGGGCGTTGATGAGTCAGTGAGTGAGTGAGTGAGTCAGGACTTTTCTTTTTATATAGGTAGATGGTTTCTAGGTTTGTACTGAGGTCCCTTAATATGCTTTGATGAGAAAAAAAGATATTAGGGAGGTAACAATTTGGAATTTTAAGTTACCGTAAATTACCTTAATCACATGACAAGCTATTTTAATTTCTATAAAATTTCAACTTTAATAGAATTGTTTAGATTCTTACAAGATCAATATATAAAGTATGTTGACCAAAAAGTAGCCAAAATACGTTAGCACTGAATTCGAACAATGCAATATTTGGAGAGAAAAAAAAAATCGCTGATTAAGTTTTTTACTTTTTTCTTTTCCTCGCTGCTCTTAAACAACTATTTCGGTTTCTTTTTTTTAATTTTCGAAGCCTCCAAACGATTTCTTATTTCCTATTTTTTTCTATTTATTTTCAGTTTGTATTATTTTCATATTTGTTATTTATATATTTTCTATGTTAATATTGAATATCTGATCAGCTTTTTTTCTTTTCTTTTCTTTATACTATTATTCCACTTGGCTAATCGAAAGCTGAAACACCAACTACACTTCTAAAGTGCTTTCCTAAAGCGTGTATTCCTGATTTCTAAAGCATGGTTTTTAAATTTGTTAGAACTTAAAGATGATCTGTTGATAGAAAGCAAAGAGTCAATGCTTATAACAAGTCATCGTTGAATCCGTAGACGTCATAAAATACTCAATGCTCAAGTGGCCTTTAACATTCAACAGTATTTGTGAGAAGAATTTACAAAACATTTATACATTTATTACTCATCCAGTGTTATAAAAACCATTGCTTTACATTGGAAAGAGATCGTTATTTTTACATATACATATATATATTTGGTTTTATGTCAGTTTCGTAACAAATGTAATTAGAATAACTGGTTAAAGGAATTTAAGATCAGATTTTCGATCCCAGTTTCTTTCTTAGGACGATGTTCGAACGTCTTTGTCTTATAATCACAGACTGCCATTACAGGAAACGATTAGGATGCTTTTAAAGATCCGGAGATTTCAATATTTTTATTCGCTTGAATATATTACTTTCCTTTAATAAATTACAAAAGTATAACTATACACCACTGATTTTCTGATAGACATATCTCTGTTTAATTAATTTTTTTTTTTTTGAGAGTTAAGGCTTATTTAAATACGAAGAGTAGAGTAGTCGTTAATAATCAATATTCTGGTTGGTTAAAAGAATATTGCAACAGGATCGTTTATTTATATATACATCCCGTGATATCACTCTAAAAATTCCAAAATTTTCTGATGAATCAGATATTAATCTTTAGATCAGTGGTTTCCAACCTGTGGTGCGTTATAGCATTAATCAATTTGGATGCTTTGATTTTGATAAGAGTAACTGTATTGATGTAACAACTTTCTGTATTCAAATGCTTGGAGAATATCCAGCAATGAATGACAAAGCACTTAAAATATTTTCTGCTATTAAAACACAGAAACCACTTGTAAGTAGGACCAGCGTTCAGAGACCGTCTTTAACTTGAATGAAGCCTATACTTGAAAAAATGATTATTGAAAAACTAATGAGGGAAATGCAAACACAATGCTTCATTCAATTTTTTGCAATTCTAACCACAGAATTGTATGAATTTATATTACTTACGTTTGTATCAGTAACCAATAAATTGTGTATAATTGTGTATACTGTTATCTTTCAATTTCCTTGTCATCTGGCAACGTATACTATTGAATGTAGGCCTATTCATCTATTGAATTAAAAAAATTAAGGGTTTATGGAATTGAGACATTACATTTAAGCTGGTTTATCTGTAGTTGGAAACTTAGCACTCGGATATAAAAAGGTCGGGAATCATTGTTTAAGATGACCCAAAATATAAGAACGTCCGGATAAAAAGAAATCCAAATTACTGGAGACTACTCCTAGCTGAAGAGCTGTTCTAAGATTTCATTTAGGAAAACTCGGTCTCACCCATTGATGTTTAAAGTTATTTTTAACATTTAAAAATATGATAGTGACTATGAATATGAATGTAATAGCACAGAAAAAAATTCACATTCCTAGTAAAAATATATTTGGAGGCTTCCTACCCATTATTGATACAGTGCAACCATTATAGCGGCAATCACGCGAATACTGTGATAAGGGAGATTATCTAATGGTCTTTTAATTTTTCTTACAATTTTATTTTTAATGGATATAAAATATCAATGGCCTAATAGCTTTAATTCTAATTTGGGATATGGATATTTCAATATGAATAAGTACAGTCTTAAGTTATACGTGGTCCAGATAGCTCAAATGGTAACACATTTGATTCCCGCTGGATGATCCAGTTCGATTTAAAACTTCGTTCTATTACTTTTTTTTATTATTATTTTTGATTTCTGATAAAATATTCACAAAATATGTAGAATTCTTTTTACAGTTCTAAAACAGATATTACTGATATGTTATTGAGTTTTAAACAAATTTTACATATATTTTTAACTATACATAATTTTGTAGAGAAACGTTCTTTTGTTTTTGTCTTTTTCAGTGAATGTGATAGTTATTGTTAACATTATTAATTTGAATATTCTTTTCCATCTAAGACAGCTTTTTTCTCATCTCTACTATTGTGAAAGTTGTCAGATATTTAAAAGCCATTGGACTACAGTCCTTTGATTCACTCCTTTTGATTTCTTTTTTTTTTTTTTATTCGTAACTTTTATGTGTGTAACGATTTGAAGAGACCATTACAAAGACCCGAATCAATGCATCTTTGGATGAACGGATATATAACCCACTATTAACAAAACACTGTTATAAAGAGGGATGTTTTCTTTTTGAAAAGCGTTCCACATCAATGACGTATTTTCGCTGCGAGTCCCTTGGCTCTGTCATCGTCATCCAGTCGGACTCATTCTTCTTTTGGAGACGGTAACAAAAGTCCGCAGAAGAAGAAGAAGAAGCTGCGGCAAGAGGAGGGCCCTGTTTCCGCGCGGGTAGCGGCTCGACGGCGGCGGCGGCGGCGAGTTCGTTTCAGCTTCTCCGTGTCAATACACACAGGGCTGGCATTGTTCGATCAGAAGCTGAGGGGAAATTTACTCCAAGTTGGCGTGAGCTATTTGAATAGCCCAGCATAAAGCTATCTTCAAGCTCGGCGCACGCACAAGCCTTTCATTTGCCGTGTCGACCAAATAAACCCATTGTGGAGCTCGGGGTGCGGGGGAGGGGGATACAGAACGGAGCACAATTCCGAGGCAAGGCGAGCTATTCACCGACGCCCGGGCACGGCTTTTTGTTACCGTCGCCGAACACAAAAGCCCGCTTTCCCATTCTTTTAAGGGCCATCTGCTTAAAGAAACAAAGCATTAAATTATGCCGACTGTCTTTCGTGAAAGGACAAAGCACATGAAGGCTCGTTGTATTATTAGTAGTTATCAACGCGGAAGGTTTTGGAATCGGGCAGAGGATTACTGTCTCCCACCCCCACCCAACGCACATTGTCGACGCCAGAGACGCTGCGTCTGGAGGCTTTTGTCGATTGGGGAAGTAGGAGGAGAAGGGGGGTGGGGGAAGAGAGATGGACAACCCCCCCCCCCTCTCCCCAAAAGCTCACTGTACTTCTTCTCGCTTCACGAGGATACAGGGGGGCGTTTTCGAGCGGTCCCGGTCGATAAAACGGCGGGCTTCGCGACCGAACGCAGGAACACGGGCTCCCGGTGTGACGGCGAACAGTTGCCCGGTTTCGCCGCTTGAGACGCGGGACCTCGGAGTTCTCCCCTTCGGCACATGTTTCGGCTGGCAGCGATACTACGAAACAACGAACTATCTCTTGATTAGAGCATCCAATCAACGTCAGTGGTCGGAAATTCGAATTCAAACTGCAGAAACATTGTCGTGATTTTAATTCTACGATCAAATTTTTGTTAAAAAAAAAAAAAGGGATGATATGTACGGGACCTACACTTATTAATTATCCAAGAAAAAGTGCCGCTACAAATAACGGTTCCGTGAACTACAAACCCTAACGTAACTTCAACGAGATTTTAAACAGAATTTTGATACCAGTTGTTTAAAAATTCTCCAGATCTGTCTAAGAAGGTGTGTGTGGTGAATTATGGATTCAAAGTGGATTATAACATTGCAATGATGTTATCATTATAAAAGTAATTACAAGTGTGTACAAGTAATTACGGCCAAAATTCCATTGTAGTAAATCTGATGCTGTTGTAAAGGCTGTTATACTAAAACATCCCCTGAAAAACGATATTGTTTAAATTCGTCATTGATTTGTGTGGGCGTAAGAAGTGTGTCTGTGTGTAAAGAAACCATGTCCGGCGAGATAGGCCCAGAAGCAAGACAGGCACCTGCCGCTTCCACCTGATCGGGAAGTCAAGCAGCTCGTCACGCACCTGCTCCGAACAGGAAGTGAACTTTGAAGAGGATCTTCACATGCAAAACAGATTGCACCTTCTTAGAATATGGATACCATGGCTGAGAAGTGATTTTTTTTTCCCCCTTTTTCATTGCTACCCTTCATCTCTTTTATTGTTTTTCAATCTTCCATTGTGGCTAGTGTACACTTTTTAAGTGGAATTATTTCTGAATAAAAATGAATTCTTCAATTCTTGGTATATCGGAGCAGGACATCCTACATCTCAAACTTAGGTAAGTGCTTTTTTTTTTTTTTTTTTTTTAATATATACTTGAATAAGCGCTAATCTTAGCAGTACATAAAACTCACTTGTCTTTAATGGGTTCACAACTTTTTATTATTAAAATATTGTTATTAAAAAAAAGGACATTAAATTTAAAATGTCTATTCTAAATAGTGTATTTTGGATAAAGGAGGGGTAATCAACAAACCTAAAAGTTGAAAAAAAGTCAAAGAATGTTCAAGAAAAATAAGCCTAGTACCAAAAATCATAAAATACATATATCTTCATTATACTGTTTGTTAGTCGTATATGACGTCATCCCATGTAGAGTCTAGACATAGGAATTCCAAAACTTTGTTGACTTCACTCTTATTTTACCAAACTCGCGACTCATGTCCTTTTGTCCCGCAAATAATTTCTCTTTTCTTTAATTCTTCTAATCTGGGTTTTTTTTTTTTTTTCGATTAATATCTTACAAGCATCATAAATTGTAAGCATCCCTTAACAGATTAGTTTGGTTTCAACTAAATGTAACTTCAAGATTTGAAATACTCAACTGATGTATGTCGACATTAAAACTCAATTAACTACAGAATTTTGCTCGTGATTAAATCGTCGTAGGCTGTAATGTATAGCAAGGAAATGAAATAAGATTTAAAAAAACAAGCCTTGAAGTGACCCAATTGACTTCATTTCGTTAATATTGAAATTGATGATACTCTTCCGCACAGAAAAAAAGAAAGACGAATTCCTTATTCTTTGATAATTGTAGAATCGTCCTATATAAATTTGCTTAATCACTTTACTTCTTTTAAATTTAGACTATAAAGGAAGATTATAAATTTCAAAATAAATTCTCATATAATTTCAGCAAAAGATCCATAATGAAAAAAAGTCTATTCCATATTGGAAAAAAAATCGCAGAAATAGAAGTTAATTCCTGTTAGTGCTGTTATCTTAGAAAATATCTGATTTGCTCAGTCTTATAAACTCTTAAATATTGTAATAAGTATTTTAATTTTATGAGATTGTCCCAAATTCTAGGAATTACAGAGCACTCATCACAATTGTTCACAGAATCTTTAAAAATACTCAACAAATCAAATCAATTAGTAAAAAAAAAAAAATAAAAAGAAGTTACTTTCAGTTAAGTTACGTTTTAAAAGAAGTTACGTTTTAACTTATTTATTGAAAAAGAAATTCTATCTAATTTACTTTATATCTTCAAAATTTTATATTGCTTTATCTGAAAAACGTCAAAACATCATGCAACAAAAGTGAAAGTGGGCAAGAAAAAAAGTCACCACCACCACCATCCTACTGGGACAACATGAAGATGAGAGACTCACTCCGACACAGTGTGATAATAATTTATCTAAATAGTCTTCTGCTTCAGCATCACATTATGAGATACCATCTTTTATCTTTTAACATTTCTGATTAGGCTTATCGATTGGGATGGGGGGAATCCGAGAAAGGAAGAAATCTAGTTTATCTGTTTTTTTTTTGTTTTGGTTTTGATTGGAGAACTATCATATTACCTCTACGCGCCCTTTCCAGAACAAAAAAAAGAACGAACGTCTTTTTTTGTTTTTGTTTGGTTGGATGGTTAATACTTTTCAGAGGGTTGTTGAGATGAATGAATGTACGTCAATATACTGTATAAAGTTGAATAAATCTATTAGTGCTTAACAAAGGACGTTGTAATCTTGAATTTATTGAACTGTATTATTAGTGCTTATTTTTTTCCATACTGTTTAGTAAATAATATACTGATAAAGAACATAATATTTCTTGCCCCTTCCCTGTTTGCTTCAGTCTTCAATATCTGTAATTGTTATTAATTTATTATTATTTTTTGGTAAGCTATTAGTATAAATTAAGCCTTTTTTTTATTAAAATAAAATATTATTTGTATTTCTTGCGCTTCACGTGACAGTTGATTTTTCAGTTGAGCTTCACATTTACTCATTCCTGCACTCGACCGAATTGCTCTACCTATTACACAATACATTACAATACAAAGACTTAATTGACTGAGTATTTTAAATATTTCTATTTCACTTGAACATTATTCTTCTACATTTATCCGTTTATCTGTTTGTACGCAATATGACATTAAAATGCTGAAGGGAATTCAAAAAAAAATTGATACATAGATTATTTACGGTATTTTATATCATTTATTTTTATTATAAATAGGCCTCATCCCTCCCATCACTCGAAGAAGATCCTTAAAATTCCTCGATGAACACAAGTGAGCTGATTTCCTTAAGATCTTTTGTTACGATACTTATTTATGGTTCAACTGAAAATATGAACACGATTAATTTAGTCTCCATTCCCCTCCCCCCAACTCCCACTCCTCAAAATAGCACCCCAGCGCTCATTCCCCTACTACACGATGATAACCAGTTCTAATTTAAAATCGAGAATATTCTACAATCATATATATACATTGCTAGGCCAATAATTTCACTTGGACCGTTGTTTCCTAAGGAACTCTAATAACTTTAAACTAGTGAATGTAGCTTTTCAATGACCTGTATATTCATATTGAAGACCTAAATCTATCTTTTTCGTATTTAAAAATTTCTCTTTGATTTTAGAGATGTTTGTGAATGACGATGACAGAAATTACACCAGAATATCTTTAGTGGCAAAACAATTAACTGTTCCTGACGACAAATAATGAATATAGAGCAAATCTCAAAATGCATCGTAATTCATTTTATAGATTATTTAAAATTTGTGCATGATTTAAGTCTGATCACAATTAATTACACTTTAGTGTTTATGAATCTAATCAGTTTTCTTCAAATGGAAAAAAACCAAAAACAAACAAAAAACATAAACTGGGAATCGGTGAAGGATTGTAATTTATAAATGTGTAGGTATTTCCTAATATAGTACTTAAGATTAACATGTGCACAATTAACTAAAAAAGACAAACATTTGAAAATTAAAAACGACAATCCAGTTTCAAATGTTTGTGTTTTTTAGTATATTTTTATCAAATTTCTTTTTATAGTTTTGAAGGAAAAAAATAAGTAAAGTAAGCTTGAAGTTCTCTCAGGAACGTCTTGTTTTGTTTTCGTTGGACACAGCGCTTTGTATTATAACTGTAGACTTACATCAAAAATTGTTCTAGAAATCTAGAACTGAATGAAAAAATTTGCAGAAGAAAAAGTTGTTAGCGAGTAATTGTTATGGTAACTTTACTATGTTCTTTTACTATATTCTAGAGGAAAAATAACTGTGAAACACCTACGCTGAATTGGGATTTGTAAGCCGGAATTTCAGGCTGATCTTGTTCTATTCAGCCATGCTGTCACATGGACATTTTGTACTGCTTCATTGCACAATGGACCACTCGTTAGTAGATCCGACACGGAAGTTAACATTGGAAAGGAAGTGCCAAGAGGATGTAGCGACCCTAAGCGGAGACTGTAGTAACTTCAAAGTTTATCAAACAAGTGTCTCTCTCTCTTGCCCACCACTTTCTAATCGAGCTTAAAGAATTAGTTTTATCGTTTTTTGTGTGAAAAAAAACTAATACAATAAAATTTAAATCTGGAATTTTGCCTAAAATTTCAATTTCTCAAGATTATTATTATTGTTATTATTTAAGATTACGCTTTATAATTCAAAAGGTGTACGTTAACTTCAGTATTAGTATTACTTCAGTAATACCGATATTGTTAAAATTACTAGCTGACTAGTACATTAAACTATATTTTTTTATTTTATTACAAGACCTTCAAAAATGGCGGAATTTGTAAAAGAAAACCTGAAAATTTAAAATTCTGAACAGTAAGAAAAATTGTCCACAATTAATAACTGAAAAGTAAAAAAGTATCACAGATGCAAAGAAACACAAACAAATTGCTTCCATTTCCAGAATAACATGATAGTGATGAACTAAAGATGGCTACATTACTTTCGGAGACTCTTTTTTTTTCTTTCTTTAACCGTCATTTCGATTTATTTTTAGATTACTTTTCTATTAATGTGAAGCTCGTGAAACCAGTCAGTCAGGCCATGTTCTCTCTCCCTACATAACTTCTGAACTGCTGATGAATCTTCGTAAAACTTTGCATGCCCATTTCAGAGACGATCTAATATTTGTACGATCTAATTTTTTTTTCAATGAAGGCCCTTATTGAGAATTTAGAGAGAGACGCTTACAAAAATTCTTTCAGAAACTATTAGAATCGAAACAATGAGTTTCTATCGACGTCCTAAGCCATTAATCAAAGGATATAAATCCACTTAGTAATCCTTTTAATGTCTGCGCGATCTTAAACTAGATTACAAATTAATTGGATTTAGACAATTTATGTAAATAATGAGACTTTAAATAATTGTTTCAGAGAATGATAAACCTCTCCTGTTTGTGTTCAGTAGATCTTACATCTTCAAAAAAAAAAAAAAAGATAAAAAAGGAGAGTTTGAGATTTACAGAGAAAAAAAGATAAAACAAGATTTAAAACAAGATGAAAAGTAGGCTTCAAGTTCTTTCAAAAATTTCTTTAAAAAAAAAAAACAACATTCAAATGTAATCCTTTGAACAGCCAGCATAAAGCAAGATCAGAAGAGGTTAAGAAAACATTTTGCAGCCAAAAATAGAGTACACGATTATGAAAAGTCTTGTTGGTTTCTCTGATACAAAAAGGAAAGTTTTAAACCAGGCGGTCAAGAGAGATCATTGTCTTCATTGTATTGAATACACCAATGATGGTAGTGATGATGATCGTTTCGTGATCTACGTTTCTAGAGATGGATTTATTGAACAAGGAAAGTTTTGTTCAAATAATTTACATCCACATAAGATTTAGATAAATCTATCTATATTGATTTGTAGTTACATTAAAGTCCACTTATGACTTAAGGTCTCCTCATGAAGAGGCTTCCACAATCTTTACAAAAGTAAGTACATATACACCCTTTTTAGAACTGTAACCTGGTATTGCCAAATAAAACTTCAGTACAAAAGCCTTCATAAGATATCAATTCTGCTACCTCTCATTTCCCAAAAAGCGATGTAGAATAATCTGAATGCTATGCAGAGAAGTTTGGTACTTGTTGCTTAGTTAAACAAAAGAACATTGTTATCTTTTAAGCTGTTCAAGGGAAATTGTAACGTAATGGAATGTGATGTGGTGAGCGTTATTTGTTTTCTCTTTCTTAAAAAATAAATAAAACTTCTCCTCTCACACACACAGTTATGAAAAGTGGCATTCACATATCATCTCGAAGAAGAAAAAAATTATGGAAAAAAAGCGTTACTAACTGGAATTAATTTATCTACGACCTTCCACTCGGAATAAATAAGGATGAATATTTTGTTTTCAGTCTCGGAATGGATGCCAATGGCTTAATCAAGGAGAACAATATTACGACTTTAAAAAAAAAAAAAGAACTATAATACCGTGATCCAAGCAGAAATGTGAAAAGACAACTTAAAGTATTATGTTCCAGAGGATCTTGTAACTGAACATTTACTAAGGGAGAGATGATTTTTCTTTTTTGTATAATTTAGTTCTCAACGGGAATTTTAATTATAAAAAGATTAATTAAAATTTTTCCGTAATGTAGTGATAGATATTACGAAGCAAAATTAGAAATTAATATATAAAGAAACTACCAATTAAAACGACATTCAAGACAAGGGTAGCGAAACAGTAACATTTTGTACTGTTTTCTTTTGTTACCAAAAGAAACTGGGGGGGGGGGGCCAAAGCGAGACTACTGCCGTCGCCACTACAAACACACTTCGATCCCGCCTTTGATTTCAAACGTGGCACAGTCAGGTTTTTTCGTTGTAATTCCGAATATGTTTTGTTCTAGAAAAACTACATTAACTGAACGTTCCAAAAGCGATGAGATTCCGTCAATGTACGAAAAAGAAATGCCTTAGATACGTAGATTTCTTTTCTAAGCTTATTATGTTATCTTTACGTGAAGCTGTTATCTGTATGTGAAGCTAATCCTAACCCTCTATTGACAGTAAGTTACGATATATCAGTTTTCTACAGGATTATTGATTTGTTTTTTAATGAGAAACGTTATTTTTTTAATTCAAACATTTTGGGCTTCTCGCCTAAAAATTTTTGTGATTTTCCTGCGCAATTTTTAACTTAATACTATAGAAGCAAGATACTTGAAATTCTGGGGTAGATCTCGCTGAGAGAATCTGAAAACCCCTTTGAGATTTTTAGCCAAAAAAGTGGCTAGTTTGTAAACTCTCTTTAACAGCCATAGATATGTTTCGCTTATTTATTGTTTAAATTTGGAGAAGGTTTTTATTTTTATTTAAACTATAGTTAAAGCTCTTTCTTTGTGAAATTCCATAAAAAACTTTGTACTTGTGGAACTTACTTTGCTGTAGTACTCTTGGGAGAATTGTTTCTTACGTTTGTTGTTCAGACAGATGTGGTTGTCTTCTTCAGCTCATAGTCCTTACTACGACCGTTGAGGCAGATCATAGGGGCCGTCCATTAATTACGTGAGGTGTTTTTAAAAAAATTTAGACCCCGCCTCCCCCTTGGTGAGATTTGGTGAGATGTGGTGGAACCCCTCCCTCCCTCACGTGAGATTTCAAAAAGTCAAAAAATCAAAAAAGTTCAAAAAGTCGGTATTACAAAATATTGTAATCTATTATAATACGTATATTCTCTGAATGAAAAAGTTGATGTGAGATTTTTGTTGATCACCCCCCCCCCCCCTTGGTGCGATTTGGTGAGATTTTGCCGGATCCCCCTCCCCCTTTTGACCTCACATAATTAATAGACGACCCCATAGGAGATATTTCTCACAAAGTTATATTTCTCACTTAAGCTCCATCAGAGAATAGTCCATTTTTTTAATAATGTCCATCCAGGTTGTTTCTCTTCTGAAAATGTTAATTGAAATAAAATTACTCTGAATTAAGCTATTACATGATTTGGAAAGGCAATCCTCCTGAATTCGTTATTTTTAATGTTCTCTACAAGGCTTCTTTATCGTTTTAATAAAACACTTGTAATTTCTGATACAAAATAATTCAAAATTAGAATGGTGACTGAATGACCTATAGATTAGTGGAGCTTTCCAGAAATGGAAGGATTACTTTAAGACTGAACTGTTGAAAGAGGGAGGTTATACAGGGAAATCTTCAGCAGATAAGAACGACAGCAAAGTAAAGTTACTTTGAGTAGATGAGACGCAGTACATCCAATTTCTTAATTATTGTTTTCTTCTTTGATGCTTGTCGGAAGGCTTATCGTTATATCTGAGACCTAGTTTTGATTAGATTAAAAGAATTTTCATGAAAAAACTTTAGAATTGATATTCACTTAATTCATTCTCATCGATAAGATGTCTCAGAATGCTCTGTTATGCTCAGATGAAGTCTGAATATGAAACTTCTGGCTTGATTAGTGGTTCGACAAAATTATTTGTTACCTTTTTGAAGATTAAAATTCTCAAATTGCACTACATGTAGCCTTGCCAGAATAAAACCGGTAGTCCAGTGGCTTAGGCGATGGAGTGAGAACTGGAGGAGTCGCGCTCAATTCCGAGTGGTCGGGATTTTTCCATGGTTTATATACATATGTTACCTTCGCTTAAGTCTCCCAGTAGGTAAATTGAGTACTTAAGCACAAATAATCTGGGGGTACATGGCTAAAGAAAATTATATCTGAGAGTACACGAACAAAAAATGTTAAATACACTGACAATATATTTCACAAGATTCCAGCCAAAATTAAGTTAATCACTGTTTAGTGGGAAGGCGTTATTGGTCAAACAACTGCTGAAAGTAAAAGAAAAAGAAGAGATTCTCAAACTTAAATTACGGAACAGTGTTTTTCAGTCAGAAAAGAATAATCAGTTTCAATTAAACGGAATCATTGATAAGAAGAACAAATTTGAATGCAAACACAAAACTAATGGACCTCGTACAATATGCAATCTATCAAACGCTTGTGACAGTACCATTGACACGCGGGCAAAAACCGTTGGAATTCAATGGCCAAGTACAATTGCCACTCTTTTCCTGCCCTGATCAGCGGCCACCTAAAACCTGAAATGGCCTGGACCGGAAGTTGGATTTTGCCCTAAACTTCTGGGCCGTGGGGAGTGTAATGAGTTATGACTCAGTAGGGCTCTGACTCCCGGTTTGGGTTGAGAAGGATGTTACACACATACACACAGGAATCCTAATAAGTTTCCCCACTATGGGATCGCTAAAAATGTGAAGATTAGCAACAGCCAATTATATTGAACAACAGCGTCACTAGTAATTGAGTCATAGTTTCATTTCGGTGTTAACAAAAAGCGCATCAACACCAAAATTGCCTGCAGTAGAAAGACAACAATTGAAAAAGAACTTAAAGCCTCTTTTCTTCAAATTTTATTCATTAATTTCCTTTCCTTTAGTTTATTCATTAATATTTCTTTGCTATTTTTTTCTTGTTTTCACAACTTTTCAAAAATAAATTGCAGGCTTTCCCTTTTTTTTATTTTTTTTGTTAAATACGAATATAAAAAGAACTTTTCCATTTTCTGAAAAGTAACACAGGCATTCCTTAGATTACGAATGAGTTCCTTTGTTACGTCTGTCTGTAAGTCGAACTTACACGTAAGTCAGAATAGTTGTAGAAAATTCGTATCTAGCGTCAGTAAGTCAATAGTTTCTCTTAGTATATACCAAAAACAATAGCGCACCCAGAACAAATGATCTTGGAACGACGAAACTGTATACGGCACCGTCACAGGTAGTTGTGCCACTGATTGCAGTTCGGTTGCGATTGCCCACAGACAACTACTAAAACAGGCATTAGTATCGCTACGGCTGATGTCATGTGAACGGCTGTCATATGACCTTTATGGACTTTACGATCAGGGGTATTGTGGAGTGCAGGTCGAGTCCTCAGCAAGCCTCTACGACTACTGAAAGTTTGAGAAACGTCGCATCTTTCGACTGTGGGAGGCAGGTTGATTGTTCTGTTGAATTAGCCGCCACCTGCACTGTTCCGACTCTGAAAGTTGTGCTAATTCTGACAGTAGTGCGATAGTCTACTGCGAGCAGTGGAGACCTGAGGAACACATATGCTTGGGAGACCTAAGCGGAGTACCAGAAAAGAGGATCGTGATCTAAGGGTGTCCACCATCCAGAGGCATGTAGCGATATTACTAGAATCTAACTGCTGTATTTAACTGCACTATTGCGAGGCGACTTCAGAACGAGACTTGCATTCTCGGCGTCCCTTACGTTGTCTGTCGTTAACACCCCATCATCGTTTGCAGTGGTGTAATGAGTGGATGGCATGGATAACAGTGGACTGAAAACGAATTGCATTTAGTGACGAATCCAGGTTTTCTCTGGAAACCGATATTTACCATATTCGAGTATGAAGAAGCACTGGTCATTGCACATATCCGGACTTATTTAAAGAGGATCACCGCTAAGACTGGTGTGGAATCATACGATTCTCGGTCTTCTCTTATAGTGATCAGGGAACATTGACGACGCAGCGGTAGGCTCAGGAGACTCCGGGTTCATGTTCTTCCCTTCATGGAATGGCTGCAGCGGTCCATTTTCCAACAATATAATGCCCGCCCATATGCAGCATGGTCTCCCTCCGTACTTTTCGACATTCTTCCATGGCCTGCTAGGCCTCCAGGCTTATCGTTAATTGAACATGTGCGGGACCACCTGGGACGGCAGCTTCGGTCATCAACGGGTAAAAGCGATCTGGAGCGACAGTTCCAATAGCTAGGGGACGATCTTCCATAGGATAGCATTATCTCCATATCAAGCCGTATCGTCTCATGTATCCACATTAGGGGCTGTATGACGCAGTACTAATGGGATTATTGATCTATAGTATTTTGTCGGAATAAACGGCCCATTTGCTCTTATGTTGTAATCAACTATTTGCATCATCATTCGACTGCTGCTTCTGTGTGCGATAATTTTTTTGGCAAAGAATATATTTTACTTTTCTATGTATAAAAAGCGTTAAAGAAATACTAGTTAAACAAATAGCATTAATTGAACGATGCCAGAGAAGAAGATGGCTACTTTTGAAGATAATGGCCTGATAGTGGAGAAGATGGACATGCCGCTGTAGAGGGCATTTACTTCAGGAGTCAACATTTTGAAGTAATCAACTGAGATTTGAACAGAGGTTTTCTTTATCTCGTCATAAATGGCCTTGTAGTAGTTACAGCCATCGGCAATTGCCAGACAAGCTTTGGTGAACTTTCTGCATTAGGATCTTGCTCCTCTGTTGCTTCCGTGCTTCAAAGAGACGTCAACTAACTCCTTCAGAAACTTCTTGGGTTGTGGGTTTTTAGGTCTTCTTTCTAAAGTGCTGTCAGCTCTAGAAGGTCAATTACCCGACTTAAAGACGTTTTCCTTCCTCAAGCACACGAACTGCTGAAGAAGGACGTTCGTAACCCTGGACTTACCGTCATTGATTTCGCAACATATACGTTGCAGACATCGAATTAATTTTTATGAATTCAAACAACACGGAAATTAAAGAATTAGTTAACAGATTAAATTCCAGATTACGATTTTAAGATTAAGATTAAGATATGGATTTCCATTGTTTAGTTTATAATGGGACTTTTTGTCGCCTTCTCGAGCTAATTTCTCAACAAAGGCCCACAGCAACATGATCGTCTCTATTCTTAATTTTTTCTGGGGGGGGGGGGGCTCTTTCTATTTGTTCGAGAATGTTCACCTCCAAATCAAATTAAATGTTGTAATTCACATGCCATATATTAAAACATTTAATTTAAATTCAATTTAAATTATTGTAAGTATTTTATTATCTTATGGTCCCAGCCTATTTCTTTTGAATTCATATAGAAATCTACTATCGTCGATGATCTAAAAAGGGATTTACAACAATTCCGATGTTTATTCAAATTAAGTTTAAGTTCTAGCAGATCGGCAAAGTCATCTACAGGAGCCAAACTATTATATTATTTGCGACACTGAGTTTTGTGTTTTGAATTGTTTTCTGTTAGGAATACAACATCTTATTCATAAAAAGAAATTCACTACTTCATATTCGGAAGAAGAAGATTTTCTTATTGGTCAGCGCAACGAACAGAAATCCTCATCGCAAACAATTCAATTCGTATCTTCTTAAAACGCTGTAAAATTACATATATTCTTCTTTAATACTTCTTAAAAACTAACAACATACTGGCAATATTTCAAGATAAAGTCCTTGAAAGAGAGGATGAAAAATTGCCAGTATGTTGTTAGTGTTTTTAAGAAGTATTAAAGAAGAATATATGTAATTCAATTCGTCAAATATCGCTTGTCCTTCGTTTGCTGAAAACTGTCAAAATGAATCCCAATTTAATTTATTTATTTTGTCTGATTTGTAGTTGCTCATTAAGAAATATCTCCTGACCACTGCTCTGACCACAAGTTGCTTCCTCTGTGAACTGTCAAAGCAGCAGAGTCTCATCCTCCATTCATTTGCAATTAGTCTCTATTAGTTCTTCACCAATTTACCATTTCCTCAAACTTCTTACGATATTTTGGAAATGTTGCAGAGTTGTTCCACAGACCTTTGTATTGCTTTATTCTGAACAACGATATTAGCAACACATTATCCTTCGTCGTGAGATCATAAGGACGATGTGGATATTTCCAGCTTTATAAAACATGTTTTTATGCAACTAATGCCGTTAGTATAAATGAAGTTCTGGTGAACAAAATTCGAACTATTGCGGGTTTTTTTTTTAACAATTTTACTCATTAAATGTCCTATTAGGTTTTTTTTAAAAGCTTCATTAGCGAACACTCCAGAAATCCCGGAATAAAGAAACTTTTTTCCCATGAAATTTCACATATGCTTAAATGTACAGTTTACAAAACTGCTGACATTATCCGTAAATATTCAAAAAACATTCAGGAACATTTCAGAAACTATATTTTCTCTTATCAAAAGTTGTCTGGAGAAAAGACAGGGTTAATAAAAATGATAATAAATAAAAGTATTTAGGCCTATACACACAGCAAAACTAATGATTACCGTTTTTTCTACATCAATGCAGGGCAAATTAAAATATCATTAAGTAGTCCGAGATAACTAAACTGTGATTTTATACTTTTAAAAATTATTTTTTTTTTGAAATACAAAATCATGAACCATTCAAACTTCTCTAAATCCTTTCTCTGCTTTTCTCATTTATTCTTCATTGGCATTGAATCACTGTGATTTGATCTGCATTTAGCTATTAGAAAAAACAATCTTAATCGCAAATAGGCTAAACGTTACTGACTACAATAAGTAAAGCTCACTTGGCTTAAAATTAAAATATATGTTATTAGGAAAGATCTCAACAAGGCTTTTTTTTATTTGTTTTGCAAATTGTTTTGAATTTCTAAATCTCAATTACTCAATCAAATCAAGCTCAAATTTAAAATAGATCTCAAAACAATACCTCGTTTTATAGGATTCAGTAGAAAATTCATTTTTTGCTTAAGGTGAAAGTTACTTGCTTCCCTGCTTGTCTATAGAGATTCTTTACTACTTTCACTGAAAATTATGAAAAGATAAATCATACTTGCGTAGAAAACTGGATTAAAAATTGGCAGAAAATACAACAACCATTGCTCTGTTTCATGTCACGTTTTAGCTAAAAGGACCCCATTTTTAAACATTGGAATTTTAGGTCAAGGGTCGGTCTGGAAAGAAACACAGGGAAAAATCTTCGACTTCTACTGGGAATTGAATCCTCTAGCTCGCAACTCAGCGCCTGATAGTTCACGACGATTAGACAACGTCCCGGCAGCAGCGTTTCCACACTTATTGTCACTGTTTGATTTTAGTTCAAGAAACGAACTGATTTCTTTTCAGAGCTACTTCTGCTGGATTTTTTTTCCACATTTTGCACCTATGTAGCAATAAAACTAGTATTGCATTTATTTTTTTCAACTGTCAAAACAAAGTGATTTTGAACATTTCTTTAACATAATTAACTTTCTTCCTTTGTTGAAATGTTTGAGAAGGAAACAATCTTCTTCTGTAAGACTAACGACCAACAAAAAAATCTGTTAAACTTTTTTATTAAAACAAAATTATAAATCTTTTATAATTAAATTAATATTAATTAATTTAATATTAATATATTATTAATTATAAATATATTTATTAATATAATATAATATAATACACAATAATATATAACATAATATATAATTTATAATATAATAATATATAATACTATATTTATTAATTATAAATATATTATTAATATATTTAATATTTAATTAACATTAAAAGATGTCTACTTTTAATATGAAAATTTTTGAACAGATTCTAAGGTTAGCAAAATCATCAAGCATGTTTAGTGAACCGAAAACAGCTTCACTTACGTTGGTTTGTCCTTCAATGTACCGACGAAATTCGGCGCTATCCCGTACTCGTTGGCGATTTGGCATTTCTTCTTCACACCCTTTTCCATCTCGCGAATGATGGCGACCTTTTCAGCGAACGTTAAATTCTTATATACGCGTGGTTTACTGAAAGACATGGTGACACTGATAGCAGGAAGCTCGAATGGCGTCTGAAGCGTCACGTGTCGAACGGTGGCGAGAAGGGGATTTCAGTTGTCACGTGTCGAATTTCTTAACGATGAAACGCCGAAAAGTCGTTATGGTTCGAAATTTTTTATAAAAAACTTAGAATTAAGGAAGTAGAACTTCGAATTATCCACGATTTTTTAACATGTATTTAATAAGAAATTCAAGGGACTAAGAGAAATCTTCGAATTAACCATGATTTCGAATTAAAGACGTTCGAATTATCCAAGTTGCACTGTATAAGTTTAAGGCTTTGAATAACCTTACATGTTTGGTGGCCCAAAGTTCGCCAACTTCAAGAAGTTTAATTGTGGTATGAATATATTATATTTACTCTGTTCTCTAAACTGGACTTTATAATATTACACTACCACACTAGTGACAACATGAAATTTTCACTATCCCGCAGACTCTGCATGGATGTAGAGGTTTCTATAGCCAAGAAACCTGCAACGCAGTCCTTCTCATATCTAAAGCAGTAACATACGTTCTAATGTTTGCACGTCGAACAACAAATATTTTGAAAGCGAATCTGTGAGTTAATAAAAAAAAGATGAATTTTTAGGTTGAATGAATTTTTTTCAAAATTGTTGTCTATTAATATTATTTCTGTTGGTTAATTCTCTCCACTTGAACATAATGTTAAATAGATATAAATTTTTACATCTAATTAATAGAGTTTTACAAATTTTGATAACACATTTTCTCCTAAAGATTCAATGTCAAATATAAAACTCAATACACTCAAATTAATATAAACATATATAAATGTTTATATTAATTTAAATATTCCATTCCATTTAAACTTTGTAAGGTTTGGCCGAAACAGATTTTTGAAATTTAATAGTCATCCCTCAACTTACGTCCAGGTTCCGTTCCATCCGGCAGGACGTAAGTCAAACGGACGTAAGTCGATACATTAAATCAATAAAGGTTATAGGGATTACGGACTTGACCGTAATCAGTATACTATCCAGATAATGCTCTTAAGATTCACTACTCCTAGTAAAATCTACTTGCATTTTTTCGTACAGGCTACTCATTTTTTATGTTATTGCATTTTGATACATTGTTTCTGTATTTTATTTTCTTTGAATGAAATTACATTCGCCAGGAGTTTCATATTTTCGAACTGCCTACTGTAGGTAAATGTCACTGCATTCCTACATCAAATCTGAATTCTACTTTTAATCAATATCATTGTTAGTGCTTTTAATCTCTTTTTCAAGATAACATTCTACAAAATTGTTCTATATCATCTGCTTCTATTTTATTTTATTAACGTGATCTAGCCAAAGCTTTACGATCTATTTCTTCTCTTAAAGTATAATTTGCATTCTTTTTTTTGCATTCATGTTTTTATTTTATTACATTTTATTGCATTTTGCAATATGTTTTTCCTGTATTTTCTTTTCTTGAATGAAAGGCTATTCGCGACTATTTTTTTTCTTCTGCTGTTGTATTTTATTTCTTCTCAAAATACTATCCTGTATCACGATTAATGGAAGCCTTTTGAGCCAACCTGAGATCCTTGGACAGCTGTTTCGAGCTTATTGGGCTCTCCTCAGCCAGGGCTATACAGAAACAAAAACCCAAAAAGCTTACGAAGGGTAGAATACTATTTTTGTGATGGAACGAGAGTGACCTCTCAAAACTGAAAACAAAAATAACAACAAGTAAATGTGGAATTTAAAACCTTGGACAGACTCACGGCTTTTCTGAAAGGTGTTTGACTAGAAAAAAATAATAATAAAAAAATAAAAATAAAAGGGAAGAGTAATAATTCATAAATCAAGATTAATGAGAAGGGCCTTTTAAGCTCGAAACAGCTGTCCTAGGGTCTCATCTTGATTGAAAAGTCTTCTCATTTAATCATGATTTCTGAATTGGCTCTGTTTCCTTTTTACGTATTAGAGAATTTTTATTTCCTTATTATTATTGTTGTTGTTTTTTTTTTTAATGGTCAAACACCTTTTGAAACAGATACCTGACCAAGGTCTTTAATTTTAAATTCATTTGTTTATTGTTTTTTACTTTCAGTTTTGAGCTGTCACTTGTCACATCACAAATAAACTATCTTATTTTTTTATAGCTTGTATTGCTTTTTTTATCCTTTAGGTCTATTATTATTTATTCTTCTCTTTCTATTTTATTTTGTAGATTTAGATTTCAAATTTTTTAATCTTTATTTTTTGCTTTTATTTTTATTGTTCTATCATTATTGGCGCAGCATAACTAATGTTGCTTTTGTGCTACTAACTCAGCCAAACAGCGAACTGTTCCGATGTATTGCTACCACACTCTTTCAACAATTTATATCATTGACCTCTGTATGGGATTTAAAATACTTACATTTCTGCTTAAGTTCCATTTAATTTATCTTCCTCTATGGGATTCCATTTCTCCTTTGGACTTATACTTTTTATTCCTCTATATACTGCGGGAAGATGAATTTTGAATAGAACAGAATTATCCATAGTTCCTCTCCATAAAGATTTCATTTTGTGGGTCGATCGTTTGTATTTTACTTTTTTCCTAAAAGCCCAGATAAATATAGGTCTTCTTTATTTCTACCCCGTCAGCACATCAGGGTTGTCCTTCTTTTCTTCTATTTATTTATGCGTTCTTTTGTTTAATTCTTCTTTGATCAACTATATTCACTCCATTTTTTTTTCTTGTCCGTTTTGAAAAGGCGTTTTCGACGCTGCACCGGAGAGAGAAAAAAATTAAAAAAAGGGAATAAAAAAAGAAAGCCTTGAGCCCAGTCGTCTTTTGATGCCGTTGTATGACCTTCGCCTGTGCTTTCACGCATCTGTCGATCACGGTTGAGACCGATTGAAAAGACCGCCACGCGACAAAAGGACCTCTGATCGGCGCACTCTTCACCCTCCGCCAATTAGGTATAGTAGAAAAAAAAAGTACCTCATTTCCCATAGACGAAGCACGCTATGGTTAGAGAGAGTGTGCAGTATGCGACAACTCCTCTCCCTTTCTCCCTGTCTTTTGTGTTTGATGAACTCGTCCGAGAGAGAGAGGGGGGGGGGGAGTTAACTTCCCCCAAACCACCAATTGGACAATTGAATGAAGTCTCTTCATTTAGGTGGTAGTTGATTCAACTTTGACCTCAAACCCTCAATTCAATCTCCTGTGATCCGCCCCCTCGTAAATTTTGAATGTAATTTTGCTTTTAATGATCAGTTAGGGGAAAAAAAAAACTTTTAGAGCAGTAATGAGATGATATGGTTAGTGTATATTGTGTTAATAAAATGCTTTAAGATAGCACTTATTCTAAAGACATAACTTTTTTCTATAATATTTATGATAATTTAATATGCATCGTAGTAATTTAAGAAACAAAAAGCAAAGATGCACAAAGGATCTTTGCAAAGGATTTGCACCCTGACGGGAAACTGGGACGACCGTTTCTGCCTTATGAGGCGTCCTCAGCCAGCTTTACCCTCCACGGCAAGCTCAAAGTGCGTGCAGCGATTAAGGATCACACTCCGCAACCGCAAATAGTACCTCAACCAAAAAAACCAACCAGTGCGTTCAAATTTCTTCTTGAAATAAACAATAAATAAATTACTTTAAACCCTTATCCTGACACCACGAGGCTCAAGAGGACTTAAATGTGATCAAGAAATAAGCCCAAAAAACATGAAAATGAAAAGAATAAATCGGGGTGCAAATTCTTTACTCTTGCTTATCTTTGAGTTTTGTTTCTTAAGTTACTAATATCACGTTAAACTTAGGTTATTGTTTGCAAGTTTAAATAAATATTACTGACAAAAAAAAATATATTTTTTTTATTTTTTTTGTCCGAGTCCATTACGGATTTCGAATCCATTATGGAAAACATTGTTAAATCGTAATGTTATGACTCTGTATTCAAACTTTAATGGAAAATATAAAAAGAGAAATAGCATTTATAAAGTTATTGAATATAATTTTAAGCCTATTTAACTGCAAAAGTGAGGATCATCAAATCATTCAGCCTCTGTGTAAATCTCGTCCTAATAACATTGAATCGTTGGATAAATCTTCTTGAAATTTGTCGTAACCTTTAAGAACAAGGGACAAACGAACTTTTATACAGAGTGTATCAGTTGGAGCCGGGCAGTACATCGATCAAATGACCTCGTGAATTTTGTAAACAGTAAAAGCAATGTAATATAATGACCAACAATGTGTGACCCTTTGTTGCAAGAGAACCAGTGTCTTCAAATTTCTTCTTGGCAGTCTTTGAATCACGTTTCGGAGAAAAACCATATTCCTCACCAAATAAAAGTCTTGCTGCAGAGATGTTCGACTCATAAATAAACGTAATGACAGACGCACGTTGCTTTAACATAACTGAAGCACCACTTTCCCTGCCTGCCATTGTGAATTTCAGCACGGTCACTAACGAGGGTTCAATGTCACGAGGTGCTCGTACTGGCGTCAGATGCATGCCCACTGTTGTACACACATGAAGCATTCCGATGCCCGCCTTGTGTTAGTGCTATTCTTGTGAAAACGTAAAAACTGCTCTCGAAAATGACTCCCAGGAAGAAGTTACTGGGTTCAAGAAAAGTAGAATTTTTAGTTCTTTCAGAAACATGTCTTCTTTTTTCTTCGAAAAATACAAGAATGTCCACTATTTTAATAATATATAAACATTAAAACAAGAGCTGTAACGGTCCTTTGAGCCTTGGACTTTGTCAAACATTTACAGCATATGAATTTACTAATTCATACAGTTTAATTCGAAAGAAATTCCACATTTTCAAGAATTCTCAAGTAACTCTGGTTATTGTTTTCGCTTGTCCTTATTTATCTTAAGAATTTATTTATTTGAAAACCTCCAACTCCTGCTAAATCACATAATAACTGTAATTATAGTAAGCACAGAGAAAGAAGAATGGCCACAAAAGGTAAATAACGGATCACTTCCATTACTGAAGAAAGCAATATGGCGGCATGATAATAAATGGTTACTGTAAGGCCTGCACAGCCAAGCTAGAGGTATAATGTGGAACGTTTTCCACTAGTTTAAGAGTGAGGGTGATGAAATAAATATTTCTTAATTATTAGGAAGACCAACTATTGCGTTCCACTTGACGGTGAAGAGAATTATTGTCAAAGAGCGATAACGGACAGAAGCCGCAGTTCATTTTCCTCGACCGGGCATTTCTTTTTTACTCGTCCGAAACCACTTTTGGATATGATAATATTTATAATAAACGATTTATAAAAATAATAACACTATATAAGTAAGTTAAGATACAAAGACTAAAAAAAAAAAATCAACAATTTTGTTCTCTGCTATTTTATATATAATTGTTCCAATACCTTTTTTGTAGGTCCTTTCTCCTACAATATTTATTATAATAAAAGATCTTCAACATCTCACAATTAAACGTAATATTTTACATTTATTATTAAAAGCAAAAATAGAAATGATATACAATAGATGTCACTGAGAATACATGGAAGTACTAATCCATAACCCGTAGTTTTCTTCTTTTCCCAACCATCGTAACGAATATTTATTTACGTATACAAGAGCTAATTTGTTTAAAAGCAGAAATGATTTTCAATTAACACTGCTCACAATTAAAAACACATTTCCATTAATTAAAACATAAAATATAAAATGTACAATGTTTCAAACCCTCATCTTGTTACTGCAGGGTCCTTTTTCAAGTATCTTACTCCTAAATTAAAAACTGATCCTCCATGTTTGAGGTCGTCCGTAAGAATGACCATAAAATCTACAAAGGATTAGTGATTTAGAGTGATATAAAGAAATGATTTTCATTATAGCATCGTGATTTACAGATTTCGTAATCACTTGGCTTTGCTAGATTAAAAAGAAAAAAAAGTAAATAAATAAAAATCTAACAAAATGTACCCAGATATATTCACCAAAATTGTCTACTTTGAAAATGCGTGCGCTAAAAACATTCCCATGGAAACGATGTTGGATGTTCGGGCTAAATCCGTTGCATCAATGGTTGACGTAGTAACCGTCTTCTCTTAACAGTTCACTTCGATGCTTTATTTGTGAATATTTACATTAATATCTCTTAAGAATAAACGGATCAAATTTTCAATAACTCAAGGTCATACACTGGCAATTCCTGATGTGTCGTTTATTATTTCCAAATATAAGTAGAGTTAATGCATAGGTACTGAGGATTTTAGCGCCAGTTTCTCTCACAAGTAAGCAGATGGTTTAGTTCACTTCCCTCTCTTCCTCTTTATGGGTGGGATACGTACAAAAATTAGCTTCAGGGGCTTAAACAGCGATATTCTGTATCTTCCATTTTGCCATTGCGACTAATTTCACATTTTTAATTATTTTATTTTTTGTGTGGTTAAACTGCAGAACTTGGTACACCAATGGCAGCCTTGGCACTATTTTGAAGATGGCTGATAATGTGAAACGAACAATTAACTAGCAAAAAAGTAGAATTCTCATGTCAAAATGATTTTGCACGATTGTTTACTAGAAAAACTAACCCTCATCTGGCTAACTCCGATCTTGAGATAACGATATGCACCAAGTCACCACAGCCGCCGGCCACTGGGGGTACCATGTTCTGCATTCTAGCCATTTTTTGTTTTTATTGATAATTTATTAGATTCTACAAATTCATCCCTTTAGGAAAATATTTTCTCTGTCAACAGGATCTATATTTTAATTAAAGTGTACATAAGTAAAATATCTAAAATTTGTACTAATTAAAGATAAAACATAAATTTTTGACTAGTTACATCAGGAGTAACATTTACTAAGGACTAAATAACAATGAAAATAGTAAGCATAACTAACTAACTCCATGGCACTATAGCCCTTGTAGGGCCTTGGCCTCCTTAACAATATGAGCCCATACGATAGTGAAAATAAAAATAAGAATATGATAATAGTAGCTAAAAGAAGATAAAATATTTTTTTTACATTTACATGTTTTATATATATAAAACAATTTATATACATATCTGCACACTTACATTTATACAAAAGTATACTCAGATATAGGTCTGCGCGTAGAGTAACTAAATGTATCAATATACAATATTTACTATATTTAAGATTTATGCTGTTGAGTTTTTAATCACAGATTCGCAAAATAATTTACGAAAATTATTTCTTAATTTCTGTAAGGAGATTTCATTCGTACGTGATCTATAATTTAAAAAAAAAAATAATCGGAATGCTTCGAAAGAAGTTTTTTTTTTTTTTTGAAAAAACCCACAAATGTTTACACAACAGCATCTATCTCTAATTTAGCAATATTTTGCAGATATTTATGAAATCACTTCTGATTCCTCAGGCCATAGTCTAGAACTCCGTTAATTTAATTGAACATTGCTAAACAATAAGGAAAAACAGTATTTTCAAAATATAGATTCTACGTAACCATCATTAATCACACTTTCATATTATTTACAAGCAATATACTACAATAGATGAAACAGATTATCGATATTAATACTGTAATTGTATCTATTATTTAAATACCTTTTTTTTTCCTCTCCTACTTTCCTGATCTCCTCTTACCTTTAATCACGCAAGGAAAACTTTGAGAAACACGAGCCTCAATTATATATATCCACTATTCTTAGCAGGAATCTGGAATAAAATCCTTACCTCAGATTCCGAGTCATGTTTTTTTTTGGTCCAAATAATGTTCCACCCACTCAGAAACTTTGTGTTTATTGTTATGAAAGGCCGCAATTTATTCCCTAACTCTTTCTTTCTCCCTGTATGAAAAGAAGGGAAATTTAAATAATAGAAACAATACTAATATTGACAATCTATTTCATCTATTATAGTATGTATAGTGTTCGTAAATAATATGAAAATGTGATTAATAACGGTACCTTGCAGGTAGAATATGTTTTGAACATATTGTTTTCCTTATTGTTGGTTTAAAAATGTTCAATTAACGAAGTTGTAAATTATTTCCTGAAAAATCAGAATAAATGTCTTGAAAAATTTTCCTAAATTAGAGATGTGTGTTATTATGAATGTAAGTGGGGTTTTTTTTCAGTAATTATCTCTGGGTTCTTTTGTAGTAGTACTTTTGCATAATTTAAACAATATTTCTACACCCTGAACGGGTATTTTCTTCAGGAGAAAAACAT
>JAFIDM010003189.1:11933547-11948198 GCA_023159025.1 Thereuonema tuberculata | reverse complement strand
ATGTTTTTCTCCTGAAGAAAATACCCGTTCAGGGTGTAGAAATATTGAGAAGCAGTAAAGATATTTGATACTATAAGGAACGATGTTTTTATTTGTTTATATATAGAAGAATTAAGGTATTACGAGTTATTCTAGCAGTGAATATATCTTTGCGGAACTGCGTCAGATATGTTTGATTACATCATGTTGTACTCGAATAAGACGACATCCTTAGTGTTCCACTGGTCGTAAAGAAGGAATCTTAAGTGTTTATAATCTACAACTACCAGATATGTTTAGTGAAAAAAAAAACAAAACTGAATATTATTATAATCAGTGCATAAAGTTTAAAATGAAGTCCGGCAAGAATCATTCAGAGGAAGCCGGTAATCGCCAAAAAGCCCGAATTCACGACATTCCAGGAAAGCGATGTGAATGTTTGATATCTGTTTAATAAAATACATCGTGATCAACTCTGAAGGTGAAGATACTGTAATACAACCCTCGAAAATCCCACTCGCAAACTCGCAATTTGCGAGTAGAAATTAGGCGCTTGCGAGTGGAAAAAATCATCTCGCAAATCTGTTTTTTCCTAAATTCAAAACCTTGGCTGCTGTGCCAATTCAAATTTACCGCCTATTCAAATTCACCGGGATGTGAACTCCCGCGAGCGGTATTTCATGATGGAAGTTTCCTCTACCCTTCACCAATCACCATTCGTCAATTTATAGGTAGGTGATGTGCAAGGACGTATATATGTATAATGATAGGTCGCGAAGCCAAATTCTATACATCTACCAATCGGGCGGGTTCCGCTGCTAATGTAGGTATATCGTATAGCCGTTTCTAGGTGTTCTGCCACCCTAGGCTAGAACTAAAAAATGCCGCCCCCTCCCTTTCAAATGCCGCCCCCACCAAAAAAAAAGACAATCCCAAGACGGCCGCCTAGTCTTGCCTAATGGTAGAAACGGCCCTGCGTATATATATGAAATTTTGCCCCCCATTCCCCGTTAATTAGCTAGCGAGTGTAAATTTCCATTTGCGAGTTGGTGTAGGCACGAATTTTTTGAGGGTTGCTGTAATCATTGTTTATTTAATTCAGGAATAGCAAGAACTCAATTTTGGTGAACTAAGAACTCGGACGTTTTTTTATTATTATAAATTGAGTATACTTGTTTCTTCGAATTTTATTTAATGTAAATGAATAGCAAATACATTCTATTCCATTAAGTTACTATGTTTTATTTATTTCTTTTTCCATTACCAGCAATCACAACCAATCCAGCTTCATCACAATGAGCCTACACAATGATTGATAAGAATTGTACAAGTTAAAATAGTAAAACTTCGAAGGCTATCAAAAAGAAGGAAATGTATTAATATATCCAGAATCTTGTTGCTACAGAATAGGTCACCATCCAGATCCCGACATTGATTCACATCAATCGAATATTAAAAATTCATGCAGTGTTAACTGAAAGTGATTTTAGCTCGATTTCTCTGAGTTTGAAGGAGATTTTATAAAACATCATAATAAAAAGAAAAGTTTAATTATCAGGTTATATTTTAAACAATTATCGATTTTACTTCCTTGGGAAGAATCGTGGCAATTTCCAAGTTAGTTACAATCTTTCCAGAAACTTCTCTTTCCTCATTTAGGAGCAGCTTCTATTTTTCTACAGTGGAACCCCATAAATCTTATCTTTTAAGAAAGGAATCTTTTTTTTTCTTTCTTCCTCCTCTTCTCTTGGAGGAGATGCATTCAGAAGGCGGCTGCTTTCGCTAAGTCCATCTAATTGTATTGTTTCAAAACACTTTCCTCAAACAAATTGGACCTTTTGCTTTTGAAATTAACGAAATTCCACCCTCCCCCGAATAGCGTCTCGCACCATGTTAAACAGATTGGCAATTGTGTCGAGTGAGTCTTTTGGCGGTGCCCTGACAGATGCTGCTCATGGTAATGTATTGTGCTTTGCTATTGTTCTCGGCTCGCCACTGCACAATGCTCGGGATCCCGTTCACTTTATCAAACGTTTCGGCCACATTTGCCTATTGTCCGCCGAGATAATTCCCGAACACTCCCCCGCTTTTAAAATCGGTAAATATCAAAATCGATGGAAAATTTGTGTTAATATTTCCCACCATTGTGAAAGGGGACAGTTACGGATGGGCTCCAATGAACTCTGTCATCTCTCTTATTCCATAGTTTCGATAATTGCTGATGGAACTTCGGATTTGGGCGTTTGTGTTCTCCACACTAGATTTAAAGCAATATTAGCCGATTGGTTCCCTGAACAATGTACTTTAATGACATTACTCTTTTTTGTTCATTTATTTATTTTAGTTTCGTCACAGTAATGAAATAAAAAAAAAAAAGCGCAACAATCATCGATCAGTGGTTCCCAACCTTTATCAACTCGAGGTCCACTTAACACTGTTGCTAGACTTATACCTTCCACCCCACCCCCAAACACACACACAGAGAATAATAAGAGAATTATTAATAATTATTTGTAATAGAGAAAAAATAATAGAGAATTAAAAGTTAAACACAAATATGTTTTACATAGTTGCTTATATTTTACAATAGGTCTAAAAATATTAAAGGAGTATGTAAATTATAAATTTTTTGAAAAAAAAATTATAATTTACATACACATTTAATATTTTATTATTATTAATAGCTTATTATTAAAAATTAGAAATTTAGTAGCTTAGTTGTAATTAAATTTATTACTAAAGTTCCTTATAAATGACATTAATTTCGTTCAATGGGATGATTGATGTTGTGTTGCAGCGACCAACTTGTGAATATCTGGATCCAGGGTTGAAATTTTGAGTCTGGTTCTTCATTAAGTCTATTTCTATATTTACTTTCATGTGGAAGAGTGATTAAAATGCCAGAACCAGTCTACCACAAGCATATGGCTCCAAAAGGCATTGACTATTTTATTTTATTATGTTCGCTGCTACATTAAGACTGGAGATAGAATATATCGTTGTAAAAGCATTCTAAAAGTGAAAAGTATAAAAATACATAGATTATTTGTGTAAAACAAATTAAATCCCATATCCGGTTAAAATCATTAAACCCTACTACGGACCCCAGGTTGGGAACCGATGATGTAGAACTTACATAATCAAAATCCACTGATTTATTTTATAATTACGATGTCTTATTACTTATAAAGTATATTTGCCATTAACTGCCTCAATTTTAAAAGAATTCCCGCTTTGTTTTCCTTTCGCGATTGCTTTTTTTGAATGTTGTAGCTGAGTGGAAGGTGTAGCTAGAATTATTGGTGTCTTGGGGGAGTGATAAAAAATGACTCTCTTCTCAGAGTCAAGATATGATTTCGAACTCCAATCATCCCTTTAAAAAAAGAAGGGGGGGGGGGGAGAATAAAAAATTATTGTTATCGAAGAGAATCAAACGTGTTTGCACAAGAGATTGTATGAAACTGGAACTTTGAGCACCTTCTGTGAACCTGTAAGTATACAGCTTGCTGTCATATTGTAAACATAGGGCTAATAAACCTTACATGTTGTCTTTTATTTCTGAACCTTCTAGCACATTCGGGTGACATTTGCGGACATGAGTTACACTATGAATACGGTTTGTTTAATTTTGTATTCCTCACCTATTCTTGTAAGTTTATACAGGGAATTTTAAATCACCCAGTACATGTGTGTGTGTGTGTGTGTGTAAAATACATCAAATTTGTTTGTTCTGACAGTCTGTCTACCATATTAAAAATTACTTGAAATTAAGGAAAGAATAAGAAAAAGTTAATTTCTAATCGACCCCCATAGACTTCTTTTTGAAATGCCAAGCATCTTTAATGAATTACAAGTATTGTTGTATCTAAAAGTATTTCTGTTCAAATCCTTTAAGTGCTTAGAATAGAAGTAAATGAAATTCTTGCAAGTAATCATCATTCATACGAACGTCACTTTGCTCTTCAATCAATGATTTATAATCAGTAGCAATTATAAAAACATAGCTGTCCTTTAATTATTATTTAGATTGAAACTTTTTAGGTAACAATTGATTTGCGTAATTTTTGTTCTTTGAATCGTTAATGTTTATTCTGTGTTTCTTTCGTAACAAAGCTTTTCTTTTTAGTTTACTTTCTTAGGAATGGAATTGAAGCCATTCAGTCTTGTTTGGGTGCATTTGAATGTGTAGCTATTAAGTGCATATTCAGCTCCCACCAATAATTTTTGCACCACTAGTTGGATCTTCCTGAAACTTGATGTTATATTTAAGGATAAAAGACGATTTTTGATTGGTTTTCTAGTTTCTAGCAGATATATTTTAAAAGTAAACATAGATAATTTTAGACTAAAAAAAAAGAAATTTTGTAGGTTTTTAGTTCTTTCATGAATTTCTTGTCCTCCTTATGATGTGTTTCTGAAACTTAAATTTAAAGTGTAACTTAATAAAAAATATACGTTTCATAATTATTTTTTCCATTTTTTTTACCTAAATTAATTGAAACACCTAAATTTGTAAACATTTGGATGTAATATAATTACTTATTTATTGCTTATTAATTAAAAAATAACAATTGACAAATATATTAGCTATTTACTATAAAATATAAATTTAATTATTTTTGAGATCTTTTTAATTTTTTACGGGAAGACCATTTTCTTTATAACAAATTAATTATAATAAATAAGAACATTATTTCTGTACATCAATGAAGGAGTGGATTATATAAATCCTTCCTTTATATCTATTATTTTATTTTTCAATGGATGCAGTTTCATTGATAATGGCTGCCAGGACTCGATTGAAACTAGCAGTCGAGTAATTAAAATAAAAGATTACATAGTGTAAACGAGAAGGAGATTTTCGAATACATTCTGATTTAAAATTGTAATTTTTTAATTATTTCATTTACTTTTATTGTCAGGCCAATAAATTTAGTAAATTTGATAAAATTTTACATTTTTTTATTCTAGATTAGAGATTAAATCCTAGGTAATCATAAAAAAGTATTATTATTATTAAAAAGTTCCTCTTGAGTGCTATAAAAAATCAAATTCATTAAATATCACCGATTAGTGGAAATTGAATTTACTTAATATAATTGAACAATACTTATAATAATATTAAATTAAAGATAGTGTAATTAAGACTTGCGTGGCTGGCATTTAAGTGTTTGACAATTGTAATTAAATATGTGTCATTTGGAAACCATGTATTATATTGAATTGACTAAGAAAATTATTAAATGGCTTGAAGATCCTAAAAATTACTTATTCAAACTTAAAAAAAAAAGTCCCCCCAAATTGCGAAAAATTGATAATCCTACAAGTGAAGCTCAGTAAAAAATTTAACATTTTGATAAAGAACCGTGTTATAATTCTATTCCAATGACAATAGTTGTCATCAGTAATTCGGCAACTTTAGAACTGAGAAGAGCCTGATTAGGGGCCATCCATTAATTACGTGAGGTGTTTTTTAAAAAATTTGGGCCCCCCCCCTCCCTCATGTGAGATTTCAAAAATTTTAACAACCAAAAAAAAAAACCGGCGTGGTCGCCCTATTTGCCACCCCCTAACGCCGGCCCTGTGTTATGACATATTCTCTGAATGAAAAAGTTGACGTGAGATTTTCGTTGCCCCCCCCCCCTCCCCCTTTTGACCTTACGTAATTAATGGACGACCCCATATTTAATGGGAGACTTTAAACTCATCACAGGTTACCTATGTTCTAGCTATTACAAGCAAATATTACTAATAAAATTAAGTGAAAGGAAAATGAAAGCATAACAAAACCAAAATAATAATGTGTAACGGATGTGAAAAAAAAATCTGTCTACTTGTGTGGAATAGTATTTCTGAATGGTCAATAAATAGACTTTTATAAGTGGATTATAAATAATAAGTGAACAGAATTCGCTCTCATCTAAATTAGCGCGGAGGCACTCCTGGAACTTTGAAATTAAGCTAACCAAACTACACCAGATCAGTAATGATGCCGGAGTAGCGATTGCCGATTTGTATTTGTTCGCTTGTGAAGTTATGTGTTAGCTAATTCTTTATTATAACTTATTCGTTTATATCAACTCTATACAGGGTGTATCTGAAGTGTGCTGCCAAAGTTAAAGGTTGTATTCAATCATGCAAAACAACGAATAGATGTCATATAAACATAGGTCTGGAAATGTTTTATTTTCAAGATATGAACGATGAAACGGATCAGAGGTGTTGACCGTACGCTCAGAAAGTGCTCGAAATGTCCTCCACCGGCCGCAATGCACAGAACACAACGTTGCGTCGTTCCATCGACTACCGAACACGTTCGAAGATGCCAGGTGCACGTCGAATTGTGTAGCACCCACCCACTCACTATGCGTGGGCGTCAGGAACCGGTGTGGTGTACCACTAATACTTTAAGATAACCCCATACGAAAAAGTCCAGAGGGTTTAAATCAGGGGAACGACAGGCCATGTCACGATTATTGAGGAGCAATGACTCTACGATACGACTTAAAGGCCAACACCTGCATCGTTCATATCTTGGAAATAACGCATTTCCAGACCAATCTTTATATGATACACCATGTATAAGTGAGCCCAGTATGTTGGAGTTGGAGGAGCCACATCAATTCTCGGCGTAGATCAGATATTTTTTGCTGGTGTTTCCCCAAAAAGAGGGGTCTTAGGATTTACCCAGCTCTCTATTAAATAGGGACCAGACTTCTTTTCCAGTGTTAAAGAGTGTTCAATCGATTCCAATTACATCCCGATTGAGAATCATTGGGATCAATATCTCCAACGCCTGAAAAATTGGGGATCCTCTAGCTTAGGAATATTTATTATTTGTTTTTTTGTCAAGCCTATTGGTAGCACTAAAAAAGCCAGTAGATGACGGCCCTTGTACTAAATTGAAGAGTGGTTTAGATGCTTTATGATATAATCTTCTTCAGAACTAACTCAATGTAAATGATTAGTAGGTAGCTTTAGTACGGGGGTTATAAGAAATAAAAGTACAGTATATTCTGTCTTATATTTCCTTAGACTATTGTTAGGTGTCTTTATTAAACACTTATGTTTCTATTATTTTCTAGTAGATCACCGTAATAAATATGCGTAATATTAAAATCCATTATTACAGTGATTCTAGCAAAATGAATTGATGTCATTTTTAGCCATTTAACAACGGTCTATAGAAATCTTAGAAGGCCTTTAGTTTTCAAGATTTAGTATGGCATTGCAATATGGTGAATGGTTTAAATGTGGTCTAGTTATAAAAAAATCGTATAACTTCGTGCTCATGTTTTAAGTGGAACCTTTATAAAAAAATGTCGTAGAAAATTTTGAAGAAATCAGTTGAGCTGTTTTAGTGAATGATCCAATGGATTAAGATGAAATAAGCTACGAATCAAACAGAAAGACTTTAAAAGCTCAGTCAATAATTGTTTAAGTTTACGAGTTCAGAAAACAGGAAATTTCGATAAACAGATTTAATTTGAAAGAATTTGAAACGTCTGTTAAGATGAATGACTTAAAAGAGTCCTTTATTCGTGGTTTGGAAGCCTGAGGAGCGAACTTATTTCTTTTCCTTGAATATTGTGTAGTTCAGTGGCCTGAATCACAGATAAAGATTGTATTTAACTTCGTTGTCAGTATTTGGGGAAGGAGGCGCACTTTAGTTACTATTTCTACACCATCAACCCAATAAACCAATGTCTAAGTAAGCATTACATTGAGCACTTTTCGAAATTTCGTTGTTGGTCTGTTTTCCTAAGGAAGTGATGCTCACCAAGTGCGTGTTTGTGTGAGCATAATAACTTTTGAATCTCTGCATGAATCTTCTTGAAACTTGGTATAAATCTTTAAGAACTATCTGATTTTAATATTTGAAATCTTTTGAAAGGGTCCCTGAGAAAAAATTAGTGCTAACAAATTGTACAAATTCCCGTAGGAAAACATTAGAAACGAATAATTAATCCATTGATTTCCTTTATAAGATAAAAATTAATCCGTTTTAGGCAACTTAAGCCAATAATGCGACTTTAACTTTTTTTTTCATTTTTTTTTTTTCAGAAAATGGGAAATTTGACTTATTTTATTCAACAGACATTATAATTGAAAAGAAAATATAGGTTTTTTCGTTTTGTTTTTTCACTATTTTAACATAAAAATAATAAAGACTTCTTATATCATAAAATAAATGTAAAATTAAAAATAAATTTAAAATACATTTATTAGACAGGAATTTTCGAAGAGATTATTTCCTTCTCTTCTTCTTCAGCTACAATCATTTTTAACAGATATGGGAATTGAAAATCATGATATTATAACATTTCATTTTAACACTTCATCTCATCTATTCTTACTTTATTAATACAATGAGATTGTCTAATTAAATCTCTCGCCAAGTTTGCAATAACATTACTAACCTCAACACCATTGCTTCTATTTATATTTTTATCTTTGGTATTTATTTTTGATTTTACATTTATTTTATGATATAAGAAGATGATAATGATTACCAATATGTCTAGAAGGAGTGAGATGAAGAAGAAATACGGTATGTACATTTATAATAAAGACTTTTTTAAGGAATAATATTTGAAGCTTTAACGTTCTTTCAGGAATCTCTTGTTCTATTTTACGAAGTTTCTGCTGAAAATTGACAAGTGTTCTTTTACTTCGCAATTTTTGAACGAACTTCTTAGAGTACTAAATAGTATAAACAAACTTCTGAATAAAATGTGAACTCTGCTTTCCACATTTACGTAGCCCAGTGGTTTAGCCGCTGGACGGGGAACTGGAGGAGCTCGGGTTCAATTTTTATTTCTCGTTCAGTTCGCCCAGCCCTCTGTCAAATGTGTACTCGGTAGACGAACGGACCTGGCAGACCATCGCTTGGTCAGTCAGTCCCATTGGTTGAGAATCGCTGGAGCCTAAAGCTCAGCTCAAGGGCCTGCATGGCCTTTAGTAGGTCACCTTTAACATTTTCCTTATTTACATGGTTTTTATAGTATTTGAAAAGAAAACCCTTCGTATAAAAAACAAAATAACGAACTATCTTGATTTTTTTTTAAATTAATTAAATCTATATTTAATTAATTTTAATCATCATAGCAAGCTGTAGATGACAGAAGAGTAAAAACGGATTAATTGTCGATAAAAATTTATGGTTTTTGGTTCTAATGATTTTTTGATTTTTTTTTTTGTCATCTTCACGAACATATTTTCTGATAGGCACCCACTCGGTAAAACATTAAAATATTAGAGCTAAATTACCCTTTGGCCATTGATATGCAAGCCAAGTTTTAAGAAGAACTTCAGTGTACAATTTCAAAGTCTCAGATAGACCCCACTTTTGGAGGAAGGTTGGCTTTATTTTTATAAAGGATTGCATTAGAGACAATCAGAAACTAATATTTCTGTATTTTATGAGAAATTCGAAAATTAAAGCAGCCAATCCTAAAAGATTAGAAGTAAAAAGAGTATATCTCCATTTCTGGTCATCTTCTGTGAACTACTGTAAAAGAAATGGATCATTGCAGTGATTTCTTAATTGTTATTTTAATCTTAGTTTTGAAATTGATGACACGTCTCATTGAAAAGTCCTTTCAATGGAAGGTCGCCATATTGAATTCCCCAAAGCTTTTCCTAATCTCGAGGTAGAATTTCTGATTGCCAGATTCTTTTACATCAGTCTCACTAGTCCTATTAACTACAAAAAGAAAACATATTTTTCCTAATCTTTCCTTAAACATTTTCATTTTCATCAAAGAAGCTTTTCAATACCTGTTCGGATATAGTAGTATACTTCATCGCCGTATTTAGATTACTTTTTTTTTTTATTGTTAAGACAAGTTTATTGTAGTCATAACGTATTTAGGAAGTATTTTAAGTACTGATAATGATAAAATCACGACTGCAATCATTATTTAACTTCTACAAAAAAAGTAATTTCGAAATGGTAAATTTTTGTTACAATCACTTTTGCGTTGGAGGCAAAGTCGTTTCAGGCCATCACTATTGAAAGATTATTTCACTCAACACATCTTTTTTTTCAGTAATTCACATAAAAATCTCAACCTTTAATTTATATATTTTTTATATATTATATTTATTTGTATTAGTAAAAAAAAAGATGTGATTATTGGAAAAAAAAACCAACCCTAATTAGTGATGACTTGGAAGTATCTTGACTCGATCCTCCTCTTAAATGTTGATATTAGTATCATACTAGTCGGCTACCCGTCGCTTCGCTCCGGAAGCCTCGCATATGTACCGGAAAACAACTTTTTATTTATTAAAACACACACACACTCACAAATTACATCAAGTAAACTAAAACTAAAATTTTTTTAAAGTTTTTTTTTTTTTTTTAATCTAACGCTTGATGTCTATATTCTCTCAATCCACGACTGCTTTTAGAACCAGCGTGGGAATCAAATATCTATGATATATTTTTATTTTTTATAGAGATTAGAATGTAGTCCTCGCGTGGTCTAATGGCTAAGACGTTTAACTTCGGAGCAGAAGGTTGTATTGACTTTGCGAACTTGTAGAAATTATTTCTATTTTCACAAATTACAACAATTGCACCAGACAGACAGAGAAATAAAGGATTTTAGTAATATAGATATACTTTTCATTGGTTTTTGAATTACAAATGTAACTTCAGTAATTTTTTCAGTTACAAATGTAACTTCAGTGATTTTTTTCAGTATTCTACCTAATAGAAATAGTGCGTCTTTCTTTCTTGACTCTTTTTTTTATTCCTATTGATACTTTGCAGTGGTTTTTGAGTTAGAAATAGTGATGGTTTTTGAGTTACAAATAGTGATTTTTCAGTAGTCTACCTATTAGAAATAGTGCTTCTTTATTCTTTCTTGAAACTCTTTTTTTTTAATTACAATTGATACTTTTCAGTAGTTTTTGAGTTATAAATAATCGTGGTTTTTAAGTGACAAATAGTTATTTTTCAGTATTCTACCTAACAGAAATAGTGCTTTTGTCTTTCTTGAAACTTTTTTTTGTAATTACAATTGATATCTTTCAGTGGTTTCTGAGTTACAAATAGTGATGATTTTTCAGTTATAAATAGTGATTTTTCAGTATTCTATATAATAGAAATAGTGCTTCTTTCTTTCTTGACTCTTTTTTTTATTAAAAGATCTCCCGTGTACATGTGCTTGTTTTTCAATATCACATAGAATTTGGTGAAGTAAGAATATTATATTTAAAATATTCCAACATTTCGGCAATTATAGTTCTAATTGTCATTTCCGAATTAAAAATAAACAGACGGATCGGAAATAAATAAAAAATCTTGAGATTCAAAAAAAAAAAAAAAAAAAGATAGAATACATTCCTTATTGATGGGGGAAAGGGGAAGGACACATAAGTAAAAAAAAACAATATAAAATGAGTAGTAGTCACCTTGGCCTAATGGATAAGATATCTGACTTCGGGTCAGAAGGTTGTAGGTTCGATTCCTATCGCGGACGTTTCATCGTGAAATTATTTCTCTTTTCCATTCGCTCAGGAAATTGCGCCGGACAGACAGACAGACAGAGAAATAAAAGATTTTAGTAATATAGATTCCTCTTTTACATTCATTGAATAACTCTTATGATCGTTTTTGTAGTGTTTTAGTTCTTGGTTCTTTTTTCGCAGTTTCAATTTAAAAAAAAAATAATTTGATACTTCCAAAATTAATTTTAATAATTTATGCCAATGATCATATCATTTATGCTAATGACTTTAAAATTATAATACTGTTTTATCTTTACATTGCAAGGACTATTTCACGGAGCTATATATTGAATAACTATATAATTGAATATATTGAATATTGAATATATATATATATATAAGCTATATACATATATATATATATATATATTCAAACTGTCAGGATAAATTTCCGCATTTATATTAGATTAGATGAAATTAGATTGCGGTGAATGTGGGTGGCAGGGAAACAAAGCACCGCGATCTTAGATCTATTATACTATATCCACGGAAAGAAGGTCATATGGAGAGTTTAATGGAGAAAGTAGTGCATGGGAAATGCGAGAACCCTGAGAAAAATCTGCCAAGCTCGGATTGTCCACCACCACGAAAACCGCATGAGATCCGAACCCAGGTACTCACAGGTGAAACGCCAATGTTTTAACGACGACATCAACCTCATACCCTTTGCAAGGGTAGGCTTTTGCCAATAACTTGAATAAAGATATTTCAGTCCTCTATCATCATACAAAATTTCATAAAGTTATCCATTTTATAAAAAAAATTGTAGGTAAAAATTAAAGATCATTTAATTTTTAAACCACACTCGAATTTTTAGATGATTCTACATTGTTATATACTAAGAGGACAGGCTTGCAGACAGACAGGCGAATAAGGAAGAAAACAAATGTTTTTCACAAGCAAAAGTCACTAACAAACAAACAAAAAAACCGCCCTCCTGCTTTTATTCTTAGAGAAAGAGAGAGAGATGTTGGTGCAGTACTTAACTCCATGTCTTGCCTAGTTGACTTTTCAAAGCTACAATAGGCCCCAAAACGAATTATTCTCAAAGACAATCCACTTCATTAGTGTGTTTGCGTAGGAGTTCGTCCCCCATTTAGTTTGCGAGGGGGCAGAAGGAAAAGGAATGCCATGAAGGAAAAGGTTTTCGTCGCATTGTCACTTGCATTCTCTCCTTATGTCAATAGGCGTTGGCCATTGGGGCCCGCGGAATTCACGGAAACAAAGGCCTGTCCGGAGCCTCTACCATCTTCTCCGGGATTGCTTTTGTGGACGCGGGAGAAACCATTGACGCTGCCAACAAAGGAATGACGGTCATAATCACTTGCTAGCACCGGACAGCAGCAGGGGAGGGGGCGGAAGAACGGAAGGCTTTCTTATCAGCTGTCAGCAATCGTCTGACTCCCGCCATCAAACCATTCTCACCCCCTTGAAAAGTGTTTCGTATTCTTCTAAAAGGGATGCCAGGCTTCTATTTGCTGAGCCAAAGACAAAAAAAAAGATATATATCCAATCTTTGTTGGAAGTTGTTTGCAGTATGCTTTGTGCCTCAAAACACTAACTGCTTTTACAATTTACGAGGGATGCACCGTCAAAAATATTACATTAGAAATTGGCTTGTATTTCGAAACTAACAAGGAGATCTCACCTGATCGATGTTGATTGGTAATTTTTCTGATCAAAATCTATAAACAAAATAAATTTATAATCTATAAACAAAATGAAAAGACATTTATCTCAGCTTTCTGCTCTTCATAGATCTTATTTTCCGAGAAATTGATCAAAAAAGAACTTTTATTACCACAAAAATTATAGCATCCACAAAAGCTTTACAAGTGGTCGAGCAATTTAAAGCACTGTAAATAAATGTAGAGTAACTACGACGAGGAATTCGAATCCATTGCAAGTTCTATGTTTTATTTTGTTTGTTATGTTCAGTTTTTTTTTTTTTAATTATCAAAGATGGTTTTATTTATTATCACATTATATGTTGTATATGCTGGAATTCAAATCTGATGTGGATGAGAAAGAAATTGAAATTGTGAAATCATTTCGAAACTTTCCCTTGGTAAAAAAAAAATCACGTGATAGGTTCAAAATAATGTTATATTCATATTTTGTAATTCGAGATCCCTAGATATGAAATTAATATCTAGATCGGAGAATATAAGACTTCCCACCCATTTCTTCCATTTTCACACCCCTATCACTTCAAACAATTTGGAAAAAAAAACCAACCATGTGATCATTACAAATTAATGTTATATTCTTATTGTCCAATCCGAAAACCTCGTAGAATTATCTTTCAGCAAAGTTTGCCCCTCCGCTCATCCCCCGCCCCGGTTTACACCCTTAGGGCTCGATAGCGACAATTTGATCAAATAGCAGCTTTTCGATTTCGACAAAGAATAGTAGTGTCAAGTTTCGTGTTTCTACCTCAAGCAGTTTCGGAGATATTCTTTAAGAAAAGTTGCCCCCCCCCCCCCCCGGTTACATCCCTTACAGCTCGATTATTGAAAATTCGTCGAATACGTATCTTTTAGTTTCACAAAGAACACACAAGTAAAGTATCGTGTTTCCAATTAAAGCTCTTTGAGAAATATGCGTCCGAATAAAAAAAAAGAAGTCAGCAACCCTTGAAAAAGTTTCCGGAAATTCCTCGAATGCTTATATTTTAGATATTGACAAAGAACATTCAAGGGTTCCGGAAACACGCAGACCCTTCAGGAAAGGTTTCTACCTCCCATTTACATCCCTTAAGATCTAAAAGTAATGAAAAATAATAAGGCAGGTGGACCGGATGAAGTTACTATAGATATGGTGAAAGCTGCAGGACCGGTGGGAGTACAATGGTTGTATAGAGTGATGAGGACAGTTTGGGAGGAAGGCACAGTACCTGAAGATTGGGGAAAAGGAGAAGTGATACCGATCTTCAAGAAGGGGAACAGGAGACTGTGTAAGAATTATAGAGGAATCACCTTGATGAGCCAATGCGCTAAAGTGTTCGAAAGAATTCTCCTGAACAGAATGAAAACTAAGTGCGAGAGATTGTTAGGTGAAGAACAACATGGGTTCCGGCCAGGGAGAAGTACAATCGATTTGATTTTTTCAGTGAGACAGATGGTGGAAAAGAAGTGGGAATTTGGGAAGAA
>JAFIDM010003189.1:11895767-11928547 GCA_023159025.1 Thereuonema tuberculata | reverse complement strand
AAAGACAGTTCTTGTTTTATGAATCCCACGGTGGACAGAGATATTCATCAGAGGTAGGATCAGAAGCTGTACATCCATGTACAGTGAAGAATAGTGGAAGTTCGTAATTGTTACTTACAAACTTGTCTGGTGATGTATAAATACTGTACAATCGCTCTTTTCATTTGTAATATACTACGTATATTATGGTATTATTGAAATAAATAATGTTGAAATGTTTTAAAACGATCTTTTATTAAATAGGCTCAATTTTGCTTATTCTCAATTTCTGTAGGCTTACCTCGTCTATGAAACACTGAGTAACACTGGCTTTCGGCTATAGTGTGGAGACAATCGCCTTATGTGCATCAGTTTCTTTTATAAGTCTTCAATTTTTCAGCATGAACATAAAAAGTAAAAGGTGGCCATAAAATAACTTTCCCTGTTTAGAGGCATCTGAAGCGAAAACTAAAGAACGGAATGAAACCAAATTCAGGTGTTGTCTATCGAGGGCATGGGGAGAAGAATTCTGCAAAAAAAAAAAAAAAATAGTACCAAAAGTCGCCGATAGGAGAAAATTTGGCACTGTCGGAACCAGTAAATTGGTGAATAATTACAATGAACGCACCCAAAAAAGGATTATGAAAGTTTATGAACATACAGTAATGAATGAAGTTTGAGACTCACAGAAAACGTTCTGAAACAACTCAACAATCTTTAATCATCAATTGAATGGGTGAGTTGAAAAAGGTACATATTCCACAAATATAACTTTTGGAAAACTAAAAAAAAACTGTTTTTTAAGAAAACTAATTTTTTTACAAAAAAATTTTCTATTATCGATTTATACCTTTAAGTGAAGTGAATTCGTTGTGCTTTGTAAATATATAGATATATAACTTTTTATAGCGTAAAACTATGAAAATATATCTGTTTAGTTTGTCAATTTTCTGGAATATGTACCTTTTTCAACTCACTCATTCAATTGTTTGTTAACAATCTGTTATCAACATTACCGACATTAATCAATCATTTGGGTCCTCTGGACCACGTGCAACATTTTCTAGTGCACCTTTCTTGTGTACAGCATATTGCATCTGGTGTAAGACGTTCTCTACTGCTGTGCGTAAACTGCTTGGCGAGCTATTGCACGAGCGCTTGGACCACTACTAGTCCCTGTGTCGTCGAACACTGCAGTGGCAACATCTTTTACTGTGTTGTCTGATACTGGTTTTCGTCCTTTGCCGGCTCTCACTCCTAGCGATCCAGTTTCCTCGAATTTATGAATCATAGCTCGCAGTGCTACAGCAGACAGTTTATTTTTATTTTACAAAAGTATTGTGTTGGATTGGCCAAAAAGTTCGTTCGATTTTTTTATGTACGTTGGCTCTAGTAGCACTTAGGTGTCTTTAACGTCATTCGACACCATTTTGTCAGATTGTATTGTGAGAGCTGTCCTATCAGCGTGCATTTCAAGCAAAAACTGATTAAAATTGGTGAATCTGTGTCCCCAATTTAATATTAAAGAAGGAAGACAATAAGCACGCAAGAAAATATGCGTATTTCTTTGATAACCAGACAAAAACTGTTATAGCTTGGCTGGGAAGTTCTGATTCATCCGACCTATTCACCAGACATTGCACCTTCGGATTTCCATTGATTTCGGTCTTTACAAAATTCTCTTAATGGAAAAAAATTCGATTCCCTGGAAGACACCAAAGGCACCTGGAACTTTTTTTTGCTCAAAAAGATAAAAAGTTTTGGGAAGATGGAATTATGAAGTTGCCTGAAAGATGGTAGAACAAACCGTTGAAGACGTTGTTCAATAAAAGTATTGGTCAAAATGAAAGATGTGTCTTTTATTTTTACTTAAAAACAGAACGACTTCATACCAATATATTTCAACGACATATTTTATGTTAAGAAAGCTTCATCAAAACTTGTTGATCTTTCGGAGAATTTGATTTGTCACTTTCCATCCACCTTTTCTGTGATTCTAATAGTCGTCACATTTCATTTATGCTTTTATAAGAAAATCAGAAATAGGATTTTGTCATTTCATGACGAAATATTTATTGCAATTTTTTTACTATAGCTAGTCTAAATATTTAAGTCAATATTATTTTCAGAAATCAATGAACAACTGCAATGCTAATAAAACGGAGAAGAAAAACTTGAAATCTTGGTCCAAGATGAACAATCTCAAATGTCTTCAAAAATAAAATGTCAGATTTTTATTTTACTTTTGTTATTCTACTCTTTCCTGCTGTATTCGCCTTAAGAAAAAATGGTTCTTATGGTGATTTTTTCTACAAGTATTTTGCCTAATAAATTGAAAAAGAATTTACAAAAAAAAACTTTTGAGAGTCGAGTACGTTACCACTTTGTCTATTCGAGTCAAACAAAGAATTTAAAAAACAAAGCTGTATCTTCACTTTTACAAAAAGCATTTTTTTTTGTCAACTTTTATTTTGTTTAATTTTTCAAATGCCTATAAATAAAAACTTTGAATTTCAAAAAATTAATAATGATAACAATTTAGTTCCATGATTCTATCTCTAACTATCAAGTATCCCACTACAGGCCTATGTGGCCCTTGGGGTCGCCCGAATCAACGGGAAAGAAAGCCGACCCCCTTCAACAGAGGGCTGGGTAGACCCTAGGACCCGTTGGAGGCTAATGGAAAAATCCCTGCCCTCCGCCGAGGCATGGGATCGAACCCACCGCCACTAACCCGCAGCCAAGGGCCCTTACCCATTCAGCTACAGTGCTCACTCTCTAATAGCCTAGTGAAAAAATACTGTTCTAATATTCTTTTAAATAAGGAAAGCATCAGCTCTCTCATGTAATTGAATTGACTGTAAAGGAAGATGAATATATAAAATGATTCACAATTGATACTGACAGGAAGTCATTAGCTTCGATATTTATCAATAATAGTTGATCCTCAATGAAACTCAAAGGCTGCAAGTATTTTTCTACGTTTTTTATTGTTGTTGATTGTTTAAAACTTTAAAAGTTCCTAAATATGCATTTGATTTTTTTTCTGATATCTATAAAAAAAAAATATAAGAAATTATCATAGGATGTTTCCTCTTAGCATCCCTCGAACAAATTAAAATTCTTTCATTCGTCGTAAAGCAAAAGAAAAAAAAAATTTCTTAAAAAAATTTGTTAAACAAAAAAACAAAAAGGCATCCATCTACAGATTTGTGTGCATTAACTTATGAACAACTAAGTTTTTCAGTTATGTCTTATTTTTAACATTAAAAAAAGCAAAAAACAATAATTTAAAAGCACTGTCCAACATCCTGGTATTCTCAATCTGTTGATTTTTAAGTCCATTGAATTGCAGTCTACCAAGGCTTCCTTTTGCTGTCACTTGGAAGATATTCTTTTACCACTGAAATGCACAGAACTTAGCATCAGTTTCCTATTTTATAAAGAAGCTCTTTCTATTTTATTGATTATCTTATTTTATTATCTTTATTACCTTATTGAATCAATTTTTAATCTTTATTGAAAAAATTAAAACTGCTTATAAAGAAAAAAAAGGTTCTCGCACTCTTTGAATTATCTTGTTGGAATCTGGGACAGCTGTTTCAACCTTATTAGGCTTTTCAGCTTAGAGTGCGAGATAAAGATAAGAAATCATTCAGCTCCTCGAACTGGATCTCGAACAAAATCAACGCAACAATGATAAATAAGATTTTGAATCTTATTTGTATTGACCAGAGAAATCATTTCCGCTTTTTATAATTTTTATGTTCATTAAATAAAGATTAGTTGCCTTAAATTCTTAAAAACTTCTTAATAATGATGGTGTAGCATGTAAAATGGATTGTATCTGAATAAGAAATGATATCATGGGTTCAGCATTATTTATTCCACGTAATAAATCTTGGACTTTTCAACAGGTTGCCGACAATATATGCGTTAGTCTTCAACTCTTAGGTTTCAAATGCTCACGACTTGCTGTAATGTAGTTACAAATAGTAGTTGAACAAAAAGATGATTTGTATTCAGTTCATGTATGCAGTCTCTAAAAACCAAATTTAGGTTCAACTGTTCAGTCTACATTCTAATAATTAGGCTTTTTGAAGTTAGTCCCTCCCCGCTAATAACTTTTGAACGCTTGATGTTTCAAGAAGATGCCGATAGTCATATTTCGAGATCTAGGGATCTAAGTTTTATACTTGAGCTATTTTATAAATAAGTCCTTTTCATTAAATAAAATCTTATATGTTTACTAAGAATCGTTAGTAGCATAAAGACGAGCCATATGCCTGTTTAAAGAAGATATACAATTTTTAATAAATTTAAAAAATACACAACTAGTTTCGCTCCCCGAGAGAGGGCCTTTTCAAGTTTGTCAAAAACGAAATACAAGTTAATTTATACAGAATAACTGCTACAGAAACAGCACGAAATAGAGTTCTTCCGTTACAGCTGCATGATGGGTACGGTGATAATGACGCCCCGGAAGGACAAGTGCTGCCGGCTGTGGTAGGACGAGGAATGATGTCTCGCAGAGGAAGTGACGCCCTTGGACAATCAAGATGCCAAATTCCATTGTCAACCCTTTTCATTTTATCGTTTATCTTATTTTATTATTTTGGTTTCCTTATTGAATCAATATGCATTAATCTTCAACTCTTAGGTCTCGAATGCTGACGGTTTGCTCTAATGTATCAACTGTGTGCATGTGCTTCAAGAAGATGTATGCGTATTCGAGGGCAAGGGACTAAAACTAGATATAAAACTAGATAATCAAAGTTTTATAGTTATAAGTTATTTATATATAAGCCTTTTTCATTATCTTATTTTATAATTTTGGTTTTTCTTTTTGAACTAACAAGTAAGTACAAACAATTGTGAATCTGAAATTTCTTTCCCAAATGGGACTTGTCGAGAAATTAGATCGAAAAGACGAAAAAAAGAAAGACATTAGAATCTAAACAATCTTATTTTCTTTTAATATCTCATTATTTAAATAATACACATTAAATCTTTTTATTTACCAGACTCTTTCACCATTCTTCTTCATAATATTTCGAAAACTAAACGTTTTTCTTTATCAAGTTCACAAATAAAATAAATATTTTTGAGAAAGAAATGGTATATTTCTTTTTCTTTTCCTTTTTTATTTGTCAACTTGATAAAGAAAAACTATTAGTTTTTCGAAATATTGGAAAGAAGATTGGTGAAAGAATCTGGTAAATAAAAAAGTTTATCAGTATCAGGAGACTGTATTTATTCTCTCAAGATGAGTTTAATAAATATTAAATCATAAAAACAAATGTAAGCTTTTCGTTTTTATTATTTTCACAACTTTTTTTTTAAAGAAAGGAAATTTTAAGAAACATAGGAATCGAACTTTCTTTCCAACTTCTTGTTGAAATACTGGCTTTTGGAGTTCCTCTATGACTCTTCGGTTATCTAATCGTCCTTTCTCGATTGGATATTTTCTAAGCTTTAAGGAATTGTTCCTTGTAAATCCACCCACATCAGTCAAGTTAACAATTTACAGAAATCTGACTTTGAATGTCTTCGAAATACTTTTGTTTCAAGATGATTCTAACTTAACTTTTATTAGGTAATTTCGACATTTCTCTACAGTCTGTGAATGTTTGTAAAGTAATTTTGTTTTGTACTCAAGAATAACAAAAAAAAAACCAGTCTTCCAAGCCTTGTATTGTTGTCTATAAGAAGTAATCGGATACATTAGGCCTAATGTTTATCAACAATGTTAAGCCGTGCGAACACTACGCAACATTCCTGCAATTTAGTCGCGCGATTTTGACGTCACGAGTTGATATAAACCTTTGTCAAGCGCGAACACTTGCAACTCGGATATGCAACTCGAAAATGCAACTGACCCATGACAACGCAGATTTTAAATATGTCACGTGTGACGTCAAGCAAAATTCGGTTATGTCGTTTCAAACATAATATAAGAGTGAATGATTTGCAACATATGATAAATATTTTTTTAAAATTATTAGCCGCTATGGAATTTAATTTCATGTTGCTATTTCGAATGAAAAGTAACGAATGACCAACAGCCAATAAGAAACCATGCTCCCCTGGAAACAATGACGTCATAACTTTTGCATTCTGCGTCAGCAGCCGTCGCGTTTGCCAACCCGATGTGGAAAATCCAAAAAAATCGAGGTTTTGAAACCTCTCTGATAAATTCTTCCGCATACAATTACTGCATTTCAGTATAAACTTTATTTATGCGTGAAAGTAACTCGCAATACTCTGATATTAATTGAGTATGAGCCTGTCTTCAAAACGAATCGACAGATAAAATTTTCGACGCCATTTTTTTCATGAGCATGGTTTCACAACTGACGTGTTCCAATGCTGCCCTGTGATTGGTGAATTCGATGCAATTTTTCGAGTTGCAGCGGAGTTGCAGGTGTCCATGCAACTCGACTCCGATGACAAAAGTTGCAAAGAAATTGCAACTCGTGACGTCAAAATCACTCGTGACTTCAAAATCGCGCAACTAAGTTGCAGGAATGTTGCGTGGTGTTCGCACGGCTTTAGAGACATGAATTCATTTTCCAGGAACGATTTTGAACAGTGAACAAGAAGCGTTATTTCATATTGCATAGAATTGACAAAGAAAAGTTGTCAAATGATCAACTAAAAACTTTAAAACTATTTTATGTTTTACCATACATATAGCTTATATATATTTAAAAAACCTTTTTTTTTAATAAAACTCGTTAATAAAAAATGCACTGATTCTAAAGACGCATTCAATGTACAATCGAATAGCCAAGAAAAATAGAAATCAAAAATGTAAAAAAATCCTGTAATGATACCAAATCTTTACCAAAAGCCAAATCTTTCTTTCAAATAAATTCCATCTCTAATGAGTTATTTTAATGGTGTGATCACATAGTCTTTAGAATAAAAGATAGCCAATCACATACTCTCCCCTACTCCCGCGCTTCGGAAGCAATCAGTTTCCGTTTTTGTTTTTGTTGGACATACATTTTTTTTGTTTACGGGAATCCAAATATGAAGTCTGTTTTCTATATTTTGGTTTAGCTAAACAGTGCAAATATAAGAGCGGAAGTGGTCATTCTTAATTAAGAGAAAGCTCAGAATGACATAACCTTTGTTTGTTTGTTTGTTTTAAAAAAGTACCTAACTTTTTGATAGGAATTCGAATCTGAAGTTTATCCTTTCGGAATTATAGAATTAAAAAATAAAAAGAAAAATAGTAATAATGACAAGAGTGTGGTAAAATATTTCTTTGTATAAAATTTGTTAATATGTATATATGTATTCGGAAACGATGACTTCCTATTTCCATTTCACATTTCATTGGATTTAAATATGTTCTACTCAGTTGATTTATAACAATAGTCCAGTAACTTTATACATCACAGTATGCGTCAAATCCGGTAGTTCTGATTTTTTGCAGACTTGTTTATGATGTTGGCCTAATGAATAATCCAAGTTTGTGACCTCGAGCGCCGAACGCAACGTTGTCAAAAATCGAAAAAACCATGAAAAAATCGTTTTTTTTCCAAATTTTGGCGATTATAACCCTAAAGGACTCGTTTTTGAAAAAAACTTTCTTAGGCCTTTTTTAAAGTAGACTAAATTTGCTACAATATGATACTAGAACTGTCTCCGTAGACCCAATAGTTTCCGAGATTAAGGCTTTCAAAGTTTATCATTTTTTTGCGAACTTCACAATTTGTTGCAATTTTGTCGTTCCCAATGAACTTTGACCCTGATTATACAATCGAAGCCCTGTACTTTTATGATGGGATGTTAAAAAAGAAAATGAGAAGTGTGAACGATGATGTTTAAGCTAAGCTACGAATAATGAAGTAAAAAAGATAAGTACAACAAAAGTTAATAAGTTTATTTGTTAGGAAATTGAGTAATATTAAAAATCAAAAAATTAAATTAATTTAGCCCTCTTGGAAGGTCCCGGTTGAGGTTCGTCCGTATCTGGATCAACGTTTTGGGATGGCATATCCCCATCAGGGGATAGTGATGAATCGTCGATGTCTTGTGCCCACAAGTCATCCTCTACTTCGACATCGGACAGATCGTCGCCTTCTGGGATATCTACTACTGCAACATGAGGTATATTGTCACAAGAGGCCCCGCTGCAGTGCCTGCAAACTGATGAGCATTTTAATCCTGCCTTCCTGCAGCTGCTCGCGTTCCCACAACCCTTCGTGCAGCCGCAAGAAATCATCCGCAAGAGGTGTTGTGGGGCTGCATCTCTGGTCATCATTTTGGGGTTGAGGCCTTGTGGCGTGGATATCCACCCCCAGGAGAGAGGGTTCAGTGTGACTCCCAACCACGCCTGTACCTGTAAGAAGATTGTACATGAGAATAGAAAATGATGAATGATGTGTAATGTGTATTACTGATGCAAGGACAAATTTTTACCTAATGGTATGTCCGCATGGAGTGAAATCGAGCAGAGTCTCGTGTAGGAGGTAACCTGGCTAGATTGAAGCTGGTTTTCGTCGCAGCCCTGGCGAATAGTTGGTACCGCAGCTCATCAAGGTTCTGGGTGTTGGGGTTGCCTCCGTATAGAGCAATTATGACTCGCTCTCCTGCTACTGCTATCTCGTCAGGTGTAGAGTTGGTGTCGAGAAAAATCGCAGCTTGCTTTTCAACGTCCGGATTTTTTTCGACTATGGATATCATTTGCTTCTTCCCTAAGCCAAAGAAGCAGGATGTCGAGTCACAACCACTGAAGGCATGGATGAAGAGGAAAAGCTCTGGTTTCAAAGAGGATTTTGAAGAAGCGATGCTGGAATACATGACATCTGATGCTTTGCCTCCTCCACATTTATTGTAAAAAAATTTCACGTTGGTTTGAGATCGCAGTAACGATGATCAGCATGTCAATGTCCTCACCAACGACTACCACTATATCATAGGTGGAGGCAGCAGTTACAGCTGTAGTGATGATGAGCCTATCAGCATCTTCCTCTGCTTGGAGTACTTGAATGTTGTGATTTCCCATTTTTGTTGTCAGCAGCTTTATGAAACGAATCTTGTTGTTTTCATTTGACAAGAATTTCTGTTGAGGAACCTGTGCCATGGTTTTTTCATAAACTATTATCTCTCGCGATGAGTGTAACTTGGCTCTTTGAAGACGCTCAGAGCTCTTTGTGTTTTTCTGTACAGCATCTACGGGGTAACCATCGAAAACTACTGCCACGTTTGAGCCACAGTGAGTAGTAATGTACAGTATGTATCTGTCAGCTATCGCACCAAATGATGAGCTTCGAGGCCACACAACTTTGTGAAGTAGATGCCCTCCATCCACTACTACAAACTTCGTTAACCCTTGCTTCTCATTTAAGGTTACAGGTTGAAATACTGAATACAAGGTGGATTTTGTGCCCTTTCTCATTCCCTCTTCAGAGAACAATGACATTGGGATTGGTGACAGTTCGTAAGTGAAGAACTCTCGCAATTCTTCATCCGATTGCTTTAAGACACACAACCTGTGAAACAGTGTTAGAGGATCAACAGTTACCTGTTTATTGCCAACAGTAATAGTTCGTACAGCTGAAGAAAGGGACACCACATTGTTTCGACGTTTGAATTTCTCTTCCTGGAAGTTCTGGCCAGCCATCTTGAGCATCGATTCTCTTCCAATCTCTAGAGCCATATGGCTGTTGACACTAGATTCTCCAACCAGGCCACTGCTGATGGATATAATGAAATCTGTTATAAGAAATGGAGGGTTCTGTGCAAACCATCTACAGAGTTTTTCAGTTTCTGATTCATCTCTGGTGACACGAGATGGTCGCATGTCAACATGTTGTTCAGTTGTTGCAGTGGTAACCTCGCAGTATGTTACCATTACATGGCAGATATTATGTAGATACACCATGCCTAATGTCCTAATGAAAAAAAAAATTAGGGAAAGTTAGAAACGTGCTACAGGTGGGTCGCATTCGTGACGTCACACGAGCAATATTAGCACACTCCGTCGGAGGTAATTGGAACTTCATCCCGCTAGTTATTCGAGTGACGTCTGAAATATTTCAAAAAATTGCGAAGTTCGCAAAAAAATGATAAACTTTGAAAGGCTTAATCTCGGAAACGATTGGGTCTACGGAGACAGTTCTAGTATCATATTGTAGCTAATTTAGTCTACTTTAAAAAAGGCCTAAGAAAGTTTTTTTCAAAAACTAGTCCTTTAGGGTTATAATCGCCAAAATTTGGAAAAAAACCCGATTTTTTCGCGGTTTTTTCGATTTTTGACAAAGTTGCGTTCGGCGCTCGAGGTCACAAACTTGGATTATTCATTAGGCCAACATCATAAACAAGTCTGCAAAAAATCAGAACTACCGGATTTGACGCATACTACCCCATGCTTTCAGGCGACAAAGTTACTGGACTACAATCCTGTATAGCAAAAAAATATATCTTTAATAAAAGTTTTAAAAAAAAAATCAATAAGATTTCATTAAAATTTTATTGAAAAAGGTTTTGTATCTACGTAATTTCTTACAATATTTGAATTGTTTTTCTTTTTTTTTATCGAATAATTTCAAAATCTAGTTTCTTTGAAATACTTACGTTTGGGTTAGGCCAGTAATAGTTTTTCTCTCGCCCCCGCCCGGACTGGTACGGATCCGTATTAATTAATCCCGGAGGTATAGTTACATCACAGTGACACAAATGACAGCAATGAAAATATTTTTTCTTTAGTCAGTGGCATTTTTAGATTGATAGATCGGAAGGTATTATCAAAATGCCTCTCACAGGACCTCACATCCTTCCATCAGATGCTACTCTTCTCGTAATACTGAACTGGACAAATATATTCTTCCGGTTAAACGAAAACGGATCGACAAATTTCCGTACATAATCAAAAATGAAATTTTATTGATTGAGTATGCGATATCTTTGTTTATTTGTTTTGTAAGCTCATACCGCTGAAATGATTGGACGGATTATTATTATTATTATTACTATTATTTATGGTCCAACTGAAAACATAAGCAAGGCAATAATTACCGGAAATGCAGAGGCGCCTCAAAAGCAAAATTCCACACTACCGAGACCACGCTGTTTCCTGGTGCCTGCTTCTAGCTGATGATCAGAAAACAAAAAAGCGTGAAACAGCTGTTCTAGGATGTCCTTAGTAAACACTTGGTTTCACCATTGTTGTTTGCAAGCATTATAATGTAGGTTTCGACCACTCTCATTCCTGAAAATAGACCCTTTTCGATAGATATCGGAGGGTATTCCTAGATAATGCAATTTAAAAAAAAAAAATTGGAGAAGATGTAATATTCTTTGCATTAGATAATTACAACCTATTTATAACTTTTAAGTTAAACTTGTGATTACTTTTAAGGCTTTATGGACGTTATTTCCTGCAAAACAACAACGGAATGGCTACAGATGAAAAAGAAGAGAAAAAAAGTCCCCGACAGACAAAAATAAAGATTATCGATTTTATTGTAAAACTACTCCGAAGAGATATGACGAGAACTTTCTTTGGCATAATTATTCATAGGTGGCATTACATAAAAATATCGCCAAAAAAAAAAGTAATGAAACTGTCAATTTCCTTTTCTTTTTTATCTGTGTTTGAATAATGCACCGTCAATGAAGAGTTTCTCATTGTATTGAAAACAAGGAGTATCCTACAAACAAGAGAGAAAAAAAGGCTTAAATATTGAAAACCTTTGAAAAGAACAGATTCAATACAGCACAAAAGCTTACAAAGAACAATGCCTATAGAAAAATGAAATCGACGAGTCTTTCCGGGAATTGACTTGAATCTCTCCGCGAATTTTTTTGTAATTGAATGGGAAGGGATGAAGAGAGAAAGGGGGTGGATATGCGTAAACGTATTGACAAGTGAGGGGGTGGATTGATAAGGACGATTCCCCTACCTCTTTCTTTTTTTTATATATATTATTCTCTTATGAGAATGACAGATAGCTGGGATAGAAAAAAAAAAGAGTGGGGAGGTGAGTGGGAATATGACTTGGTTATAATGAAAAGCGCCTTTTCTTTCGAATTGAGTGGGAAGGGTTGTGGGAGGCAGTAGGGGAACAAAAAGGTGGAAGAGACGTGAAAGGTATTGTGTGAACAGGATCAGTTTTGTAAATGCCAATGGATGTGTATCAGCTGAAGCGATAGAAGATAGAGCCATGAATAGATTCAATTAATGAAAGAAAGGAGTTGCTAGGGTTATCAGAAAGAAAATCACATTGGAATAGATTACACGAAGACTCCGCCTACACCCAAATAACAATGAACTACACACTGGTGAATCTCGTATCGCAACAGGAGATACACTGATGAACTCTTGTGTGAAAACACATCATTTCAAAAAAAAAGTCATTATTCAACATGCTTTTATTAAGTGATTAACTAGTTAATTAAGTATTGACTAGTTTTAACCAAATTGGATTTAATCATTGACTTTTTTTTTATTTATTTATCTATTTATTTATTTTATACAACTCTTATTTCATCGAACCCAAATAACAATATCCATTTTTTTTCTGAAGCAGCCCGCACACGATGCAGCTTTTGCTGTGCAACTCGATGCAATTTAGTTGCACAGAAAAAGTTGCAAACGATAGTCAGGGCGCAAACGATGCAACATTGTTAGCGCCGCCGTGCGAACAACACACGAAGCACAGGATGAATTGCAATGACGTCATTTCACAATACGTCATGAAATTGCAGTGCTGGCATGCAACACAGGAACGGCAATTAACGCCAACCAAACAGAAATAATGCGATACTATTATTTAGCTGATCTTATTCGCAGGAGAAGGCAATAATGCGAAATACGAAAAACAATGATCAACAGCCGCTATTATTGAAGTCGAATTGCCAACAATGACGTCCCGTGGCTTTGTTCAGAAATTGGCAAACTGGCAGCAATTGTTGTTTTGATTGTTGCAGTGTAAAATTGCAAATACCGAGGTTATATCCAATCCTCTGTAAAATTCTGCCGTATGATATTACTGCATTTACATATAAACTGTATTTATGTGTGAAAGAAAGTAGCAATACTCTGATATTCGATGTTTATTCGCTAATCGCCCATTTGAATCGAAGGAATCTATTTAGACGCCATGTTTTCCCATTCGGGCCGACGTCACGACTGACGTATTCCAACGCTGCACTGTGATTGGGTAATTCCATGCAGCTGCTCGCCTTTGCAGCTTTTTTTCCATGCAACTCCGCTTGCAACTTGGTCCATGCAGCTCCAAAAACGCTCTAGGCCAAAAGTTGCACTTGCAACTCGGCCCAAAGCTGCTTCGTGTGCGGGCTGCTTTACTCTCAGACAAGAATGGGGAAGGGAGTCCCTTCCTTTTGGGTTTGTTTTTGTTTTTTAACTGTTACGCTGAAAAATGCGACACTTTCAATCTCGGTTGTGCCATCTAGTTTTGCAGAACTTGTAGATTCCTAGAATAAAATATTCAGTTTATTAACACCAGCCTTTTGAAGATAAATACAAATTTTAATAAGGACCACCTCACTATTACGAAAGTGGTCATTTCGTCAATTTTTTGAGGTTTCATTTGCAATTGATGATCGACTTGGCAATGGCCATTTTCCTGAGATCTTTTTTAGCGACCCCCATACGGAAGAGTCATTCGACTTCCCTATGTGTATGTTGTAACGCCCTCCATAATCCTATCGGAAGTCTGAGCTCCATTAGTCCATGGACTCCCCATGATCTGGAGGTCTAGAAAGTATTTCTAGCTTTAAATGGTCAGAAAAGGAAAATAGTGATAATTGGACAAAACTGAATCAACTACATTGATAAAGAATACGATATCCTCAACCCAAAGCGACCATTTCCGGTTCAAGATGGCTTCTGACCGCTTAATCAGTGTTTCCCGAATGATACAAAATGGATCTCGAAATAACTTAGTAATGTGAACTGAATATTTCTCTTGAAATTGTACTTAGTTCTTAAATTATAACAGCTTAAATAAATGATTTTTTTGCGCTCCACTGAATAGTAGTGTTTTTTAAAGTAATTTTTCACATGTTTTTCAATGACTCGTCGGCTTTTCGTTTTTCTAACTCACTTATTAATTTTGAATCATTTCAAAGAGTACTTTTGAAACACTTTGAATAAAAATTCACGAACAATATTCGATGTCTTCATGTTAGACACTCGATGTGCGACAAGTATCTTAATTGCATTTCTAAAAATAGAATACTGTAGCTAGCATGCCCAAAATGAATAATTAAAAGTTTTATAATATATACGTCATGCGTAGACTTTCTATAGAATCAAAATAAATTAAAAACACATTATAAATTATTAACAACACTTAAGCGATTACAAATAATAAAATTACAACAGTTAAAGAATTTTCAACCTGTTCCTGCAGCTGGGATCGAATGGGAGCCAATGGATTACGTTGTCACGCTTTAGATCACTTAGCCACTTACCTCAGCCACTTACGTTGGCACGATGTGCGGAATCGGGCCTTTCTCTTACGAGAACAGATTACAAAAAAAAATTTAACATAAATTTCATTTCCACTTTTCCTGCATTATAAGTAGATGTCGTTCAGAACAGATAGAAGCAAAAATTTCATGTACTGTCTACTGATCACTGAGAGACATAATATTCATACATAGAATGATACAAAAGATCTATTCATTTTGATAAATGCCTCTTCATAGTGACACCTCTCTAAGATGCCGTAAATGTTAGGGAAATACTCCATGTCATACGACTAACAATAATTCGAGACATTTCTGATTACTATCTTGACCAATGACTTATTTGAGTTTGAAAATGTTGTTATAACTGCAATGCCTCTCATTTCAATTCCTCAGCACAAACAATCCCTACCTTAATGGGAAGTATGATTTACACGAGATATCATCTGCAAGTTATAGGATGGATGTCACAGAGCTCAACAAGAACTCAACAGTAAGAAAGGATCCCTAAGAGAAAAGTGTTAGCAATACAGTAAAACCTCGTTAAGTCGTCACTCAAGGGACCAAACATTTTTGACGACATAAGCGGAGTGGGCATTTCCTAGTGGGCATTTCCAGTGGGCATTTCCAGTGGGCATTTCCATACAGTATTTTCATGAATTGCTGTAGGATTCGGTGAGAAAAACAAGATTTTCAGAAATCAATATATGCAAATGAATGAGTGGAAAAATAAAAAAAAAAAAACTTTTTATACTTACCACATTTTATTTTTTTTTTACAGGCATTAAAATAATGCAACAGTGTTGATTACAGGAAATAACTTTCTTTTCTAATATACTTAAGGCTTTAAATTCTTCGTCTGTTGTACCTTGAATGGATGTTAAGTAATGTCGAACTTTCTCCAGGGCTTCGATTGTTTCTGTCTTGTTGGTTGGGGTTTGATCCATATTCTCGACATCGCTATCCTCACTTGAACTGTTTTGATTTTCTTCCAAAAATTAAGATGTCAAAGCTTTTACATTCGCTTGTGAGCAGATTGCGATGTCGTTATCAATGTTGACAAACGCATTAACGTCATTGACGCTGCACCCTTTTTCATTTGCGATTTGCAGCAAAGTCTCTAATGATGTCTTCGCTGAGGATTTCTTCTGATTCTGCTTTTTCTATGAACCCTGCATGTCCGAAACAATTCGAAACACTTTGTAATGAAACGGAACTCCAACTGTTGTATACGTAGTTAATCGCATCTAAAACCGAAACTTCTAGCTTTTCGTTCCTATCCAATGTTTTGATCATGTCCTTTACAAGCGTTTTTTTGTACTTTCGTTTCAAGTCAAGTATTATCCCTTGATCTAAAGACTGAAGAAGTGCAGTTACATTTGGAGGAAGAAAAACAATTTCGATCGCTTTTAAATTTTCGGGTTGATTGTGAGCTGTACAGTTATCGACAATGATGGCAACATTTCTTTTCTGACGCGAAAACTGAGAATCCAGTTTACGAATATGTCGTTTCCAAATCGTTGTAGTTATCCATGCATTTGAATTTGCTTCATATTCAACTGGCAGGGATCTAATGTTTTTAAAGCAGCGTGGCTTTTTGCTTTTGCCTATCACAAGTGGTTTAAATTTCTCATTTCCACTCATATGAGCTCCAAACAGAAGTGTCAGGCGTTGTTTGCTTGCTTTTCCAGAAATGCACTTTTCACCCTTAAATGATAGTTTTATCAGGCAAAAGACGGTTTCGTTTCCCTGACATGTTACAAATTTAATCGAACCACGAAATGGCAAGATAAAAAAATAGCTATGAAATGAAATCACACTCAGTAGCGGTCAACACGTCTACACTTGACAAGAACCGCAGCGAGAAGTGTGTAATTTCCCAAGTGAATTTCCCACGTGAAAATTCCCCGTAAAGGTTAGGCTTTCTTAGAGTGAAGGGGCGGGGCTGAAAAGATAGCAGGCAAAATTGGGAATAAAGATGCTTTTCGCAATTTTTGAGGGTGACGAGTTATCCGGAGTAGAATTAAATTTGGTGACGAGTAAAAGAGGGTTATTTTACATTACTGTCTATGAGACCTTGTCGGGACCAAAGGAAAACGACGACTTAAACGGAGTGACGACTTATCCGGGTGACGACTTAACGAAGTTTTACTGTATTTGTTTGGACACTGTAGGCTATTTATTTAACAACAGAGAAAAACTTTATTTAAAATGTAAAAAATATTTTAATGTTACATTAAACACTTACTGTCCATTATCCAATATCTAGATTACCCTTCTGTTGATACCATTCTGTTGCATCTGTTGATGCAATTGAAGCAGAATAGATGTGTTACTGTTTTCACGCGAGACCGCAGAAATGAATTGCTTACTTTCATAACTGTAAGCTTCATAACTATAAGAAAAACGTACAGATTCCTTATCATTGATGCACATATCGATAAAAATATTTATTTCTATTTTTAGTTTTTAGCAGAATAAAGTAATTCAAGAACATATTTTGTTTTAATAAATAATAAAAAAAATGTTTAGCTGTATTGCTAGGGGGGGGGGGGGGATATAATTATGTCTGGGAATAAATAAAGTCTGAAAATTCTCATAGAACAACAGTGAAATGTTGATGTCTTTTACTTCATATTTATCCATTTATTAATTCACTGACTTTTGCTTTGACATAATTAAAATTATTTAGATCTTGCGAAGTTATTTATTGCGAATGTATGTAGTAAGATAGGTAATCATTATAAGTTAAAAATACAGACAGGTTTTCTAATAGTTTTTTTTCGTTGGCTTTAATAAAACAGAAAAAAAGAAGCATTTTAATCAGAGTAAGGTTCTTTGAAGACCGTCTTTGTGTTTTGCTTTGAACTGATTTGAATGTTTTGTTAATTATAGCATCGAAAAAGAAATACGATTTTTTTTTTATCCTACTCCCATGCACCAAGTTTGAACTTCCTTGTATTACGAGTAATAATGCTGAATTAAATTGATTGAGAGCTAGTGATAGACTTTATATTTAGTGAGAATAGTTCGATACCCTTTGGAAATTAAAATGATTTGCACATATAAAACAAAAGCAAAAATCAAAGTGTACACAAAACCTTAGTGACCTTCATATGTTCCATTTTTACAAATAGCAATTAAGAAAAATATAAAACATGATTACGAAAAAAAAAAAATGTATAGAGTGATTCAAAATTCTTTGTCCAAACTTTAAAGGTAGGTGAGGAATACAAAAAGAAAACATATTCGTAGTGGAACGTATGTCCACAAACGCCATCCGAATGTGCTAGAGAGCACTATTTGGCAGCACATTAGTTGGGCAGTGTGAGCCATCGTCATTTGAGACGTTGACTTTGTAATCCAAAGGTATCGTCTACGAGACCCTGATTGCGTCTGACGCCGACCTCGTCGCTGTGGCAGCTGAATGTGTCCGCGAAAGGCCTCGCATTTTTGCGTTTGTTCGGCAATCTATGCATCAACAGTGTGAGGCGTGTATTAGTGGAAAGAACTTTGAGCACCTACTGTCAGCCCGTAAGTATACATCTTACTGTCATATTGTAAACATAGAGCTAATAAACATGTTGTCTAGCTTACTAGTTATTTCTGAACCTTATTATAGAGGAAAAGGTGTAAATATGGGCACCCTCTTTTGTTTTTGACTTAAAGTTACTTTCTTATGGAAAAATTCTAGATTTTTGACCTTCATTAAAAACTATAACAAGTTTACTAAATGAGAAGAGGCAAAACAATGATTAATATCAGTTATTTCAATTCGAAAATAGATTTACAAAAAGCTTCTTAAAAAGCACCAGAAAAAATGGGGTGCAAATACCCAAAATACTCTCCAAAAAAGTAAAAAAAAAAAAACATAGTTTATAATGTTTTAAAACAGGATAAAACAATACAAAACGGTACAAAGAGCAAGTTGTATATTTGAGAATTTTAAATGAACATCAAATCAAAAATTATTTACAGAAATCGCAAACATAAATGGCTCTTTCAGCCCCGGCACAATGTAAGTGTGCCCACATTTGGCATATAACACATTTAACCCACGCTTCTCCGCAAGTATCTTGAGAGAACTTTTAATCACAAAAGATGCAAGTTGCATCGCTCGAGTCTAGTTTATGCCCATCGTTGATATCCAGGTCATTATCGCTGTCCACAAGTGGAGGATCGCAGGAGTCTGATGATGAATCGTAGACTCGTTTCGTGTGTTGAATTTTCTTTTTCTGAAGGCCTTTGGTCTTCCCAACCCTGTCTCTAACGAAAACTCAACGACCTCTTCTTGAGACTACTTTTGTCAAGCGACTTGGTCAGCTGATCCTTGTATGACGTTCCAGTGATGAGGCTGGCCCTTGCAGCTTTGCGTCCCCGAGTAGTGGTTCTCTTCTTAATGTTGGGGACAGGAGATATGTCGAACGGAGAAACTGCATTTGAAGTTCCAGGGAACATTGCGCTGTTTCAGCAGCCTCATCAATTGACATAGCTAGTTTATGTTGTTTAAAAGAAAAGATGGTTTAATTATGGGCCCTCTTTAAATGGGGGCCCATATTTACATCAACCCCACCTAAGCAAGATGGCCACTTTCACATGTAACCTAAAGGCAAGCGTGACTAAAGGCGTGCTTCTAAAAGTAGCTTAGGATCTCCGCTTTCCGGATATCACTGTAAAATTATTTTAAACTAACCACAAGGACATGAAAAGAAAACTATTTCATATATCTATCAAAGGTTTGCAGTCCAGAACAAACACCAATTCGCACAATAACTGACGCTGCATCCACACTACTTGAAATTAAAGGTTCCAACTGCTCTTTACTATCTTATATCAACAAAAGATGCCGTCTACAGTCCTGGCCGCAAAACTGCAGTACCTCCCATAGGCCTTTGCGGAGGGGTGCCCATATTTACACCTGTGACCGTTTTTACACCTTTTCCTCTACCTTTTAGCACATTCGGGTGGCGTTTGCGGACATACGTTGCACTATGATTACGGTTTACTTTTGCATTCCTGGCCTAGCTTTAAAGTTTGTACAGGAGATTTTGAATCACCCTGTAATTAAGAAAAAACTTCTTTTGATTTTCTTATTAACTTTTTTGTATATAACACATTTATATATTATTTTGATTTTCTTATTAATAAACAAAAAACAAGCATTGCCGTTTTTTCTACATTCGATTCGAACCTTGGGTATTGCGGCCAAATCGTGTATTGTACTAGCCATTATATCATCACGTTTATGAACAACAAAGGAAGGAATTTTATTACTTTTATTTCTGACCTAAGCGAATTTATTCTCCATTTTTCTTTTCGGAAAAAAATAGATTGAAAACAAGTCAAATACAAGTCAAATGTATAAAAATATTATGATGACGTAGCATCGCTTTCAACAATTAGATGCTAGTAATTTCCACTAAAAAATTACTAAAAATCGTATATTTATAGTTTAAAATATAGAGCTTTTGAAATAGAATAAAGCTCAATTTTTGAAATATATAACATTCTATAAATGTCCATAATTGCAAAGAAAATAAGTATTACGATTATATGTGAAATCCTACAGAATTTAGAAAACAATGTTTAATACTTGTTCTGTTTCTGTTACTTTCTCTTCATATTTATTTTTGTTTATAATTCTAGTGTCCATCTTTCACTAAAAGTGCAAAATCATCGTTTTCTTCCATCTTAAGAAAAGCAAATTTTTGTTAATCCTTGTTTCCCATAGAAAAAAGATGTTCATCAAGTCTGTTAGTATGTTTGTGTATGTACACACATCCATTCTCCTTCTCTCATAACTTTTCAACCATTGGAATATCTTGAAACTTGGAATATATATTTGATGATTCGGTATGATGGAATTTGTGTACTTGAAATCTCATCCAACTGAGATCATCATCGTTGTCTAGAGATTAAAACGACAAAGCGATAGAAATTATTCATTAAAAAAACATTAGATGCTGACAATTTCTATCCAATTTCTGTTAATCTGTTATTGTCTTAAACATTGAATATTAATCCATTGCGTAGGATTAAAATTACTGCGATTAGACAACTTATAAAAATATTGCAGATTTAATTCTTTTATTTTAGAACACGGAAAATTTTTATTCAGTAGATGTTAGAATTGGAATATAAATGTAGACTTCGTTTTTATCTTGTAAACGATCTCAGGAAAAAAAAATAAGAAACATGTAAGGAAATTTTAAGAAGCTGGCTTTTAAGAAAAAGGCTTTAAGTCCTTTCCAACAAACAAAGAAACTCACACATTAAGAAATTAAGATCACTGAGTTGCTTTTGAAATTGTTGATACCGGGAACAGGACAGCCTGTTTCTTACATCTACATCAGTTGGATTTCTCTGTATCTTTAGTTGAGTGCGTTTTTGTACCTTTGCTCAATGTTACTATACACGTTAAAGTCGCCATTATTTCTTTCTAACTTCTTCTTACTTTATTCACTTATTTTTTAATAACATGACACATTGTCTTAAGAAATACTGCTAAGAATTCTACAGTGGATTCGGTTAATTGGGACACATAGAATACTTTGCTAAACAAGTGGCTTCCTTAATTATGCGAAGCTTCAGATTAATAATTAAAATAACAGAAACTGCGATTTTCACCTGTTTATTTGAATAAAGTTAAGAACAAAACTCACAGAATTGGAAAACATCTGATTGAACATTAGCTCAAATTGAACGATAACACATTTCCACACAACTGCGATGGCGCTCTTGCTAATAGTAGATTTCACCTGTACTCCGTCAGTTCTCTGTGCTGATATAATCAATTTTTAACACATTCTCTAGCATACTCGAATGCTGAAATCATCCTGTCCCGAATAAACGACTTGATTCTCGAAGAAAACTAACCTAAGAAAATTCTGGCTAATTTTTTAATTAAGTTCGTTCTTTAAGATTTATTCCAACTAAGAAGCTATCCCAATTAACCAGAGGCCCAACTAACCGGAAAACCTGTTTTTAGGCACCATTTGATAGAAACGCAAGGGCTCAGAGTTAGATTCTATTAGAGACAGAAAAAAAGAAGCAATTCTTTTCAATATCACAGGAAGCTTTTTTCTTCTTTAATTACTCAATTTTTATTTAGGTTCAAACGTAGCAATGTTATTCGAAACTGAATAGATATATATAGATTTAAGAAATAGAAAAAAAATGAATAATAATTTTTTTTATTATTTTTTTTTTCTACGACATATCGTTTCATGGATTGGAAAGAATGAAGACTACGGAGGAACCAGTTTATACATACTGTCCGTTTCGAAAAGCGAGAACCACACAACACAGACGATTCTACCCCACAAAGAGGTGATACGCTGACATGGGCACTTTCCTAAGACTTGTTTTTCTTTTAGTATCTGTTATTTTTGCAATACTATTTATTCTTTCCATAATTCTTTTCCGAAAAGCGCAAATAGAACGCAGCTACTAGTAAACTAACACTGATAAAAAGTAAACATCCCCTCTTTGTTTCTCCTCATCCCTGTTTTCATGAAATCCAATGCGCAAAAGCGTTGAAGGCTCTCGTAAACAAAAACGAACAATAGCTAAGACTTTGTTTACCGGTAGGGATGATTCAATTTCCTTTCCTGTGTTTGTCAGCCTCTTCTTCATTTTCTCTTCTGATCTGAACCATTCAGTAGTTTCCTGAGGAAGGCAACGGGAAACCACCTCAGTATCTTTCCCAGGAAAATTCTATGAGTTTATTTATAAAATAGAGTTGGGTATGACTGATGACTTAAGCAAGCAAAAGAATTAGTTTATTACTTTATTTTTAAAATCTTCAAGAAAAGATCGTGATTCGTTCCAAATTTCAATTTAGTAGTAATCTACATTATTAAAAGAAAAGTTAATTTTTATCTGGCCCCTATCTCCTCCTAAAGCATATGATAGATATACAAATAAGCTGGCAAATGTTAGGTGCAACGTAAGGATGTTCACATTTATCTACGTGGATCGACCGGACGTCCCGAGACATCCCGGATCTCCGAGACGTCTCCGAGATGCTCACATTTTCATTGTTATCATGTGACTTACGATCAAACGTAAGGTCTCCGAGACGCTCTCGGGGGTTGTGAGAAAGCGGTTGCGGTCACGGGTGGTGAAAAAATGATCTCAGAATCCAAGATCACATGATCACCTATCACAAAAATGGTTTAAAAACAAAATAAGTTTAATGTGGTTGAAATCAGTAAAGGGATTAATAGTGATGGCCCTATATCTATCCTTGGATATGGAGTGGATTTGATCGTTTTGAAAAATATAGAAAAGTTTTCTTCCAGTTGCGAGAGATATCTTTTCTCTGCTTGGAACTTCTTAAGCGAGTTCGGTTTCTCAGTGTTCGATGTCTTGTGTAAAAGATTTACCTGGTTGCCTTGGGGAATTTAAGCTCCCACCATTCAATTGTGAAAAATCTTTTGTTCGGACAGAACTGAAATCAGACAGTCTTATTAGTCGGTCCATTGCCTTCAGCGCCACCGTCCGTTCAATGGGTGAGTTGTATTCTTTAATGAGATATCTCGAGGCCAAAGACTAGATGACAATGGTCACCCAGCACAGTCTGAAATGTTTTTATTCTGGGTTAAACGGATTGCTAGCCCCACGACTTTAAATATACTAATGTCTCGTTCTAATAAACTTTCTAGTATACCGGTATGTTAAGAACCAGACTCCTTAATTCTGTATTTACGTTTCGAAACCTCAAAAACTTACTTTCAGAAATTGTATGAAATGACTGAGAAATATTTCATTTCCTGCTGCCAATTTATCAAACATAATTATTATAATAAAACATAATGCTTATAAAACCCAAGGTAACTGCCTGCCAGATTAATTCTACCTGTTCTGCCTAGTATAGTAATGCAGGTAAGTTAGTACATTCTCCAACAGAAAATGGAATTTATTTTCTTTTTCATTGCAGTCCAATATTAGAATGGTGATAATCTAACAGTTGCCGGCTTGTATTTAATATCATTGTGGCTAAATTCATATTTACTTGTTTCTTTTTTTTCACAGTTTCTTTCATCATCAAAAGATTTAGAAAGCAGCCACTTCACAGGCAATTCGAGCCCTGTTTTCTAAAGCCCTGTAAGAGTTCCTTTAATAGGTACCATTACAGATCCCTTCAGAATAATCTTTGATGTACTAGAACTACATTTACGCATAATAATTTATGGTGTAGTACATGTGTGCAGGATAGACTTTGAATTGTAATGTATATTTTAAAATATATACAAATCATTGATCTTATAGTAACAAAATATAGACAGAAAAAAAGTCGCCTAGGCCTATCAATGATCATTTAATAAAAATGCATATTACCCTCCTCCTTCAGTTTTTCCAAGCAAAATGAAAGATATTCCATCTCGTTCTGGCCCCCTAGATTTCCTGCCCTCACCATCTCCCACACTTGTCTCTATCTCGAAGGAAGGGATGATAAGATTGGAAACTTGGAATTATGTCTTGTAGTTCCTTTCCTGGATGGTTATTCATTATATATAATATAAACAAAGCATTTGCACACTTTAGAATCTCGTAAAAGAGAAATACTGATCTCGCCGAAATATACCCTTCTAAATATCATCGAAATTCTAAATAAAACTGAAATATATCATTCTACATTTGGAGAAAATATGCTATTATTAAAAGTTTAGAAACTAATGAAATGTTTAGTTTAATAAACTATTTGCATGACTCTACTAATACAATATGACAATAAATGGCAAAGGAACCGTTGCAAGATTTCCTGTATCACAAGGTACTACATGCAGTTTTGAATATGAAATATTTTATTCATCCAGAAAGCTTTGGTCTTATATAAAGAAATCAGAACTGAATGTGTGATACATCCAATCACACCCTCACATTCCAAATGTATGTACAGTTAAATAAGAAATTTATTGTAAATAAATGCATTGTAGGTTGAAATACAAAATTATTATTGACCTTCGAATTAAAAAAAAAAGTGGGGTCTACAATTTTAAGATGTTAAGATAACTCTTCAATATTAAATTTGATATACTCCAGTATATTGTTCTTTTAATTACTTAAGTATATCACTTACATTGTGATTTCTGAGATAATCTGAAGTTACCGTCTCAATAGGGTTCGCAGTAATAATAAACTCTTTTTAAGTACAAACTTTGATCTCAATCAGTGCATTATGATTTGTGTTTTATTAATTTTGTAGTGATTTGGCTTTAATGGAAAATGGCCCAAAACATACCTAAATCTAAATGGACGTAGATAATAACACAAAAATCTCAAATATGAATTTTGATAGAGATCAGTTAATAAGTTTTATCATGTCCACAACATTGAAAGTCTACATAATAAAGCTTTTGTGTAACACTGTCCTAAGATTCTAACAATGTTACAATTAAAAAATGTTACATTCACACATCCTATAAGAGAAAGAAGAAGTTCCTGAAAGAATTTGAAGATTAGAAATTTTAAAAAATGAGGCCAAACACAACCACTGAGTTTACAAAATTTAAGCACATTAAAATTAAGATCAACCAGTTTGGGCTAGGACTTGTAAACTGCTCGCTAGCCTAGCCGAAACTGGTTGATCTTAATTTTAAGGTGTATAAATTTTTTAAACTTAGTGATTGTGTGTTAGCCTCATTCTTTAAAATTTCTACAATTTTTACAATATTAAATTTTCAATTACAACTTGAAAATTACTTTCTTTACAACATTGCGCATTTTTTTCTTTGCATTTTTTTTTTGTGTTTGTAAGTAATGTAATACACAAGTCGCACGCAAAATAAAAAGCGATTTAATTTAGTCGTTCTTTACATTTTAGTTGTCGATGAAAATGCTCGTCAGATATGACGAGTACCGGGGAAATAAAATACCCGGCGCGGACCAAAGCTAACCGCTAGATAGGAGTAGCAACCTATCTTGTATTTGATGTGGCCGACAGCATATATGGCTGTTTAGGGTACATGAAAAGAACTACTGAGGGCGTGGCTATAACAGCTTTAACCGCCACATACTGCACTATGGAAGGAAGAGGGACCCCACCATAGTATACTTCTGTATACTTATGAACTATGTCGACCACTAATGATGTTCTGCCGTGCGATCCCATTGGCCATGGGCGCTGCGTATCCAGGAACGCAAGTGTAATTCTTGAAGGAATAATCTGTAGGAAGCGTCCAAGAGGAAGACCGCCGGCAAGATTTATTGACCAGGTAAAGATACTCACCGGCCTTACAATGATCCAATCAATCCATGCGTCACAAGACCGTGATGTATAGAGAGGCATCGTTAATAAGAGTCTGACAGGTCCTGAGTCACAACGTTCGGACATGAAATATTGATTATATAGATAGATAGAAAACTTTTTAATCGTGAAGCAAGATCAAGAAAAATTGTTATCTAGGTTGCATCGGTCTTCCACTTAAATCCGTGATATTCATTAAGTCCGTGGCGATTTCTACTTTAATTCGTGTTACTTAAATAGATCAGCAAAACAACCTTGGTCTTTATTGTGACTTTGTTTTATTAAATGATCGATAAAATACATTCTTAGTCCTTTTAACTCTTGAATTATAAATCCTGAATGTTGGTTATTAATAGCACATCCTATGTTGTCCATAGAATTTTGATAATTTAGAATTCACAATACAGTTTTGGAGATGATTTGTTTTTTCTTAAAATTGGAAAGTAACTGCATGTTTCAGTTATTTTCAGCTACACAACAATAACAGATTTTTTTAAACAGATATTTTCAATTAGTTAAATTGTTTTTTTCATTCCCATATTTCCATTAACTACAATTTAATTGTCTTGCTCTATCGCATTTGTGTTTTTTAAACTAATCTTAACATTTAAAGATATACAATTTTTATCAAGAAAACTCTTTTAATTTCCTGATAAGAACTTAAACTAAAAGAAAGTTTAAAGTAAAAAGTAATAGAGTCCAATAAAAGAACAAGAGAAATGGTTCTTTTACCATCCTTTAATTGGATAGCATATCCAAGGTTATCATCTCATTCTCTTTCATATGTCATCCAAATTATTTAGGCTATCTCTAATTCCGTGTATTTAATTCCGTAACCTGATATCACGAAATTTACTGAGTTTACCACACGAATTTCATTCCTGTGTTGTTGTTTTTTTTTTCTTCAAAAATACACTGAACTGAAAATTGTGGGCCCGGTAGCCGAATGGTAAAGGCCTGGATAATTTTTCCACGCTCCATTGTCTTCCAAACGGGTCCTAGGGCCTACTCAGCCCTCTGTAGAATAGGTACCGTGTTTTTTTCCTGGTGGTTAAAGGCGGGAGGGCGTCAGACTAACCACCCGACTCTCAACTTAGCCCCTTGGTCATGAAACGCCGGGAGCCTTCCCTCCCGCGACCCAAGGGCCACATAGGCCTGTAATGGGACACTGACTATAACTTCGCATGTTGATATACAATAGTGTCTAGAATGTAGCATTTGAGATACGCTTGAGTTATAGCATTTGTCTGCAGATATATGAATACTAATGCAAATGTTTGATCGCTGTTTCTGAAGAATTTTTTTTTAAATATAAAAAAAAAAGGGATTAAAAAAATTTTCAACTTCCTCCTCAAAAAAATATTGATGCATAAAAATTTGTGCCAGGTTTTTTGTTACTTCATTGATCATGGCACATATACCGAAACTACTGGGCCACTTGTAGGGCTTTCACTTAAAAACATTTACATGTCAAACATTTGAATGCACTGGAGATTCTCGACCATCGAAACTAATTGAGGTCGGATGGTGATTCTGACGCCTTTAATCCATGAGTAAGAAACCCGGTACCCATTTAATAAGTGGACTAGCTCTGCATGGAGGAGAAACAACGGTGGAAAAGTCGCCAACCAATACCGGGGATTGAACCCTTGCTCTCCAGTCCGCAGTCCAATGGAATCCACTTTTCTTCTTTTTGTACAATTTGAACAAAAGTTATTAATCAAAATACCAGATATCTTTTCATTAGAAGTGTTTTAGATAAAAAATTAATCGGTTTTTTTTAACAATATTTTAATCTTTCAAAAAAAAAGGTGAATTTCTAATGACTCTTATGTTACATCAAATCTCAATTACAAACAGAGACTGCTTTAAAGGCAAGAAAATCACTTTGTGTAAAGGCTCCCAGCTCCAAGGACTATCCACTGAAGAAGCCTCGTCATACTGAGGTGAAAGCTATGATCTGTTACTGATTGTTCTATGCTTGTGTGCAGGCTGTAATTTCATCTGTCATATTGAGCATATTTAAAAACTTAAATATATATATTTAATAACGTTCGTGGGACATATATAACAGGGAATATAAGCATAAAAATGCACACATTTAAAGATTCACTGAGCTATTTTTGGAAATTTCGATCGGAAACCCAAGACAGACTGTTTCTGGATTTCTAGCCGTCATCAGTTGGATTCACCCAGTACTCAAATTTCCAAAAATAACCCAGTGAGTCTTAAATGTGTGTGTTTTTATGGGTTTTTTTTTTCCTGTTTTATATATATCAGAAACCTGTTCACCTCTTTAATAGGAAATTACACAGTCAGTCTTTTTTTTTATTTTTATTTTGGTTGGCTGGTGTGCAACTTTTGTTTTCTTAATTACAATGGCAATAGAAGCAGTGAATGAGAATCTGCGAATCAAGTAATTTAAAGGTCTCGAAAATTTCATTCAGTATCTGCTGCACTATTATCTTTTCTGAACATATAAAATGCCTATTGTGTTCCTGAGATACATAAACTTCACAAGGATCTATTTGATTACTAACAAAGTAATTGAATCTATTCCTTTTACTCATCTGAAGATGTTTTGCTCATTTCCTTGTTCATATTTTAGTCATTGAACCGTTCTATGATGACTAATTTTTTGTATGAAATTTTCGGACATTGGCTTAATTGATGATCCGATATATTTTCCGTCATAGACATAGATATAGAAATTAAAAATTCTCTGTCTATGAAAAAATTATAATACAAATTCTATTATAAATAAAAGATTAATGTTTTTTTTTAAAAAAAGAAACAATATAATGCATTTTTTTAACAATACTAAAAATTCAGAAATACTAAATTATTTTAAATATAAATTATAAATATATAAATTTAGCTATAAACTAAATAATGAAGACGAATATGATATAGACAAAAGGAGAATTATTATTTTGAATTGATAATAGAATTCCCATTGGGATGAACATTCTTTAAATAAATTTTAAACTATTTCTAAATAGTGAAATAGGAAACTGATTTTAGATTATGAAAAATAAATTTAACTTGCTGTGAAAATAATAAATAAATAAAGGAAAAGAAAAAAATCAAAAAATTTTATTTTCTTCTTCCTTTGTTCAGGCAATAATCTAAAATTCTTCCTATGATGAGAAAAACTCAAGTTTTCTGCTGTTAACAAAAAGTTTTACTAAATTTAGAAAATTGCTTGTTTTTAACTCAGTCATTTAGCTTTTGCTCAAAGAATACATTTTCAAGTGTAAAAATAAAACACGTTACTCTAGGTTCCTGTAAATACTGCTCATTCCTAAGATTCAACAAATATTAATTAATCATCGTAAATTTTGCACCCGTGAATCCACCGGTGGTTCATCGCGAAAGACAACAACGTAAAAATAATAATAGGCTACAGGTATTTATATTAAAGAAAATAAACTAATAAAAATTGTCAGCTTCTGTAAATTAGTAATTTTTTTTACATTGTTATCAATGAACTGAGTAGTAACAAAGAAGATGGATGTCACTCTTAGATATTGGTATGTTTAATATATTTTCTAATTAGGACAGAAAGAATCACAGATCTCGTTATTAAGTATTTTCTATGTAGATTCACGTATGCATAAGTTATAATACTTAATAATTTTAAATTATTAAGTAAAATTAATAATATTCTATATTATTAACATTTAATAGTACTTGAAAAATAATCATTGTTAAATTATTATTACTTAGACATCATAAATTATATTATTACATAATACTAATTATAATAATATAAATATTTAATACATAGATAGCACAAGTAAACTACCAATTGTCCATTTGTGATTTTTATTTTGTGTGTAAATAAAATCACTAAGGTTTATTGATATAGAATTAACAAATGCTCGAAATAATCATAAAACAATAAGCAAAACAAAGCACAAAAGTAAATGAAAAGATTTCTCACCGATGATAGCTCAGAGATGAAATCTTTTTATTTTCTTTTGTGCCTTGTTGGCTTATTGTTTTATCTGAATAATTTTATTGATGTAATTTAAATCATTTTATAAAAAAATTGAAAATTTTGAAATTATCTTAATATATTTAATTTTTTATGAAAATCAATCTATTGAATTATTTCGTATTGACTCGAACGAATAAAATAAAAAGTAACGGACGCCAAATATTGCTCAAAATTTAAGATCATAATTAAAATTTCATATAACAAATTTAGTGCGATAATAATATAAAGTTTACTAAGGTGTAATATGGAAATTCTATGATTAAAAAAAAATGAAGAATAAATTTTTAATTTTGGAGTCAAAACTTTGAACTATTCCTGTGATCTTAGCTGTAATTTGTGATTTTAGCTGTAATAAGAAAATTATCAGCCCATTAAATTTTATTTTAATGTTTCTGATTATTACGTCAACTGAATGAATGAGTTAATTTTTATTATTTGCTGAATGCTGACAAATCAGCGATGTTCAGTAGTGCTTCGCGTAAATACTCCTTGGTGGCGCCACTTGACTGAAGCACATTAGTTCAAGGGTTTCTCACCAGGTGAACAGCGAAAAACTGTAGTTCATTCGTTGTCCGCATAGTGGCGCATCTGTCGTTCAACAAGTAATTCGGTTCTCAAAACAAACAAGATCTGTTAATAGATTTTTCTAGTTTTGGGGGGGGGTTTTTTTTTCTAATTTAAAAAAGAAAACAAACTAATTCTTAAAAACGTTATATACTTTTTTTTAATTATTGATGAAATTACTTTTTATGTATTTTTACTTTATATATATTTTTCTTCTTTCTTTTTCTTTTTTTTTTATTTTCTTTTTCTTTATTTTCAGTTGTTTCTTTGCTGAGGTATGTAATTTATTAGACTAATGATCTAATACATTTTAGTTAAATTTTCAACGATGTTATAATATATTCATAAAATTACATCTATTTTAAATTAGTAGCTTTCACTTTATAATAAGTTTTTATTTTATTTTCTTCCATCAACTTTACCTTAGGAAAAAAAAAACGCTACCGTATTTTAATTTATTTTTTTAAAATGAAGTAAATAGACTAATACAATTAAATTAAGAAGTAATAAAAACTTCTTTACAGTTCTTTCTTTAACTGCTACATCAATTAGCAGTTGGTTTCGTGGAACCTTTTTCTTCTCCTCAAAAAAATCTAATATTAGTAACAGCTTTTATAAACAAATCATGATTTGTTTATAATTTTCGTTTAAAATTATGATTTCATAAACAAATCGAATTTTCTTTTGACAATTCTTTCAGCAAACAATTATTGAAGGTTCGCCCTGATTGTAAAACTGATTTATCATAATGTTCGAACATTGAATTTCTCCCGCCACCTAACAGTACCTCAATTTTTAATTACACATAAAACAATTAAGATCCATTTACGATAAAAAAATGAATTTTCAATTAAAATTAATGAGGAAGTTTGTCTTCTAATCATATGATCGGTTACAATGTTTTGATTTAGTAACTTTTAAAAATTTAGAGTAAAGAACTTAGACCCTTAAAGAATTTAGACCTTTAGAGTAAAGAAAAGTCTGATTTGGCATCAAATTTAAGTTTTATATCGTTTGCTTAATAATAGGCTTTTTTAATGTATATAATTTGTTTTCTCATACATCTTCTTATCTATAAATTACAATAATGTTATTCATTTGAATAAGAGAACAGCAGTTTTTGTTTGGTTATTTTTCGTTTCGTAAGAGAACTCCGAACACACAGTTTAAACGTATATTTACACATTAAAGATACACACCAGACAGTTTCAAGAACAACAAGGTCCTCATCCTCAGTGGAATGAATTAGCATTCACATTTAACACACGTTAAATGTAATTATATTAGTTTTTTCACTTAACAAAATTGAGTTCTGTCAGATTTACTTTCAATTAAAGCAAATTAAACTTTGTTGATCAATTTCTTAATTCTTAATTTACACTGCTACAAAATACCAAAGGTGAAATAATTAAGTGCATATAACATTTCCGAAGCCTCTTTTTCTATTATTTATGAGGGGTGTATGAATAAAGAACTTCCTGAAAGAGCTTAAAGAATAATTTCCTGAAACTGTTGCTTTTTTTTTAACAAGATTATTTTATGAAATATTGACGAATGATTCTATATTCTTTTGTTGATAGACCTTCCTAATTTTGTAATGTAGATATTTTTTTTAAATCTTTAAACTGAATTTTATATTTGTTCACAAATAATTATAGACAATGAATTAATAGTATTTATTTTTCAGATTTTACTTTATTAAATAAACGATGATTAGTATATCAAATAAAGCAGGTGATTATTTCTTAGTTGTTTAAAAATTATTATTTTTTTTTCATTGTAACATTTCATTGTTACGAGATATATGATATATCTTTCTGTAGGCATCGTTGTTTTAATATTACTGATTGATATTACTAAAAGGCTGAAGGACCTTTTAAGCCTGCTAGAAATACTAAATGACTAGGTCATTAAGAAATCATAAATTTAATACATCTTTTTATATTGTAATATAATGTAAATTTAAAATTTCTTAATGATTTAGAATATTACTTAATCTACTTTACTCATTAAATAGTCGGTAGGGGGCAGTTTTCGTTTCATCTATTATCTGTTACAAAGAAATTATTTCTATTTCTGAAAAGGAAAAAAAAAAATCGTTTTATTGCTAAATCTTTTTCTTTACTACTAACCTCTCTTTACTATTAAAATAATCAAAATAAGTTAAAAATTTACGAATCCATTTTAAAAATTGCAAATAATCAAAATTAAAATTACTGTATTATTTTATAAATGCTTGACTGAATATTATAATGTGTATTATTATTTATTTTTTACTTATAGGATATAATTAAAAAGTAAGGACTTAAGTTAGACCAAGTTATACTGTTTAATTAAGTACAAATATAATTTGACTGTTTTTTTTATTAGATATTCGATATGTTTGTTATTGTTTACTAACACCAATCCAAAACGCAACTTACTTTAATAAATATTTACATAGAATTACAGGTAATATTTTTCACATAGATGTGAAAAATAGATCATAGATCAGCAAATTTTATGTATATTCATTACCAGGGGCGTATATAA
>JAFIDM010003189.1:11858372-11895667 GCA_023159025.1 Thereuonema tuberculata | reverse complement strand
ATGGTTTTTTTTTTTTTTTTTTTGGTTGAAGAGATAGGTTTTCATGGTTTTTTTTTTTTTTTTTTTGGTTGAACAGATAGGTTTCCATGGGGTGTCTACTTAAAATTACTTAACTTAACCTTACATTAATCTTGGGCCCCCCACCCCGAAAATATATTCTATATTCCCCACTGTTCATTACTATTTAAATATTTATTTCTTTTTTTTTTCATTAATAAAATAAATATATTTAGAAGCCATTGTATTCACTTTTTAGTATATTTAGAATTTTACGAGAATAATTGAACAATTGGATTTGTTTTCCTGACTTTGCTTTACTTCGAGTTATTACCGTATTATATTAGATTTTTATAAAAAACTAGACGGCTACCCGTCTCTTCTTCTCAGTTTATTTATTCAAGAAAACAAATTACATCAAATAAACTAAAAAGAAAAACCTAAAACTAAGAATAAGTTAAAGTTTAAATTCTAAACAACATACATGCAATATAACATTAAAATCCATTTGTAACAGTCGGAAGTTTGTGCAATTGAGCTGATCATGCAACAATGCTCCTGTTGCCTGGCAGTGGGAACTTCAAATGTTGACTTATTCAATTGTTGGGACAAGCTGGTCTTGTTTGTATTTTAACAATTAGATTTGACATAAAATGTAACTCATACTATTTTAAAATTCTACAAAAATGTTAATATAAAATAAAAAATATTTTAACATCTTATTAAAAAGTGAAAATAAATTCCACCTAAAGCACATTATATAAGTTAAAATTAAAATTTATGTAACAAATTAAAAATACGAACAAGGAAGCTTTCGCATTCCTTTTCATTACCATGCTTCAACGGCCTGAAAAGATTTTAGTTTTACAAATATTGTTATATATAAAATTCCTCATTTCAAACAATCTTATATTATAAAAGCGTTATTCTGTCTGTCATAAGACTTTACGTTTTTCCAATTTTCTGACCAAACTATAAGAGATAGAGTGGTCATGTAAATGGATAAAATGTAGATCTTTTTAAGACAAACAAAATGCTACAAAAATCTTTCGAAAAAAGTTTTTGGTTTCCAAGATGGCGCCTTTTAAAGGGTCAAATTTTGACTTTTCCAACTTTTATACTTTTCGTTTAAATTGAGAAAAAGAACATTATATTGAGAAAATGTTGTTATTTGAAAGTTCTATCGAACGATATATCAGTCATTCACAATCGTTACTGCGTTTGCAAGATACATGCAAAAATGTGTGTGGCGCCCACCCGCAATACACCTGAGTTAAGTGGAGAAGGCCACAACGGGCTGGGAAGTCGTATATTCTCCGATCTCAATATTAATTTTCTAAATAAAAAAGGTTTTTTTTTTTTTTGTAATGCTATATATGCAAGGGTTCCGGAGCGAAGCGACGGTAACTGGCTTGTTTTTATGTAAATTATCTTGAAGTTGCAGTCAGTCGTTGATTCATGTGCGTCCTCTACTGGAGTTGTCTGGATATTATTATTTTTTTTTAATAAATATAAAAAAAAGATAATTTATTTTTTTAAATATAAAAAAAAGTTTTTGAACTATGATTCATTATCTCTGAACTTTCTTTCAGGAACATTTCGAGATCAATAGGTCAAAATCTTAAATATTTTCATTTTTCCGGACGCTTTTCTGTGGAAAGTTCTTAATTGCAATCGAATATTAGGTTTAAAAGAATTAAACCAATTAAATAAACAGAACAACAGCTGACTACAATCACTAAAACAATTTAAAACTGTATTTCAGTAAACTTTAGATAAGTTATAAACAATACGTCTATATTGTATTCTTAGAATGAACTGCAACAGTTCGTGAGTTCCTAATTTTCCAACAAACATCGTCTTCTTTCTTCTTTAAATTTGCCCGTAAATCCTAAACGTTACCTGAGCTTTGATCAATGATCTGCTCTCAAACAATGAATGTTCCATCACTGGTTGACTTATTTCTGACACATACTTTATTTTCATGATTCTAAGTGATTATTCTCGCTTGATCATTATTAATTCTATCGAAGCACTGATTTAAAGGTTTCTCTGTATTCATAACGATAAATTCATTAGACATCGTTACATTTATGACTAAACCTTGACATAGGTTTTGCACTTCACATCTTTGTAACACACACTTCGATCAAAAACTTTCTTCTTCTGATCAACACTGTCTCTTTTGTTATGTTTGCTTTTGCATCTGTCACTTTAATTGCTGATATCACATCACCATTGTTATCTTTTGTTTTAATTTCAGGTTTTTTTTTATTCTTTTTGATGTGATAAATTAAACAATTTATAATTTACCCCCATTTTCTCAAGAAAGAAATGATAACTTATCTAATTTATTTTTTTAAATTTTTTTTTTAATTACGTTCAAAAAATAAAAAAAAAGTTGGTTTATTTCTACTTCGAAAATAAATTTTCTTTAAGAACAACAGCTTTTTAGTGTGTGTTTTATAAAAATATTAATAATAACAAGTAACATCCTGATCAACTGTTTTGTGCTCATCAACAAGAATCAGCCACTTATGAACACGCAGATCTGCAGTACGGAGAAGATTTCAATATTAGTAGCAAAGAAAGTGGCACTTCCAATTTCTTCCAAAAACAAAAAAAAAAAGTTATCTTTTTCTTTTCTTTAATTAACCCTCGGTTGTTTAATCTACTTGTGGCCAGCGTGACTTCTTATTGCATTAGTTATTTTCTTAATATTTTGGAGATCCAACTCTTTCCCACAACAACAGTTTTTCTTCATGTTAACTTACCCAGGATATGATGGCTTGTAATAATATCTAGTTTGTGGTCTCATTGCTTTTTAAGTTGCTTTTGAATAGTGAATCTTCTTGAAATTTGACATACGTATTATTATAAGCAAGATCAACTTCTTTTTAGTTCAAATCTCCTTTCTTTAAATTCAATTTGATTTTGTGGAATTTGAAATTCTGAGATCTAATCTGTCTAATCTTAAAATAAAAATTTCTTTCTAAAATTCGGAATTCTTTTAAAATCTCCAAATTTTTATCTGGAAACTTTTTTTTTTAACAAAATGAAAATTAAAGGAATGGCGAATAGTGTAATAATGATGATGATAATAAAGCAAAGGAACCTTTTCAAATGTAAGTAGGGTTGAGTCCTGTTTGTTTATAAATTATTCATTAGTGAACCATTTGGGAGCTGTTGTGATAGCGACCAAAATCGGTAGCTATTGCATTTGTCCTGTCCGTCCGTCCGTGTCTGTCCACCCCTTACAACTCCCGAACGGAAGGTCGGATCGACAAACGGACTTCACCATCGTGTTGAGAGGCCTAACCACCGTAGGAATGGGGTATTTTCAGGGGCCAACGCCGCACCCTGATGTTCGAGATATTTGGCATTGTTTTTATTGGATTTCCACAATTAGCTTAAATGTTAGAATTGCATCCATCTCATTTCAGTTGTCAGTTATAGCTTAATGGGTACAGTCTCGGACTCATATGCTTGATATTGTCGGTTCGAATCCGACACTTACAAACTGGGTATTATTACAAACCGCCATATCCTGGGTAAGTATGGAATCGTCCATTAATCACGTGTATTTATTTTTGACACGTTTAAAGGTGTGTGTTTTTCTTTTTTTTTGGTTGAATAGATAGGTTTAGAGGTTTTGGTTAAATAGATAGGTTTAGAGGTTTTTTTTTTACCAAAAGATTTTGGATAGGGGAGGGGGGGGGGGTAGTCTAAAACCTCACCACGTATCACCAGGGGGGAGGGGGGGGGTTAAAAAGTTCCTAAAAAAACCTCACGTGATTAATGGACGACCCCTATGGTAACATGCAGAAAAAAATTATTGTTGTGGAAAAGAGAAGGAGATCCCCAAAATATTAAGAAAATAACTAATGCAATAAGAAGTTACGCTGGCCACAAGTAGATTAAACTACTGCAGCTGGTTTTTAGGCTTTTGAAAGACGCCTTATATCCCCGGTTTGTCTGTCTGTGGACACATATCCCACAATGCTTCGCAACGGCTTCTGTTAGCTCATTTGTAGGTGGTCTGAATGTTGAATGTTGTAGGTGGCCTGTTAGCTCAGTTGGTTAGAGCGTCGTGCTAGTAACGCGAAGGTCGTGGGTTCGATCCCCTCATCAACTTCAGTTGTTTTAATCATTATTAGGAATGCAGTGTATTAACAAGGTTTGAGTTAAGAATGACGATTATTCCATATAAATAGGGGTGGGTAAGATAGCATGGGGTAGAAAACAGACTCGCGCGAGCATTTTCTAGACCACCCTGGCACGGTCTATTCTAAAGTAAAGGTGACTCAGAAGCCGTTGCGAAGCACTGTGATTGGTTTATTAATCACTATCCCTATCTTTTTTTTTTTTTTTCTCTTTTTTTTTTTTTTTCTCTATGTCCAGATGCTTGTTTATTTGTTTTATCCTATTTCTTTTTTATTTTCCCTTACGTTATTGTACTTCCCATTTTTATTATTATTTTTAACATTTTTTATTATTAGTCTATGGGTTGCCTTAAATTTATTCTTTAGCACAAAATTATATTCACTTGTTTTATTTTAGTTCACAAGTGAACTAAAGATTGAACAAAAAGATAAATTTGTTGAATTATTTGTAGCCTCACATTTTAGACATTGATTTGACGTTTTTATTGCAAGTTTTTAATGTAAAGTTCATAATTTTTATATTAGACTGTTCTCTGTTTACATCTTCGCTGAGTCTCTCAAAATATTCACGTATTATAATTAATGATAGAGTTTTCTATACTCGGCTTGCTTTATTTCTAATTTCCGTTCGTGAGGAGCATAGCCAAGTGGTAATGCGCTTGAGTGTGGGCTGGAGGAGCTGGGTTCGATCCCCGGCGGTGGTTGAGAATTCTTTTTTCCATCCTGGAATTATCCTCTAGACGGGCCTACGGTCCAGCCAGACCTCTTAAAATTGGTTTCAGGTTTCATTCCCAGAGGTTAAAGACGGGTAGGCTTCGGGTAGGCTGACCATCCGGATTCAACTTAATCCCGTTGGTCAGGAAACGCCGGGAGCTTTATCCCTCGCAACCCTAAGGACAAGATAAGACTACAGTGAGGTAATTAAACTTCAGTATTTTTCATCCGTCCCTCTTAGTCTCTTGATGTTGTTTAATTACAAAAGCAAACGCGAAAATTATTTTTGTTTGTCGAGAGGTTTGTTTATCATATTTCTCTAAGAAAGTGAAGCCCATAAAATCATCCTTCGAACCGTTGAAAAGATCTTCTTAAACATGACTTATATACACAGAAGCTCGGTTATAACGCGGTTGTTTATATCGCGAATTCGGATATAACGCGATTTGGTCTTGGACCCCGTCTATTTTCGAAAAGATGTATAATTGTAAAATTGCAAAATTTACCGTTTTTTCGCCTAAAATCAAATCAAAGATATAAATTAATATGCTTATTTCCTTATTATTTACAGTAATTGAGACTATACCCACCCTAATGTCACGAAATGCATCAAATACAATATATTTTTTAAAAAAATACCAGACTTTTTCGTTTAACTAAAATGAACATCGAGATCTATTTTTCTGCCAATGACAACCAGTAAAGAGGCCCATGTAATCTAATAGGCGTATGAATACCTAGTTTCGATCCACGTGACTCGTCGTTTGTACAAGATGCCAAGATGGCGGCGCCAAATCGATCTTGGCTAATATAATCATCAAAGTGTTGAAAAGGTAATGATTTATGTATTTATAAATATAAAATTCTCTCACATAGCTCTGAATGATGTAGGTAATCGCAAAATGACCATTTTAAATCGATTTGGAATCGTGTGGGCGATAATAGGATGCGATATACGACATTTGACGTCGCGAAGTAATAAAAGTTCAGTTATATCGCGGTTATATCGTGATCTTCGAGATCTTGGATCCGGAAGACCGCGTTATAACCGAGCTTCTATGTACTTACGAACAAGAGATTGTGTAATTTATCTCATGGGGATACTTGCGGAGAAATATACACTTGATGATGCCAAAAATTCCTATAAAACAGCAAAACAATGAATTTTTGCGATGTCTAATAATCTCTATGGAATCCGTTTATTAATCTGTGTGTGTTTGCTTTGAAGTGATCGAATGGATTTCAGCAACTTAATACGGATTTACTTTTTTAGCGACCCCTATGTTACAGCTTGCCTGTAAAACATAGGTGACCGCTCTTGCATTTAAGTTGGATGTCACTCTGTCACACTTTGTTTGTAGTGGCCAAACGGTTAGATATATTAGAATGAAACCTTCACCACTGTGTTCAGCATCAAAAAGTAGGTGACCACGTCTAAAACATCAGACCTGTATGACGACTCCCTGGTCCCCAAGGAGTGGTTTGCTAATAATGGGTTGCTAAAAACCAAGAAACTTGATATTGTTTTAATTTCCTTATTATTATAAATGTGATTGTTGCGAATGCAAAAGGCGCAACTGTTGCGTTTACTGTGATTGTTGGGATTGTTGTAGAACTGCATTATAAATGTAATTGTTGCGCATGCAAAAGTCGCTATTGTTGTGATTGTTGTGATTGAGATTGATAAAATGTCTCGATGTGCGGAAAAACGAGATGCTGATGCAAAGCGACAAGCTTCACGCTTGCGTAAAGAACGGTCTCGCTCAAAGTCAGAGACAAAGAACGAGAAAGAAATGCTGAAGCATATCGCCCACTACGATCTGATCGCTTCCGATAAAATTGCGTTTATAAAATTAAGCATATTATGGGGCCGCTTTGCTTTTGACTGTCTAAAAGCATTACTTACCTTGTTTTTCTTAATTTTTTTTTTCTTTTTTTTTTTTTTCAAAAATGGAAATTTTATATTGATTATATTTAGCAGATATAAGCCTATAATTTAAAATAAGTCTTGTATTGATTCCAGGATTTCAAAAAAAAAAGGCTTCCAAAACCTTCAATTGTGCTAAAAATGCAATTTAAGCCATTCTTTATATGGAAAACTCGTAAATTATGTATTCTATTTTAAAACTTTACGTCATCGTTCATTCTTACAATTTTTTTTTTGTCCGATTTTAGTTTTAAAAATTTTAAAGCTTGGAATTAATAACGATAATTGTTTTTAGCTTAAATTTCCCAAAGGTAGACAGACTGAAAAAATAGATACCAACAGATATTCAATAAATTGTAACACTGAAATTATTATTTATAAATAACAATGGATGAGACATCCTAGAATATAATAGCTGTTTCATCAGCTAGGAGCAGTCACCAGTAAACAACGAAGTCTCGATACACAGGCCAATAGGAATCAACGTGTTTATTTGAGCTTTGCAAATTTCATGCAAATTTCATGAACCACATTGATTCCCATGAAATTATTCAATTTTGCAAATCACATACTACAAAACAAACACAAGTATTTTTAATCGACAGTTAAGAGTAATCAACAATACTCTATCCATTCACCGATCGTCAAGTAATGCCAATGACGTATGTTTCTTCTCTGTTACGTCAGCGCAATTAAGAACTCTGCTACGGAAGATAAAGTTAGTCAATCAGAACCATATTTTTCATAAAGAATTTATGAAATTAACATGTAATGATTATTATATATTTTAAAACAATAAATGATCTATACCATGTTGTATCTATGTATTTTATGTACGTATCTATTGTAATAGCAATCAGCAGTGATCTATACTATTTTAATTATAAAAGTATTTTGGGAAATATCACCTTCAGATATTAGAATGAACATTAAAACCTCATACGAGTAATGTAACCATTACGAAAATACTATCATTGCTATTTTTATTGAATTAGAAATTATTTATTCTTCTTGTGTTTAATTTGGAATTTTTTAATAAACCAGGCATAAAAACTGCTAGTTAATTAGCTAATGCTTAGTTAATTAATTTTTACGAACGAAGTAATCTGAAAATTTTTAAGTTAATTCTTTTTATTTTTTCTTCTTATTTCTGCGTTTAATTGTGGTCTGATTCGATTTTTCTCCTATTGAACCAAAGCGTAGCAGCATAAATATTCTTGGTCTGTCAACATTGACTTTTCACACAATCATTGAGGAATTACCTGCCATCAGTATTTGGTGTGGGCAAGATTAATGAAGTTGTCAACATTAAAGTGTTCGCAAGTAGACGGTGCGAGCGCTATCTTCGATCGGACTGCGACCCTCGCCGCAAGGGGGACGACGGCGGCGGCTGCCGAGCGTGATTCATCGCTCTGGAACGTGGGAATCGGCCGAGTGGGAGGGGGAAGCGACCAATGGCATCGCTCCGCCCTTCAACAACGTGTTGCCATGGATAGCGAACGGCAAACAAACACTCCGCGGACGTCACTCTTGACTCCGCCCATTGGCTACCGAGGCCGGCACTAAGCGACCTCTGGAGGATTAATACTGAACTCGAAATCACTTCCAAAAAAAAAGTTTTAAAAAAAAGTTGACAAGTGATAAAGTATTTTGCAAATATTATAATTTATAGTGATCAAAATGAAAAAAATGAAACTGTATTCTAGAGTTTTATTTTTAAAAAGGAAAAATTGAAAGTTTTAATTATTAAACGATTAATCAGATGTCTAGCAAGTTATATAAATGGTGGGAAAAAATATGAAACCTACAAAAATAAAATTAGCAACAATAAATACACAATGAAAGATAAAGGCCTAAATTTTTACTTAATTATGAATTTGAAATTGAACGCATTACGCCATTGCAACTTAGCATCTAATATTTTAACAGAAATGTTAAAAAATTCTACAATAAATCTTTATTTTTTTCCCTTTTCATAAAGATTTTAGGATGTAGTGTTCCAAAAGTATTATAATTCTAGATTCTATAAACAAATATACATACAAACAATGACGGATGATTGTGTCTTTAATCTTTGGAGACTACACATTGACTCCGAAAATATGCACACCTTACATAAAATTATATATTTATATAAAAATAGATATTAATAATTATTATTATTATAATGTTATATATTAAAATATATATGAATATGTTTTTTAAGTTGATAAAATGTGGATAAATTTAACTTTAATATACTTAAAATATATATTAACTCAAATATTAAATAAAATGTTAATAATTAATATTGTAATTTACTTGAAACTTAATATATTTAGCTGAACACATTTAATGTAATATATTTAAGTGAACTGATTATAAAACTGAAAAAAAAATATTCTTTTATTATCTTAATATTGTCATCTTGTTTTCTTTATTCTTTAATATTCTTGAAATTATGATAAATAATAATCTATAATCCAAATAATTAAATAACAAAAAAACGTTGATTCAATTCTTTTCTTAACATGATTTTTTTTCTCATTTCTTCAGGAATAATTATTAACCTTAATTACTAATAATAATATTACTCTTATTAATATTAAAATTATAATATTACTAATAGCACTAGAGAAAAACACGAAGTAGTATTAGAAATCTAAGAATAACAACTCTTATTATTTGTATTTGAAAAATCAGAGAAGAAAAGGAATTTTAAAAATTAAAAACAAAAACTGTAAACAATGTTGTAGAGTTACCATCTAACAAGGAATTGGCTCGTGCAATGCAGTAATAATATTCTCTTTCGAACAATAGATGGTAAAAATAGCTTCTGCTAAATATATTCCGAGGTTTGTTGTTCTTTGTGCGCTACAAAGGACTGATTTTTCTTGAACGTTTAATTACCAATTTCGTAAAATTTCACTTTTGTTACGAAAGGAAGATGTTGTTAAGAAATTTAGAAGAATTCCAAAAAAAAGCAAAATGAAGAGAATAACAGAATCAACTTATCAAATAATATCTGTAATAATACATCTGAATATTTTGCTCTTTTGAAATGTTTAAAGCTTCGAAATAATTTTTAGAAACAAAGTAATGAGAGGTTAATTTTTCTTTGATATTTCGAAGTTAGTCTATTCAAAAATATGCTACTGATGTTTTTGTTTGTTTTTTGTTTTTTTTGTGAATGTGTTTTAATTCACCACAAATTCATCTCGCATTGAACAATACTGGATGCCTCTGTTGGCTCTAAAATAGTAGTTTTTTTAAATAGTCTTCTATAATCTTAACTATCGATGTAGTATATTTGTATAGTTATTAACTAAATATATTTTTATTCTTTTGCGGTTCAAATACTTCGGATTTTTCCAATTTTTTTTTTTTATTTTTTTTTTTTTTGTTAGGCTAACGTTTATAGCCTTCTGAGTCGAGAACTTACTATCTTATAGTTAAATGTGGAAATAATAAAAATTATAAGAATTTAGTGTCATTTTTGTGATTTTATTTTTTTTTTGAATGGACTTAAATCATACGATTTTATTATTATACAGTGGTACCTTGGTTAACGACGGTAATCCGTTCCAGGATTATCGTCGTTATCCAAGGCGCGATTTTAAATATCATAAAAATATCGTACATATCATTTATTCATTTATATTTGCTATAAAAATTTATCATTAATAAAATGAATAGTTCATGAATATAGTTTTTAAATGTCAATCTTCACCAGAAGTACAAATTGTGTGTAAACAAAGTATAAATGACGTAGGTGGGAATATTTTGCAATATTTAAATACGATTTTCTTAAAAACTATTGGCCGCCACTAATGGACAAGGCGTCGTAAACAAAAACCAGCATCGTTACCCAAGACATTTTTTGTTTACAGCAAAAGCGTCGTTAAGCAAGCACGTCGTTAACTAAGGCCATCGTTAACCAAGGTACCAATGTATTTTAAGTGATAACTTGAACTTTAATGAAGAAGAGAATAAAATATAAATTAATTTTATGGAAAATAAAATGGTTATTTTTTTTTATTATGATAACTTACATAGAACATCCATTACCCGAACTAAATTCGGATAAGCATAGAAGAACTCTTTAATTTGTTATTGTAATTAAAATTATTTTCTAACTCCATTATTTTTTTAAAACGTTTCTTATTTCAAATTCACTAGTGATAACATTGCGTATTTAATAGATTTTTTCAATTCTTATGTTATTTCTTCCAAAAAAACGCTATTCTTCTTATTTAATATCTTCTTTATTATCAATATTTCATTCCCTTTTGCAGAGAACTTCTTCAGGCTCATAATGAGAACAGGAAAATTCTATTTCCTCTTCATCCACAAGAATTCGTTAAAGACCTATATCTCATTACAACTTAACAATATATCATAATGTGCAATAATTAAAATTTTAATTTTCAATGTATAATTTAAAACTCGTGAATAAACAATAAAATTCTTTTTATACAATCAAAAACATACGCAATATAAGCAATTAAGAATTGTTATTGGAAATTATTACGTATAAATTAGTTATTGGAAATGAATATAACAATTTAATTCTAGGCCTCATTAAAATTAGTCTGTTTGATTATCTGAAATATTTGATTATCAAATCAATCTTGGTCCTAATTAGTTCGTTAAAAATCGACATTCTGGAGGTTATGTAATTATTATTATTATTATTATTATATGTGGTTTATTATGACATATGTTAGGCTCATACTCTTTAATTATGTGGTAAATATAAGTGTTTAATTCCTTTGAACGAATAAATTTATTTCTAATATTTTTTTTAAAGTAATTAGTTCCAGAAAAGTGAAAAAATGCTAGCCATGATATCGTTTAGATTTTTCTCCTTTTATTTATTTTTTTTTTCTTTCTTTTTAACTTTTTCCTTTCTCAAATAACGTAATTAAAAAAAAATCTCCGTTGCCCATGTCAAACGGAAAAATTGTGGTTTTTGAAAAGATAGGGAAAAAAAAGAACGAAATAAGAGTGAAAGAATAAAAAAGAATCGGGGGAGAAAAAAAAACTTCTGCCAGGTAACGTGGTTCTCTGAACTCCCGGGAGAAACCGTGGCTCGTATTCCCATGGTACCAGCGTCCCGTGCACGTGCATCAGTCACGCGCGGCAGTGCCCCATTGTCGAGTCCGGATTCCCCTGCTCCGAATGCAGGCATGCAGCACGCCCGCACGCTGCGCAACAAAAGGGCGGGAATCGAAGCAGCCCGATTGATCGCTCTCGCCACTGACAACGCCGCCATATTGGATCCCATTCTTCCAAGGAAGTGCGTTCTACAGAGAGAAGGTCCCTTATAACCCACCAACATGAATAGCCGCTTTCTCACTAGCCAATAATGACAACAAAAGATTATTTATGATGGGATTGAGGCCCAAATGACTTTTATATACTAGGGGGGCTATTGACTTCTTGATTCTTAAACGAAATCTCGTTTTAATATTTACTTTGATATAATTAATTAGAAAAAAACAAAAACAAACAACAGTGAGGAATGAATTAAAATTATTTGTTACGAATTAACTAATAATGTACCAAATCCAATAGACACATTTACGAAGCCCTAGGCAAAGATAATTTGTTTGTCTACTTATTTTCATTTAAATATGGACATAATCGTATATTTAGATTCCTAGTTTTCTGTAATTGTTCTTGATTTTAATTTTTCGTTTTAAATTATTTCTACTTTCACTTTTACGCAAAGTTGTTACGATAGTTTTGTAAATTTTCAGTTTTCGAAAAAAAAAAATTTTTTTTTTTCTTGGTCCAGTAGCGCGAACAGTTCTGCCTAAGAGCATTTGTTCAAACCACTGCGCTGATCTCTTAAAATTCAAAGTTAAGAAAAAGCCTCTAAAAATCTGAAATTTGAATTGTTCATTCTCGTTCTCAATTTTTGTTGTAAATCGGCTGTATTATGTCTGGGTACTTTCTTCTTCTTCTTTTAGTCGTTTAACATGCGTCTGGATCCGGATTGCCACGGAGCCAGTACGCTGTTCTACGTGTTTTGGCTTGACCAACACCTTGTGTTACCTTTTTCCACTTTACTCTGTCAAATGTCAGTTCTTTTCCATCCTTCAGATCTAGTCTATGCTTAGCCAGATCCTCTGTCACATGTGTGAGCCATGTTTTCTTGGGTGCAGATTTTTGGACCTTCCAATCAGTAGGTCGTGGTGTCCAGAGTAGTTTGTGTGGTAGGCGGTTTGTATTCATCCTGCACACATGTCCAAACCATCTCATCCTGCGTTTTTGTATCTCTTCCATTAAAGTTGGTTGTTTGCAACACCATTCTCTGATGGTATATCATTTCTGACTTTGTTGCGTAGTGAGATACCCAGTATTCGTCGTAAACAGCGCATTTGAAACACTTCCAGCCTATTAATATCGCTCTTTAACATAGTCCACGTTTCTGCGCCGTACAGAAGTACTGATAGAATTAGTGATTTGTACATGCGCATTTTAGTACTGATGCTGACATTCTGCTTTCGCCAGAGGCACCATGTTAACTGTCCAAAGGCTGCTGCTATCTTTTCTGGGTACTTTGCATAGAATTTGCGACTGGGAAAAGAAAAAAAGAATTTTGTCTTTTTTTTCATGTAACATTATAGCATTACTCTGATATCGTGCAACACTTTGAGCTGAAATATGCATTTTTATGAAGTTATTGATTCCGTAGCATCATCATCATCATCATCACATATATATTATTTTCCAATTCTGTGTGAATATTTCTCTGTGTGTAACGCAAGAGATCAGAAAGTTGTCCCGTAACTCTCACATCTACTGCAGCTCGGATGTAGTAGTGCTGGATGATCTAAGTGATGAACGAAACTATTTTGCAGAGTTTCTTCCCACTCTTACATTTTCCGACCTGCCACCTCATCCCTGAGCCTGAAGAAAGGATCAATTGCGATGCTCCTTCGCAATCTCATTCAAAGATAGCACACGATTGGTCGTTAACAACACAATTTAATCATGGCAAAAGTTCTTTCGGATAGCAATAGAAGTGATATCGTCACTATTCCCAGAGTCGATTTTCAACCGAGTGATGTCAGTTTGCCACTCAAGTTGAAGCGATGTCAGTTCCTAGTAATGTCCGCATCAAGCCTTCCAATAAACAAATTCATTTATGTTCCTAGCAATGAATTCATTTTAATTTCCTATCTGTCATAATATACGACAGGCAAATACTATAGTTACGTAATAGACAGTTTTCGTAGTTCCAAAATACATAATGAAACGATGGTCAAGTTTTCTCTATAAGTTAATAGATTTTTATTTCTAGATGAATTTTTGTTTACGTATTTTTATAATAATAAAACGACCTTAGCCTTTTGGGCTTTTGTACAAATCCTATTAATTAAAAATGACCATCGACCAGAAGGAGACAAATACAAGAAAGATCCATGTCGGTCCCGGGATTCGAATCCTGATGCAGGCATATCGGCCTAGTCACTAGATCACTGCCTAGACCCTCTTACCCTTAACATGCTACCGAAGAAAAATTATTCCTGGAATAGCGAGAGATTAAGTCTATAATCCAAACGTAAAAATATTCTAATTAAGTCTATAATCCAAACGTAAAAATATTCTAATTAAGTCTATAAGAATTAATTCTTTTCTGTTTCCAAATGAGTATGGCTAACCCGCTTAAATGTAAATTTAAAAAAAAGGTAAAATATAAAGTGTTTCCAATCACACCTTGAGTTGTCATCAACAGGACAGCTGTTTCTTCGTTGTCAGGACTCAGCAGCCAGAGTTACTCATTGATGACCAGCTCAGAGGATGTCTTTGCTTTGAAGTACACTGAGACTCTGGATAAACATTGATGTTTCTTTCATTATTACTCAGCCAATTAGAAGAAACCGATCGTAAGTACAATTCTTACTGAATCCCCTTGTTCATCTTGCTTTAACATTGAAGTATCTTAGAAAGATACAAAATATGCAAGCTAAATCTTTTTAAAACAAAGGAAAACATTATTAAGCTTTGTAAAATGTACTAGAAGTAGAAAAAGATAAAAAATATTGTTTTGGAAAAATGAGAATTTAAATCTTTTATCCTTTAATAAAAAGAAAGAAATAAATGCTAGGCTAATATTTTATTATGAAGACAGTGTGGCTACTAAAAAGATAAAGAATAAACGAAACAAAATTGCACAAAATATAGATTGAAGGTTTCTGACAGATTGGGTTCCAAGAAACACATCATTCTCAACAAACCAAACGGAAGTTAGCAAAAGATCAGTATTTTATTTTTACTGTGATGATGGCATATGTGGGGAAGAAAAAGAAAAATATACACTTCTTCTCTTAGGAATATTAGAGAAAAGAATACAAGATATTTTTTCTTAATAATGGGTTTTTATATCTGCAAGATAAAAATCTAACTCACAATATTTTACGTCTGAATTTATTAAAGGGAAGTTACAATTACTTGGCAAATGTACCTTTACAGTTGTATTCCTCTGGCTTTCAAGTGGAACCGCACTAGAATTGGATTAGGTTTTTCATTCATTTTTGACACTTGGTTATTCACAAATCATGATGATGTGTTGTTTCCGAAGACCAGTTTTAAATTGCAAGTGGTCATTCATTTGATCTGATGAATTGCATTTTGAGATCAACGTCTCCTTACAACTTAATTACTATTCGGTTATAGAAACCTAACGGAAATGAAATAAACCCTAACGAAGATTAAAGCAAAATTAATGATAAAAAAAAACCTATCTTAATTATATCATGTTTTTTTTTTTATTTTACCTAGGTATTTTAAGCTTTGTAAAATTAATGTAAAGGCCTACCCCGGTATTATGATATGTTAAGCTGAAGACCGTTGTCATAAAATCGTCAGTATGCGAAGCAGTAGAGAAATTTGCGCTTGAAGGAAGCAAACCTTCCCTTTGAGACGCGTTGTAATTGAAAACAGCGAATTCTGTCGACATCTAAGAACACATTTATTCACTTTTTATTTGTGCTTTGATATAACTAAAGTTGATTGGATTAAGGAGATTTAGATATTTTCGGATTTAATTAATTTTCCATTAATTTAATCCTTCATTTATATGAGATTAGGCTTCCTTGCGTGTTTGGCTAAATCGTTAAGTTCAAGTTAGGGCAGAGTGATTAAATTTTAGTCTAAGTTGATGAAGAGCCCCGTACAAACACACTTGAGAACATAAGTAAGTTTTTATATTTTTGTATAAAAACTTACTTATGTTCTCAAGTGGTTAACAATATTTCAATAGTAATTATTCTGAACTAAACTTTTCATTGAGTTTTTGAATGTTGATTGGTAAACTAACTAAGCCAATGTAGTAATATCTAACAGAAATAGTAATGATTAAAAATTGCTAAATTCAATCTCTTTAATTTTTTTTTTAATAATCGGATATTGAACATTATAAAATGAATATATTTCAATTTCAAAATTTTTAATAATGTAGAATACTGTTTGTTATTACATTTTGTAATTATGAAATGGAGCCTGATCGGCGTCATTTTTGAATAAGAATACAAAACAAAAAGAAATAAAGGATTCTATAGTGTTAAGGTGAATGATACAGCAACACCTCGATTCGCTGTTTGAGATCTGGTTTTACGATATTTTGTTGTGAACTTCTCTGGATAGCATCATGAGGGATAGGATTCTGTTTCGCTTTACAGCATTAGACAATAAATATCTACTTTTGTAATCTTACCAACTTACGATATCATTTTTTTTTTTTTATATGAATAATGTTGATTTTGTAGTTAAAATTAAACAGTCAATTAAAAAATAAAATAACATATTTAGAAAAGGCCTCTGATCCCTTTAAACGTTTCTAAACGCTGATAATTTCATCTGAGATCGTTGTTCTGCGTTGATTTATTACTTCAAAGTCAGAAGCGCTACTTCACTCCTCGCGTGCTAAGATATCTGTACAGGTTGTATCAAAAGTTTCTGTACAAATTTTTATGGGAGACAGAGAGCACTAAGACAAACTTTTTCCATCTATGAATGTACGTCCGCTGACGTAACCTCCGGTGCTAGAGATGCGAAGTGGGATTGGAGAACGGACTTATGTCTGCCGCGGCATTATAAATCTGGCACTTCACGTATAAAGTTTCTGGACTACTGAGATGACTGACATGTATCTGACGTATGGGGCTGCCAATGGAAACGGAAGAGTTGCCGTGAGGTTGTACCGATGCTGTCGTGTAAGCCATATTGTTCCCGGCCGCAACTTTGAGCACCTTCTTCGAATGAATATATTGTTCACATGTAAATATATGTTTCTATTCATTTAGGTTTGTCTTGGTGCTCCGTATCTCCTCTCTAGCCGATTGCAGGGTCTCTGAATAGCACCCTCTAGCACCGATGGTTTCCGTCAGCGCTATTTACCTTCGCTCAGCCGACATACATTCATAGACGCAAAAAAATTGTCTTGGTGCTCCCTATCCCACGTTAAAATTAATACAGACTTTTGATACACCCTATATATTTGAATGCCAAACGAGTTAAGCAAATGGATTTTATTGACTGAAAATGCGAAATTATTACACTTGAACATTGATCTTCTTTTTTGTTTATTTCAGTTGCGCATCATGCTAAAATGGCTGAAAGGATTTCCAAATAGACCATCAAACAAATAAATAAAGCCGAAAAACTCCTTAAAATTTCGGAGTTTTTCTTTGATTTCCACCCACCCTTCATCACTGCCTGTTCAGTTCCCAGTAGATACATAAATACTTCTAGTTCAAACTGATTTAAAATGGGCCTCGAATAAACTTAAACTTATTTATTGACTATAGTTGTTGTATAAATGGACTAAATCAATATCTGTTCTTTCAACACTCCCACAACCCTTTCAATTACCAGAACCAAATTTTGCAAAATGATTTCCTAGGATTCAGTGAATAACTTATCTGAGTAATGATGAAGGTTTTTATAAATTAACAGAATTAGTTTCCAAAATCTTAATTCTTTTCGTTGATTAAATGCAGTTGAGCAGGGTACGAATGTTGTCGCTTCCCTTGTACTTATCTCTCTTTCCTGATCTCTCTTTTGCTTTTGTCGGTGCAGAACTGGGAGAGTGCATTTCTTGCGCGGAGGTAAACACTGCGGGGCGTCTTTTAAATCAAAGGATGCGGAGCCTCAATTTCCCGATGAACGAGAGACAGAGGGGGAGGTAGTTCAAAGTAGCGACAGCAGCGCGAAAACCCGAAAATAACAGATATTCTTCGTTATCATCTCCTTTCCTGATGAGAATGAAATGACTGAAAGAATAAATAAATAAATTGAAAAAACTAAGTTCCTGAAAATACTTGAAGGCTATTTTCTTTACTATGTATGTCCCGTATTTTATTTTTTATTTTTTGTAAATTCGTGAAAACGATTCACTAAGAAAAATTATTGGAAATTATAATCGAACACAGTCTACCATCAAATCTTCCATTAGCTGAAAACTGATTATATATTCGCAAATAGTTTTATTCAAATCAAAGCACGAGCAAATTTAAAAGAACAAGGCTGCATTGCGTCGAAAGAATTCCAATCAGATTCAATTTTTTTTCTTTTCTAATGTTGTTTTTGTTTTTGTTTTTTGTTTTTTTGGGATGGGGGTGGGGGTGGGATTATTTTTATTATTTAATATGATCCAACGAGGAATTTGGCAATACAAAGGATAGATCTATTCTTGTCCGTAAATACACAGGCCAAGTTTCAAGAAGATAGATTCACTGATTCAAAAGTTGTTCTGAGAAGAATAAAGAATTCTAATGAATTCCTATTTTTTTTAAGAATGCTAATTTTCCTTAAGAAAGCAGAGTAAAAGCATACGAGTTGAAAAGATTAATTATTCTTGCCATGTAGTGAACACTGTTCTCGTACATGTTTTAGATACAAATATGCTTTTTATTTTATTTTATCTATTTACTTAATTATATATATTATTCATATACTCGATACCGAAGCATTTCCGGACCTATGTTTATATAACTTTGTTTCTTTACTTTTACATGTAGAATGAGCTCCCGAAGTTTCTGCATATCTTCGTGAATCACCCTGTATATAAACACACATTAAAATCTCTCTACCCAAACGAATGATTGAGCCTAATCATATTAAACGAGCTACATTTCGAGAAAGAAAAAAAGCAACTTTTTTTTCCTCCTCTTTTTTATTAGGCAGCTGAGAATACAATCCTTTCAATTGTGGGAATTTCACGAAATTAAGCACACAAAAAATAATAATAAATAAATAAAAATAAAGGAACAACAGTTCTCTGACCAAATGCAAATTTAATTCGTCGTTTTTTTTATTTATTTTTATTATTTTTTTTTCTTACAGATTAAGGAATTATATTTTCTAGAGAACGCTTTTGATGAAAATACTAAGCTTTTAAATTTCACTAAAATTCCTACACGCTGCGAGTAACTTGCAGTAATACAATTAAAAAAACAACTCTTTTAACACTACAATCATTCTAACAATGAACACGCGCTTCTCCGCATTCGTCCCATAATTCCCAGTCATCGTCTTGCTTAAGATAATGAAAACCAACAAAATAATCCACTTATTAATCTACAAATTCATTTCAGTCTTGAATAATTTGTTTAATAAGTAACTCCTTTAAATATTTCTCACAAAACCTCCATGTTTTTCTTTTCTGTTGTTGTTTTTCTTTTGGATTAGGAGATAGGCTTTATTATGTTTCACCTTGAAAGGTACACAAACGCAACGAAGACCAATTTTGTTGATATTTACCGATTCTTTCTTTCTTTGCGAAGAGGACGGGTCGATCTTGAGCAGCAGCAGCGTCCACCCCCGCTGCCCTTGGTCGAGATGGACCCGCCCCGTACCTGTTTATGCTTCCCTTGGTGTACCAACCATGCGTAGGTAATATGATTTTTGACGCTGAAGGACTCCAGGTGGCTGGGCCTGGGAATCGGGAGGGCAGTGAACACCAGGGGGAGGCCAGCGAGAGGTCGCTAATCTGGACAGCGAACGAAGGATAAACAAGAATGAAAAGATTTCTACTTTCACTCCCTTCCGTACCTTTTTATAATTATACATAAAACAAGTAGTTAGTAGTTCTGTTTTCAAATTATATATATTTTGTTTATTATCATAAAATATGAATTCTCCAGGAGGATCGACTTTTTAAACTATGATAGTTTCGAGTTGTGAAAACAAAAACCATTTATCTTAGGAAGCTACAAATTTAGGGAAGCAAATTTAGGCTTATTGCTTATTTATGTTATTTTAATCTAGATTTGGTCAAAGCAAAGTTACCTTATTTTCTCGCAGTATTACAACTACTTAAAGGTCAAAGTTGTCTTCAAAATAATAGACTAATAATAATAATGATAATCCCAAATGTACGTGACATTGTTTTCTTGAAATCTTCTGATGTACCGGTATTTCAATTCTACAACAATACGCACGTTCGTTGGTTTGCGTAATGAACTTCATTTAATTACATTATTATTTAGAATTTCATTTATCGAAAGTTTAACATAAAATTCTGAATTGAAATTAATTTCGAAAGGCGTTGTTGAGAAGATTTTGAAGAAAGTACTTCATTTAAAAGTTTTACCATCGTAAAAGATTTCGACTTTGGAAGTTTTAGTTACGGCGCGGCGTTACAAAACGACCCTTTCAGCTTTTAAAAAGTTATGTAAGTAAAGGATTTAATTTAGTGTTGTTCACGTAAACCTTGATTATGTTGCTCCTTGAAATTTATTAGAATTACTTTTATAGCGAATTTTGAATTCTTAATGACTCGGTATCACCGTTGTTGTTAGTTAGAATCTAATTCTAGTTGGTCATTAGGAAATTTAAATAATGAATTAAAGTGATTTAATTGATAATTAATAAAGATCTCTCTTTCTAACACTTCGGTTTTTCTTCATTCATTTTTGTCCAAGATCTTTCTCTAACGTATTGAGAGAGCAGGGGTCTATATAGGATTTTATTATATAGATTATATAAAGAATTATTATACTGTATAGGATTATTATATTATATACGTTTATACAGGATTCCGCCCGTATATAGATATCAACAACCAAAAACAAAACCCACAGTTTTCATAATTTTGTGGAGCTGGGGGGGGGGGGGAAGCAGACTTCCTTACATACATCCATGTCTGAGAGGTCCTTTATTATCTTGAATCCAATTTAAGTCTGCAGTTAAGTATAAAATAAACAAACAAGCAACAAAAACTAACTATTACCTGTTACTTCTAGTATGATTGATTAAGATCCAAAGATAAACAAAATCGAAGTATTGTAGTGATAAATTTCAAGATGCCTTCCGAACAGAATGTTTACGGAATATATTGTATAATCAGAAATTTTCCCATAAATTTCACTGAAAATTACCTAATTTCAGTGTTCAGAAGAATTTTTTTAGGCAGCAAAAACAAACGAAGATAGTGGGGGAAAAAAACCCAGAAGTTTTTCAGTTTGGACAAATCAATGCGAAGCAACGACTTGCTTTTCTGGGAATGCGATAATAAATCGAGTGTAGCTCAGGGGTTTTTACGGTGTTAAGTTCGAGAGGCCTTTTAGCAAACGTCCTGCGCTGCTGCGAGACCTTGTCGTAAAATTCGCAGATAGGCAGGTACCGACTTTGAACTCCGATGGATGCCAGTGAGTTCGCAGTGGGGGAGTTGAAAACTGTCACAAGGGATTACGAAGGAAATTATGGCGTGCTCGTTCCACTGTGGCCTGGAAACAAATCGCTACCAAATGGTTTGGAAATGAGTAGCATTAAGTGGTCTCTTTGTTTATTACATTCTCCTTTCTTTTAATCATTGACTAACGAATTTATTGATTCCTAAATGTATTTATCAACCGAGTGTGTGTTTTTGAAGATGTAATCGTTCTTTAAACTGGTCTTTCTGAGCGTAATTGCCATCAACCCAAATGAATAGTGACTTGTTTGCGTGTTGGATGGTTCTATTTTCTTGAAATTCTGAGGTAGATCTTCCGTGTCGTGACAGATTACTCGGGGTTGATGAATGTGATAGATTCATTGCTAGATCCGCTACCACTTGCCAGGGGAAAGCGATTTGTTATTGCAACAAGAATTTCAAAGAACTTGAAGCCTACTTTTCTTAAAATGTGATCCCTTAAAAAAATTTTCTTTATTTATTTATAATAAAGTGATAATGGAATGTCTTTTGAGTCAAACTCAGCCAATGCTAGACCCCAAAAGACGAATAAGGGGAAGAGAAATAGATTCTTCAGATGACAAATGATCCCTCAAGAATTAAAGACAGCAAAATAAAAAACAACAATATGTTGTGGAAATCAAATCCTTGGGCAGCTAAACGCCTTTATTTTATGTTTGTTTTTTTTTTAAACTGATGAATGTACATTTGGCTGACACTTGGTGTGCAATTTTATGGCCAAAAATATGGAGAGTTTTCCTATTGAACAATTTCTCCACCACTGATTCCTGCAAAGAAATTTGAAAATGATAAAAATATTCTCAAGAAGTAAAACAATTGAACTCCCTGACGCTAGACAATGATTACCTGTAATAATCCATGTTGTAATCCAATTGAAATTTGTTTTGATTCGATGAAATTAATCGGATTTAGGCGACTTAACATTTGTGGATGCAATCAATTCTGAGAAATTATTTTTATTCGTTATTATAAGTTACAAAAAGTGTGGAGTATTTGTATTGTTTCATGAAATGAACGAATTGTACAGAAAAACAGGATCTTAACGAAAGGAACGTTCTATCGTCTTGACATATTTATGGACAGGGGCGTATAGAAGATTTTATTTCGGGAGGGCCAAGTTAGGAACTGATCAGAAAAAAACGAACAGAAGTCGTTTTCAAAATCTCGGGGGGGGGGGGGGAAAAATCCCTTCAACTTGTTATTTAATCAAAAAAAAAAACCGAAAGAAAATAGCGCCAGTCTAACATTTAATCTACATACGCCCATATTTACAGACATCTTTACATTTGAAAAAAAAAATAAAAGAATTTTCTTTACGACAAATTCATCAGGCGAAATTGAATCTTGTTGTGACCTGTTTTTGTAATGAGAGCAGAACTCGGTCTGTCGATAAAAGTAAATCTTATCTGAATGTTTAGTCGAAAAATTAAAATTAAGGTGTTCAGAGATGTATTGAACAATGTAGGGTGATGAGAATGGTTTGTTTTCGCCAAACGAAAGATAGATAATGAATTATCTATTGCTGATCAACAATGAACGTGGTCAGAATCAATGATGATTCTATTATTTAAATACTTATAAGGATAACATTGTAACAAGATTAATAAAGAATATTAATAATAAAAGTAGGCCTGTTGTGAAAAATTGCATATATTTCTACAATGTATTTCGTAAATACTTCGCCCCATAAAACTGTATAATACTGTGATAATTGAGTAGTATCCTTAAGATAAGGCTATCAGATAATCCTATCTAGATCTATTATAATCTTTGTTGTACTCCACAGTAGTGATTGACTTGTGCTGCTAATATTCAAAGAATATGACTCTTGTGTGTGCATCTCTCTCATAGAATTACAGCACACGACAACAGCATTGACTCAGACATAATATACCAGCAACACTTGGTAGATATCAATGCCTCATTGACAAGAGCCTCTCACTCGTCACCGCGAAGATAATTATCATACCCCCCCCCCTTCTTTTCTAAATAATTTGTTCTCTTGTTGTGGCTCAGTTCAAACATTTTTATACTCAAAAACGGAGGGTGAGAGAGAATTGCTCTCTTTTATTTCTGTCTGTTGTCGACCAACTCGTTCCCTTTTACACCAGTTGAAAGAGCATTTATAGAAAACGCTGGAATAACTATAGATTTAGGCATTGTATATCCATGCATTGACTTTATTTCAAAGCCATTCGAGTGGCTCTTCATAGACGCTGTTGTGTGTATGGGGTTCTAAAGGAGGAGGGATTTCTAAAACGTACGTAGAAGACTTCCTCGACTTCTTGAAACGGAATACACGTGTACCCCCATTCTTTCTTTTTTATCCCTACTTCTTTAGAAAAGAGTGGCCTTTTTTCTTGCGCGAGGAAAGGAATAGTGCGCTAAAGTCCAGTTTCTGGCCTGTGTGTACGCAAGTGACATGGACAAAGGGGTCTCGCGTGTGTGGAGGTGGCACACGCGCTTTTCATGATATTCTCGCCGAGCGCGAAAAAGGGATCACTTTGTATAAGGAAGCTTGGGGTTGGCAAAGGCTAGGGGAGAACCATTTAACAATCGCCACTGTGTATAAAAGCTATTTACATCGAAGAAGAGCATTGTATTTCGCAGGGTGGATATCTTCCAAATGAAGCAGCTCCCTTTCTGTTGCCGTATGAAGGTGCAATTGGGTGGCAAATGCCTTAATAATAATCAGAACCTCCCCGATTAGAATGGAAACACGTCAGGTGGTGTATTATACACAGGCCGGGAAATACCAATAGTGGTCATTGCGGTCAGTGTCCATAGATAGAAAATAACTGTACACTCTTAGTGAGAACTTTTAATTTCTTTAAAGATTGGAGAATAAATGCATATCTTAACAGTTACACTAAATGTACATATGAGTTTTTAATAAAATGATGGAAAAGGCATATAATTTTTTAAATATTCCAGTCTTGTAGTGCAGGAAACATGATTCCCGGAATTAATAATAATAATTATAATAATAAAAGCTAAATATTGTCTCTTTGTGTGTATGTATATATATTTATTTATATATATATATATATATATATATATATAAAAAGAAGTCACTAAATGGTAAATAAACATTGTAAAAACTCAAAATTGTCTTCTAAATTTATAACAAAGTTTAAAGTTAATAAAACAAATCATTTAATGTAAAATATTAAAGTAAATTGATGATAAATAAAATCTACCCCAATCACAAATTTTGTAATTCAATCATTAATTTATGTAATTACTCCTATTTATTATAATTTGCTTGGTCATTCAAATGAAACTAATAAATAATAATACAAATAAATAACATTAATTTGCTATTGAATAAGAAAATATTCTAATAACCTATAATTAGAAAATGTGTGCGCGCTGTCTACATTTAATCGAATAGATGCTATTATTGCACTCTTAAAGAATACTTATTATATAATTGTCCTCATTTATTTTCATCGGTAAAAAGTAAATTATATTTAATTTTATAAATAAGTAATGTGTTTTTAAATTGATCATTTTTCTTAATGGACGTTTCATAGATGTTTGCATTGATTTAATCAAAAAGCACTTTGAATTTCAGGATGTATATTGATATATGTCTTATGTGTTTGGTATAAACATCGTTAATTCCCACGTAAATGATTGAATGACAGTTATTTATGAAATGTCATCATCATCTGTCAAAGAGATTTTAAGTTTATGTTCAGCATTTAAATATGATTTTTTTATTATTATTATTATTATTTATGTATAAAATTTATGTAATTTTATTTTCTCTGTGTAACTGTTACAAGTAGTTTTGTAATCACAAAGAAATGGTAATGAAGGTGTATTTTTGGGGGGTTATCGCTGCTGTACCGGTTCGAGTGATGGCCTATGGGGGTTTTAGGTAGGGAAGGATCGTCAGACAAGGCAGGGGAGCTCTCCAACTCTCCCCTATGTTTCACCTTCGCCGTTTGGGGGCAGTGGGTAGGGGTAGCCGAGATATTTGTTGTCGTGTTCCCACGTTTCGGTCCACGAAGAGTTCGCGACACGAAGGACAAGGAGACACCCGGAAAAAAAAAAAAGAAAGAAAGAAAGAACGAAGGAAGGAAAAGAGGCTCTTGTATTCGCTACGAATGAACGAATAAATTTCGTAGGTGGGAATTTTCGTTCCCCTATCAAAATGGTTTTCCTTCTTAAGCTGCACGTCAACGTTCAATCGTAGATTAGTATAAAATAGTCGAATGAAAGCAGAATAATCTTTGTTACTTTATCGTGGAGGCTTTGAAAATGAGATATTTGTTTAAAATGTATATTCATAGTTTGACTTATTAGATACAGGTTATTCCGATATTGTTTGCTTAAACTGTTACATAATGTTTCAAAAATGTGATCAAAGTATTTACAATTGTATAATTAGAAAAAAAAAATGTGTAATTAGGATTAAAGTTCCTTAAGATATAGAAACAGCCAAAATAATCTGGTTAGTTTATTTGCACACCAGCACTTATAATAAACAAGGTTTATCTTAGCCAAAAAAAGGTGAAGATATAGGAAGTAAAAAACACCCACTTGTAGAAGTTTGATAATCGAAAGTGAAAGAAAAGGATGCTCCATCTGGTTAAAGAAGATTATTCTCATTTCAATTGTTATTTATAATTACTGTTTTTATATGAATTACTCGCTTCGTAGAAACTGAGCATCATTCGAATTAACGAATGAAAATTATTAATATAGTATGTAATATCAAAGCATAATGAAATTAAATTTAAGAAAATATTTTAAACTACAACTTTAAACTAAGTTTAAAGATTTAGAGAAATTGTTATTAAGTATTTCTTAAGAAAGAAAGTTAATGTTTGTAGAAGCTGATGGATTTTTTTTAATGCTTTCTCTTTGATACGAAAGTCGTGAATTTTGGTTGTGGCGAATAGTTCTCGACGCATGCAAATCTCCTCGTGAGTCCCAACCGGTGATATATGACGATCGACGGGGTCAGAGCAGGGTCGAGGGAGGGGAGGCAGGTGGAGAGGAGGTTGTTTCTCCTCGTCGCACCCGTCCTCTTCGGAATGGACGGATCCAATAGAAAGGCCGGCTCTCCCCTTCCCGTCCCCGCTTTCTGGAAAGGGCGCGCATGCGCTTTGAACGCTATTATTCGACTGGCAGCCACTGGTTTTACTCTGATCCGATAGCACAAGTACATCCCCCTTCACTAGTTCCTACCCTATTTCTCAGTAACCCCCCCCCCCCCCTGGCAGTACCCCACTTCCTAGCAGTTTTTCTTTTTTTCTATCTATCTCTCTAATCCCCAGGGGTTGGCGGGAATTCCTACAGGGAAAATGCTAATAAGCTCTTCTTGAATGAGAGGCAGATTTATCATGGAAAGAACAGTGTTGATGGCCTGTTGCTGCAAAGATCCCATCTGCATTTCAGTTCCTTTATCCTAACTTGCTAAAAATAAAACCTGATCTTCAGTTGCTTAAGAATTCTTAATGAGAAATCCGAATTTCCCAAGTGCTTCTTTACAAAGTGTTGTTTGAGATCTGTTACGTATTACGTACATGGTTGGAAAGTTATGCCTGAAAAAAAAATTTCTACACGACACGTAAAATACGTGTAAAAATGCATAATTTATGTCATTAATGTAAAAAAAGTAATATTCAAAAGCTTGCTATAATATATTAAATAAACAATGTTTATTAGTAAATGCTATGAATAATCAAGAAGTGTAGGAACAGGTTGTTAATCTTTCAATTTAAGAAGTGTTAAACTTTTTTGTAATAACATTATATCCTTTGTTTGTTCTTCTTGGAATAATATTAATGTCAGTGTTATAATATTATGTAGTGTTAAAAAAAATTGCAATTCTAGTTTAACTGTCAGAGACTTCAATATTTGTGGTTACTTTAGACAAAAATAATGACACTAAAGTTGTTGATTTTAGTGTTGGTGGATAATCATCACAATTAACAACTGCTAAATTAAAAAACACGTTAATCTTTTGAAAAAAAAGTTCTTATAATTCATATTACATATGTATGTATGTAGGCTATATATGTTATATTTCACCACTCAGATTATTTTCATTTCTGTGATTATAAATGAACTATTGTATTAACACGGCTTTTATTTTATTAATTTACTTCCATGTAAGTAATTTATTACGCCACATAGAAATTTGTGTAAAAATTAGTTTTTCTAATTAGTTTTTGCGCGTAATTTACATAAAATATGTATCATGCAAATTTACGCGACCAACAATGATTACATATGAGATTGTAAACGATACGATAAAAATAAATTTTACTATTTGTATGTAGTACAAAACCAGGGAATTATTAAATTACAAAGTCCGATTGTCATCCCCCTGGTGAAAGTTTTAACTATAGTTTCCAAATGAAACAAAACTATAAATAAAGAGATTGTTGTTATTCTCTTAAACATTACACATACTTCACTGAACAGAATAATATTTTTATCAAAATAATTAATGTATAAATCCAACAGTACTTGTTCAGTTGTAACATAACTGAAGATGTAAGAACATAAATGTGAAAAACATTATCATCTCTTTTAATTCACATTATTTCGTTCTATAGATTCTCAAACTTCTTCAGGTAGACACGGAAAAGAATTCTTCAGAGTGAATTCGTTAGTTGTAGATATTCAATTTATAAGAAAACAAAATGTGTTGCAGCAAATCCTAATTATGATGCAGCCGATATACTAGTAATTAAGGGGCCAAACTATGTTCAAAACAGTGTAAACTACGGAATGTTTCCAAAAATCACTTATTTTTATGCTTTATGTCAAATTGTATCTGGGTTCAGCTGTAGTTTGAGCAAATGATTGGGTAGATTTTTATGTATCAGACTATTATGACGATTGGAATTATTTCTATGGAGTTAAGCTTGTGGATTTTTTTTTTTATATTCTTATGACAAATTGAAGTATTTGGATATTTTATCTGATTCTGCCTTCTTGATATTACTATCATTAGGATGGGTCGATTAAGAAAGCTGTCCTTTCTTGAAGCCTAAGAAGAAAGGCTTTCTTACGTTCTTACATAATAATAATAATAATAATAACATAAGAAATTACTACTGTATAGGCCTACATTCTTTTAATAAGCTGCAATGGCTTATTTTCTTAATTTAAATTTTATCTAAAATCCTCATCACGATAATAAAAAATCCTTAGTAAAAAACTGGATAGAAAGATAAAATATTTTTAATTAGTACCATTAGTCATTTATTTGTATATAGATAAATGACTAAAAAGAAATGTATAAACTGATGATGAATAATAATAAAATTAGATTAAATTAAATAATTAATGTAGAATAAACAGGAAACACGCACAAATAAATAATGGTAAGTAATAAAAGTTATATTTAAACAAATAATGGTACATGATTAATTTCGACTACTTCACGTAGTCCTTGTCAAATGTGTCATAAACATAAAAATCTCACAATAAATACAAAGGTGTTGGGTCGTCATCCAAGTAGGAGCCAATCATAGGCATCTTGCAGTTCTGTAAAGTTGTCATCATCCCATCAAAAAAAAAAATTAAAAAAAATTAATAATTAAATTTAAAGATTTAAACATGTATAAGAACTTATTGTTTCATAAATTAATAAATTATATTTACAATAAATTAATAAAAGTATAAAAAGACGAAAAGAAATAAAAAAAAAGTAACAAAACAAGGAAAAAAACAGCAAAATTTGCTAAACAAAAAATTTCAAAAAAAATCTAAATTAATCATAAGAAACAAATTAAACATACAGAAAAATTATTAAGAAATTAAACAAACCAAAGACTGCACATAAATAAACATTCACACCTTTGAGTTTATCATCAGAGGAATCGGGAAAGGCCATTTCGTCCTTTTTAGGGACTCATCAGCCCGAATCACCTTCCTAGACGATAAACTCAAAGGCATAAATGTTTATTTATGTCTCGTCTTTGATTTTTCATTTCTTAAATCTAAATTAACTAAAACAGAAAATGTTCTTTGAAAAGATAAAAAAAAAGGAAATCTGAAAGCTGTTATCAAAAATATTTATTCCAAAAGTAGTAAAACAAACATACAATAAACAAAGCAGAAATGAGAACAAATATATGCATATTTAAACTGCTTTCTATTTATTTATTCAGTTTTATTTTATTAATAATTATGCCTAAAAATATAGCATATAATATCGAATAAGTTCTTTTTAAATAAATAAGCTTAACGTGCAGGCGTAGGATTTAGTGAAAAAATTTAAAATTGCCCTTTAATAACTAAAGGTCGCACCCTGAACTATCATTTCGGAAATCTGGGACAGCTGCTTCAGTCTTATAGGACTTCTTCAGTCAGGTTTACCCTTGAAGGTAGCTCAGTGCGAAACAAATACGAGGAAACCATTTCAGCTCCCCGAAATGGCTCTCAAACAAAATCAACGCAACAATGATAAATCACTTTTTATTTATTTATTTAGGTGCAGTTTTATATTTTATTTTTTCACTTTTTACTTTTGAAAAGTTTTTTTTTTTTTTTAGTCAAAAAAAAAATCGTTATTATTATTTGTATAAAGTATCTGGGATAGCTGGGTTTTCTAGTATCGGTATTAAAAATTTAGAATTTCTGTAGGCTACAAGAACAGATAGGTGTTACTCAATGAATACTAATTAGCCTGCATTATTCCTTTCATCTTTCGTCCAACAACTGGTGTTTCTATTGTTGAGTTATTGTTTGTATGTTGTTGTCACGTCAGTTTCAGCTACGTCATTTCTTTATTTGTTATTTGATTTCAATGAAAGTACTATGTCTTTCTGATTTCCACTTTAATTACATCTAACCACTTTTATACGTTTCTCATTTACACAGAAATAGTTTTGACATCAAATACTTAAGTTTTGGTTAAAAAAAAAAACAAAGTTTCGCTGGTATATTAGGTTACCTTTTTACCTTTCTAATTCTTCTTAGAAACATAGAAATATGATTCGATTATATTTAAAAGTCAGTCAATAATATAATATAAAATTACTTAGATAATCTATATAAAATAAAATTGCCTAAATAGAAAAATACATATTATTTATTTTAAAATACACTAAAATTATTATTCTTTATAAAAAATATTATGTAGATTTAGGAAAATTGCTTTAAATAACATTAAAAATGCCACGTTATTACAGATTTTTTTTAAATTTTTTATGTTAATAAGTTATTATTATTATTATTATTATTCAGTTCTTGCTTTTTAGTTTTGTTCAAGGCTGAATGTAAAGGATTGTTTAAAAAAAGCAGAATTTAGGCCTTAATTTACGATTTCCATTTGCGGAATTCTACTAACTGTTTCATTATAAAATGACAGGTGGAATTGCAGTGACATTGTAATTATAATGTTATGAGCATTCATAACATTTCATTTACCATAGGCAATGTAGGCTTCTTTGAATGCTTTTGTTTTTCGGCAGCTGCCTCAAAATGGTTTTAAAGATCAGATTCATTTTAAACTTATTAAACTATAAGAAATAGAAAAAATAGAACTCTATTCACACGTCCAAGTCCGTGTAGGACGAAATCGGTTGTGCTCCAAAGTATATTTTTTAATGTATTAAAACTTTTTAGACTAGTTATGTGTGTTGGTCGTCAATTTCTTTATTCATAAACTACGTTAAATTACTTGTAAGAAATAATAGAACAAGACACTGTCGCTTTGAACCTTTTATTTTAATTGTCAGTGTGTTCTATTATCTCTATTTATTATTGTTATTTGGCACACGTTAAACCTTACTAAGGTATTTTTGACTTAATTGGATATTAAGTTTGTGGAGTGCTGTCTTTGTTTTCTGAATGTGTGAGGTCTCTGTACAACAAAACTTTAGCATTGAGTAAGGTAAAATTCTTGTAAACACGTCTATCAAGTTTTTGGGTGAGATATATGTAAATGTATGCTGGCGTAATAGTTCTATCAACTGTGATAGTTTGTACATCTGAACAAACTCTTTTGTAAAAATTTATTTGTTTTTTTAATGTTGTTTTTCTTTACAATTTAAAGAAAAAATATATAGAAACGCTAATAGATTTTGGATTGTAAACAAACAAAGTAACCTTTAATAAAATTACAACTTTCATAATTCTTTAAAAAAAAAAAAATACACCTTCCTAAGTCTTGAAGAATACAGCTAAGAAATCTTCACAATGCAGCGTGTAAAGATGTAAATACTGTGAGAAAATAACTTTAGTTTCAAATTAGAAAGACAGGGGTCGCTCGTGCGTATCGAACACTCTGTAATGATTATTCATTCATTAAAGAAAAAGAAAAAAAAAAAAATCAACCTGAAATTACGAACTCACAAGTCATTACTTCTTGAGAAGGAATTTCTTAATACTTTTATTACTTAACTTCAGGGAAAAAAAAAATAAAATTCGAACGAGTCCTTACGCAGTTGGACATGAATTGGCAGTAATCCGTCGGTGATGCATAACTTCCCCCCTACAGAGATTTAATCATACGTCATAACGCAATTCCATTCGAAGTCTGACTCGACCCTAGAGTTGCATGGATGAATTAAGCCTGTCACGGCCATCATCAGGAAGTGAGCACCAGTGCGCATGCGTCTGTTTGTTCTTTGGTTTATAGAAATCAAACAATTCGAAGAGGAATGTAGAACAGCGTCATCCGAACTTCAGTTGCGAAGAGAAACTTCTCGATTGAGTTCTAATCAATTATGGCGTTAATAGAACAAGCCAGTCAAATTCGTTCTATGGTTCTTTTTAGAACAACATAAGACTTACATAAGTTTTGCGCTTCATACAATGATGTTGCTTCTTCTATATTTACATTGAAATCATAAATTGAAAATACAGTAATCATGTAAATGGTACAAATACAATTTCTGTAAAAATATTTGCTGAAACTATCCGGACTTAAATTTTGTAATAGCTTTATCAAATTGCGTTTTTAACTCCACATGTCCTGTAATGACATGGTTCTTTAAAATAAATTTAGCTACGCACATTAAAATACATTACTATAAGACTTTTTGTTGTCAGATTTTAATGGCTTTTATGTTTTGTGATTCCAGACCATATTTAAATGAGTGATACCTGGAGATGATCTTCTCTGTGTGTGTGGATGTTTGTTTTGTGAGCACGATAACTCAAAAAATAATGGACCGAACAAACTTCCTATCTATCGTTGGAAACTTTATCGTCTGTCAATGATATTTAAATAAGTTAACGTTTTTGTATTCGATTAAAATTGTTAAAATAATCCACTTTAAAAGTCATTTGTTTTAAATGTTCATAATAATAATAATAATAATAATAAAATAACGTTGCAAATAATATTTCCACATTCAGCAGTAATTCAAGAGCCATGTTTTTTGAGACAATTAGGAATAATATCTTTGAAATAATTAGTTGCAGAATATTTACTTAAACAAGCACGTCATTTATTTATAGAGTTAATAAATAAATAAATGAAAGTTTTTTAAAAAGAATTTTCTTGCTGTTAATAAAAAAAATGGAATTTGCCGAAACTATCCGGACTTAATTTTGTAATAGCTTTATCAAATTACGTTTTTATTTCCATATGTCCTGCAGTGACATGGTTCTTTAAAATAAATTTAGCTACGCACATTAAAATACATTACTATAAGACCTTTTTGGTGCCACTATTACATCCGATCAACAGGGACATTTACACTGTAGACTCAATTTAATAATGCTGAGCAATTAAACAAACCATATAAAGATGTTGGATATGATATAATATTTCATCAATATTATACCATATCACATATTTAATAGCGGTAGACTGCAAGCTATAGTAGTACCTTATTAGTGATGGGAAAAAAATACTTGCTTTTAGAAAATATAAGAAATTAGCAGAATGGGGTTAAAGGATTAAAAACAATATGTAATACACTCAATCTTGCAAATAATGAGTAAATTATATAGGACGAGTATCTATGATTTATTTTTCATTTTATGTATTTATATTTTGTATATCTGAGTAGTCAATATGCGCTGATCTCTACTTCTCCGTTAATCTAGATTTTTTTTTTAGCGACCCATTGGGAGCTATTGTGATTTGTGTAGCTATTAACTACAAAATCAGTAGCTATTGCGTTTGTTCTGTCCGTCCGTCCGTGTCTGTCTACCCATAACAACCTTAAACGGAAGGTCGGATCGACAAACGGATTCCACCATCGTGTTCAGAGGCCCATATTACCATTTTCAGGGGCCAACGCCTCCCAATGTTCCAGATATTTGGCATTGATGTCATTATACCCTCTTAACAACTCCCGAATGGAAGGTCGGATCGACAAACGGACTTCACCATCGTGTTGAGAGGCCCAAACAACGTAGAAATAGGGTATTTTTAGGAGCCAACGTAACCCCCCCCCCTCCCCCCCATGTTCGAATTATTTCCTCTATTAGCTTAAATGTCAGAAATGCAACCATCTCATTTCAATTCTCAGCTATATCGTGATCGTTAAGTTCTCGGACTCATATGCTGAATGTTGTCGGTTCGAATCCGTGTATCTACTGTTGTTGTTTTGTTTTGTTTTCTTCTTCTCTTAATCTTTTTATCTCAAAGTCCGCGTCGATTTTTTTTCCTTATTTTACTATTTTTTTTTATTATTTTTCCTTTCGTTAATGTATTTCCTTTCTTTTATTATTATTTTTAAATTTTTGTATTATTATGGGTCGCCCTTAAATTTATGCTTTAGCGCAAAATTGCATTCACTTTTTTTTTTATAAGAAACAGTTAGGAAACTTTTAGAATAATGATCCACTAAAAGCATTTGCTAATTTGTAATAATTTTGGTTTCTGGCTTCAGTGTTTACTGCAAAAGGTAGTGAAATTTTATTTCTTAGCTTTCTTGATGAAAGTCATCTGAGTTTTCTTAGCTAACAAATAAACCCGGGGTCATTAGGGTTCACTTGTTAATCGGTATTTGTCTTACTGTTGATCTGAAATGACATGTTTTATGGAAAAGCCATTTTGGCGAGAAGAGAGGACGTCACCCACTGAACAACACAAAAATAAGCCTGAATTCCACCAAAAGTAACGTTTGCCAAGCGAATAACTCAGAGCAAAGGATGTCTAAATGCTCCCTCGATGTTCACGTCACTTCCTATCCTGAGGTAAATGAAGCAAGAGCGTTTCTCGTTGTTTTTCATTTTCTTTCCATCCCCCTTCCTTTGATAGAGGGGTCATTCAATAGAGCCATACTGCACAAAAGGACGGGTGTAGGATTTCGTTCTTGTATACCGATTTTCTTCTTCACGAGGAGATTCTTCAAACTGTGGGGTGGGAGTCGGAGGCGTTCTCCTTAGAGAAGCACGTGTTTACTAAGGAAATTCAACACTTTAATTGGAAAGTGGGTTTTCCTTTTGATGGTGAACAAGAATAAGGAAAGGCTAGCCTTGAATGATTATGAAACACCACTGATATTTAATTGTGCTTATTACTTTTGTTATTCTTGTTGAAAGCCTACAGTTCTGCAAAAAGAATACGCAGTTTGTTTTGAATCGGTGTTTGGAGTGCTAAAGCGGAAGATTATGCCACAATATGCGGAAATGTTGATAAATAAAAAAAACCGGATTCCAATTTCTTTTAAATAAGAAAACTATATTTTTAAAATTACAATTAACTTTTTTTTTTCATTCAAAATAAATGAAATGAAATTCTGTTCCCGACTTGCCTCAAAATCAAGTTTCCTCTATTACAATAAAGGATTTCTTGAATATATCAAGACCAATGCACTCCACTAAATTGCTAGTTACCCAAGACAGTAAACTCGTGTTTAAGCAACAATAATGTTAAGCCATTCTACCTGGAAGACCACTAAGCTTTCGACGTTTTATAAAGGCGTAAATGTAATATCAATCTCAATAAGAACACTTCTGTTAAAATATTTAATCCTTTTTGTTGCATCTTCGTTAAATATTCCACTAATTCATTGACATTTTCTTCAGATTAACAAAATTTCTATTTAGAAATAATTAAATAAGAACTTCTCCGAGCCTCGTGTTTTGCAAGAGGATCTTCCATTTTTTTTTTTTTTTATTTTAAAAGATATTTTGTCCTTAATTATCTTATTAATTACTGTTAATAGTAATCAGTTTGTTCTTAATTGAATTCCCGAAAATATAGAACTGAACTCCTACAATTGCAAGCAATAATGTTGACAGAACTCTGGGAGTGTTGTTTTGAAGTTATTAGAACTCATCAGTCAGTTATCCAGTTAACGAATTTCGGCCAGACAGTGCGGAGTTGGGGCAACTAACTTCACTTCCACCGACAGACAAAGCAAAAGCAAGAAAAATCACATCAATCAGAGCAGATTCTAATCTTCACTGGAGGACCACAATCTGCTATTCCAGGACCCCAATGGCTCGTCGAGTTCTTGTAAACAAGTGCTGTTTTATTCCTTACTTTCAGAAGGAATAAGAATCCATGTATTTCAGTTGTAATAGTAAACGCCATCTGTAGTGAATATTTTGAACCACATTAATTAATGAAGCTTTGATTCCTTCCTTAATTAATTAATGTACTTCAAAATATTGGAGGATGAAGGAAGCTTTGATTCCAAGCCTTTCACATTTCACAAAATTCTGTTAACACGTAAGTTAATATTCAAAATTTGTAGGCTGTTTTACGGAAAGAGTTTTCATTCATTTCAAGAATCTAATCTTTTTTTTTTAGGAATCTTAACTTTTGTTACCTACAAATTTTATTAGGATTCCAGAATAATTCTTATAATTCCTGGAAATTTCATGGAATATGTGGAAACTTCAATACTTGAATAAAATTGAACTGGTTCCTAGTATTGCTTAGTTTTTGTTTAAAAAAGAAAAATTCTTCAAACTAATAAATTGAGCATCTTTTATATATTATGTAATATTGTATTATGACGCTTACATATCATATCTCTTATCAGCAAAATACACCCTGTATTTATGTTCCGATAACGAAGCACACGAACAGCTTCATAAAAAGCTGAACAAAAATATCCTATCCAAACAAGCAACACACATCCTATATGAAAATGTCCGCTTCAGTCCAAAGAACAGAAAAGTCATCCTCGTATTTTCTTTCTTTTCTTGTTGATTAACAAAGCGAACTTCTGTACTGCGCGAATTGTCTATGAATGATCAAAGTTTGGAAATTGACTAAATACTCTGTCAGATACTTTGTAAACTTCATCTATTTTGAAACGAGAATTGCATAAGAGTAAAACGATACTGCAAAGGGATTTCTGAATTATTTTGCTTTTCGAAAAAAGAACGAAGTGACAAGACTGAGTCAGTTAAGTAATTGTTTTAACCTGTGCCTAAGAAATATAGTTATAGTTTAAAATAAGTCTTAACAAAGCACACAAGAATGTTCTTTAAAAATTATAATAAAACTTTAAAAATACATTACAATGCTGAAAGATTTCGAAGTCCTTTAACGGTTTCCTTGTCAATCCTATTGACAAGGAAGTCATTCAAGGACTTAGAAAGCTTTCGTCCTTTTTGTTTTGTATTTAAAAAAAAAATATTACAATTTTTAAAGAACATTCTTGTGTGTTTTGGCAGACTTATTTTAAACTATCTTATATAACTATGTGCGTGCTGCCCGTTCTGACGTACGGCGCAGAGACGTGGTCTTTAACGAAGATACAGACTGAGAAATTGATGGTATGTCAGAGAAGAATGGAAAGGAGCATGCTTGGTATTAGGTTGAAAGATCGAATGAAGAACACGGAAATTAGGCGTAAAACACAAATAAAAGATGTTGGTAAAGAAGTTTTGAAGAAAAAGTGGACTTGGGCAG
>JAFIDM010003189.1:11812265-11857972 GCA_023159025.1 Thereuonema tuberculata | reverse complement strand
AACAAGTTTTGTTTTCGTAACTTTCTTATACCATGAAAAATTGAAGGAAAGATGACTAAAATTAAAAAAATAAGAAAAAGGGTCTGAAGTATGTTGTTTTTTCTTCTTCTTTATATTAAGTAAGTTGAAGAATTCCAGACTAGAGTTTTTTTCACGGTGAGGGGAAGGAGAATTGCTACGGGACAAAATGCTGTAAAAAAATGTCGTTTGTCGAGACAGAGGATGAGAGGGGGGGAAAGAAAGAAAGAAGACGAACTCTAGTGACGGTCGTACGTCGTCTAGGACACGAACCCGCAACCCTTGTTCTTATGAACCCAGTGTCGTTGCGACATACTTCAGTTCCTTTGTCCGGGTCTTTGGACGACCCCACCTTTGCGCTTATGTCTGGCTGCTTTCCTCACTGACAGAAAGTGCTGTGAATGGATGCTTTACATTTCATTTACATTATATATAGAAATAGTTGCTAATTATAAACAACTCTGTAATCAGTCATTTTAAATATAGAATGGATGCAACATTTTAACTGGTAACATCAAAAAACCAGATGACACAATAAAGAAAAGTTGATACATATTCACCGATATATCAATTATCAAGGAAATAGTATCTTATTCCTCTAGACTAAGAAAATTTTTGAAAAATTTAAGATTATTTGTGAAAATATATAGTTTATTGATGATTGATTTTTGATTTAGTTATTTAAAGGATTGGAATAGGTTTGTTGACATACTGGCTCTGATTGTTGATTTGAATGACTTCATTTTCTTTGGAAAGGTTATTGATTTCTGATTGGAAAAACCTTTCTTGATCAAACTTGTATGTTGATCTTTTAACAATGCTATTCGTTGATTGGAATACTTTTATTGTTGGAATGGTTTGTTGATTGTTGATCTGGGTAATTTCATTGTTAAAATTGTTTGTTAATTATTGATTGGAAAAACTTCACTATTGGAGTGATTTATTGATTGTTGATCTGGATTACTTCGCTGTTAAAACTGTCTGTGGATGAGTGATTGGAATGACTTCATTGTTGAAATAGTTTGTCTGGATGACGTTATTATTAGAATTGTATGTTAATTATAGATTGGATTAGCTTGATCTTAAGAACTTGGCTGCTAAACCATTTGTTGATTACTGATCTGAATAACTTCATTGTTGTAATAGTTTGTTGCTCTTCTAATACAACAAAGCTATTATTGGAATATATTTTTTTGTTGGAATGTTTTGTTGATTGCTGATCTGGATAACGTCAATGTTAGAACTGTTTATTAATTAAAGATTAAAACGTATTCATTGTTTGAATAGTTATTGATTACTAAATGTTAATTAGGATAACTTCGAAACTGTTAAAACTGTTTGTTGATTGCAATACATTCATCCTTGGAATGATTTATTGATTTGAGATTGTTTATTTATTTTACTTTTCTTGAAATTAACTTTTTAATTGCTTTCGATAAATGATTGTCACACAATAAACTGAGCCTAAATCAAGGCAGTTACAGTGGAACCCCGCCATTCGTCCGCCTCTCTATTCGTACAACTCGTTATTCGTATAACTGTTTTAAGTAAAATTGAACTCGCCATTCGTACTCTTGCTCGCGATTCGGACAGCGTGACCTCGGTACTGGCCGCGCCACGCGGTCGCTTCAGTTCAGTATCGTGCTAGCTTCCGTACGCTATGCATCATCCACGCAAGCTTCGTGAAACTTTGTGATATTTTATTGTTATTTTTTGTTATTTTTATTAAAAATAGTGCAGCCATGCGTATAAAAAAGATTACTGATTCAACTAAGCCTAAAAGGAAAGCAGTGAGAACGACAATTGAATTGAAAAAAAGAAATCGTTGCGAAGTTTGAAAGTGGAACTCGTGTCTCTGACCTGGCAAGTCGCTATGGCATGGCGAAATCAACCATATCGTCTATACTAAAAAAGAAAGAAATAATAATAGAGGCCTAAATATTTATTGTTTTCATAGTTTTTATGTATTTTAGGCTTAACATATTATTACAAAGGTATATAAGCAATCATCTGTGGGTCTGGAACGGATTAATCCAATTTACATTATATCTTATGTGAAAAAATGATTCGCCATTCGTACAAATCGCCATTCGAACTGCCTCCTGGAACGGATTGTGTACGAATAGCGGGGTTCCACTGCATTAAAATACATTTCTATTCATTCGTGACTTTCTCTTATTTTTTTTTTTCAATTTGTTAAATTCAGTAACAACCAATAGTAACTACGAACAAAGAGTTATCGTTATGAGATTTATTATTCGCAAATTTTGCAAGCTATCGAATTGAAATAATTAGATAGACTCAGATTAGCAGATATTCTTTTTACATCGTACTCTTATTTTTGAAATGTTTTGTTGTTAAATAGAAAATTGTTGAAACATTTTCATAGACAGCTGAAGCTGGTACATAAAAACTCAAAGAAATTAAACTCTATTAGCTTCAGTCCCATTTTCTGTATTGAAATGTATCAGACAGTGCGTAAGAATCAAACAGAGAAAGTACTTTAGCATATCTCTTCATTTTATCAAGGATGACTTGGTTAGAAATGATGTGGAAAAGATATCTTTGGGGCCTTATATACTATGTACTGTATAAATTATACATACAGGGTGATTCTAAATTCATAGGACAAACTTTAAGAAGTGGTAGGCATACTAAAACAAACATTTTCTGTCAAACAATGTATGTCCGCAACTGCCACGGTTACGCAGTAAAGGGCGCTGTTTGGTTGTTAAGATATCCGCCCAAAGTACGAGATAGAACCATTGCTGATAAGCATGTGGCCGTGTAGCTTGTGGATTTGCGTTTGCCCACACATGAACATTGTTCACGTTAAACACTCCTTCACGTGTAAACAATGCTTCATCTGTGAAGGAAAATCATGTGCTGAAAAATCCGACTACACTTGCACTCTGCTGCATAAACCAGTGGCAGAAGTCAATGCGCTGAGGATAATTCTCAGCTTTCAATGCGTGAATTCTTTGTAAATGGAATGGGTGTAATCGTTCCTGGTGCAAACTTTGGCCCACATCAACGCTACATGCAACAGCTCTGGTGCTTGTGTCGGGACGTTCCTGAACTGTCGTAGAATGTAAATGCGACAGTTGCGGACATACATTGTTTGACAAAATGTTTGTTTTAGTGTACCCTTTGTGGTATGAATTTAGAATCACCCTGTAAACACACACATATATATTTACAAAACTTTCATATATATGTGTTTCAAAGCAAGCGTAATCTAAAACGCATTGCTGTTTAGTTTTGTTTGTTTGTTTGTTGTTTTTTTTTGGGGGGGGGGGATTCAAAGTAACGACATGTAGTCTAAATAAGTAAGATAAGACTTCATTGTGTCATTTTTTTTTTATTTATAATTAAGAATTTTTTTTTTTCCAGTAGTATTTTTTTTTAAATAAAAATTGCACAAATAATTTATTTTCTTTCTTGTGAATAAAATGTTTTGTTTTGGATAATTGAGATTCAAATAAAAACTTCTGTAACTTCTATTATTTCTTTACTAATTTATTAATAATTTTTCTCTATTCCGATATAATTTTGCTGCAATTTATTACAATTCCTGATACTTTAATTATTCTGAAGTAAAGGAATTAGATGGAAATTGCTTCTTCAATAAATTGTTGTTTTGTAAATTGTGTTTTACTTTCTATTAAATTTTTATTATTTTCAAGAATCCTGTTAGGAATAGCAACCGAATCTCTATGGAAAGCGGATCGTAATTGAATGTTTGTAATTAATGAACAATGGGCATTTTTTTTTTTTTTTTTGACATAAATTTGAATAATAAATTTGCTACTTTTTCTTCCATTTCATTATTTTTTTGTCCCGATTTTCCTCCGTTTTGTCCTGCGTTCCGATGGCCCTTCAACCTCCTCCATACGATAACATCACGGTTCGGCATCTATTGTGGAGCGGTACGAGCTCCTTAGCAACACCTGCACAGAAAACGGCGGGAGATGAAGAACTACACCCCACCCACCCCTCTAGAACAATTACTGCAGCCTCTTTTTCCATAAGAAACGCGCTTTCCAGAAATCTTGATGGAACTTATTAAGTAATGAGAGGAAAAAAACAAAACCCAAACCTTGGAGGGTGACAGTTGTTATATAACTACGTATTTATTCCACAGTTGTTCAACTTATGATTAGTTCCCCTGAGTTTAAACAATGCTCCGTAGATAACAATGAAGGAATTTATAATATTACATAAATTTATTATGAATAAATACATTTAACAAATAGACAATATAAATGGGAAAAAAAATTCTGTAACTCATTTTCTGTGAAATAATTATAAATAAATTTATAAATAAAAAAAAAATACATTTTAATCCTTTAAATTTATGTATTAATTGACAAAATTTTGTCTCTATTTTTGCATTACTATTATTCGTATTTTAGCTCTTGAAAGCAATTTATTTTTATGAAAAAATATAATCATAGAAAAGAAAAAGGATTAAAAATCATTTATAATTTATGGAAATAAAACTATGATTTAATAAAGAAAATTTAAGCACAAAAATAATAATTAGGATATTTATTATCAGTTTTAATCGCTCTCTAAAAATAATATTCTAATAATAATATTTAATAGTTCAATAAAAATTGATAAAGATTAGGCTACAATATTATGGTTGAACTTTTATTTTTCTATATGCAATGATGCCATCATCAATGTAGGCTTATTTACATTTGGAAATAATTTTCTTTCTTTCTTTTTTTTTTTAATTTTAATTGTCAATTTTTATTCAACAATGATCATTACAGTAGTTGCAATTTGGGCAATATCAGGAAATCAAAATTTTAATTATTAAATACTGAATTCGAAAAACAAGAAAGTAAACAAAAGCAGCACCAAGAATAAAGAAAATTTGCCATTCTGGGTTAATTATGGGACCGTTTCGTCCTGCCAGGGACTCGTCGGCCCAATCCGCCCTCCCCGTTAATCAAAATTTATGTTTTTTGGTTAATACTGAATTCCTTAATTAATTATAATATATTCAACAGAATTTCGAAATTTAGAACATTAAATATATTACATTTTATTTCATCAATCAATTTGTACTATTATTTCTTTTACAAATTAACCCACGATCAATTAGAATTTTCTTTGTGCCTCTTATTTTGGAAGCGTTTCAAATCCTATTTTAAGACAGATCTGTTTCTGACGAGAGGTGAAACCTCGATACTGTCTTGCCCTGGAATGCTCACAAGAAAACTGTAAGAGATTGGTAAATAGATTCTAGCTTCCCTTGAAATCTGCGTTGACTAGAATCGTAGACAGACAGAAGAAAAGTATAAGACACTTTAGAAGCATCTTTTCTAAGCAAAAAGAAAAAGAGAAAAAAAGAAAAACTTCGGTTGGAATTATTTTTCAAAAAATCTGTTTTAAGAAATTTGTTTAATTTCTTCTGATTTATTGTAGTTGTTATTCTCATAGAATTCATTTGTAACTTTTGTTGAAGTTATTACGTCGTATCTTTCAGTTTTCTTTTAATCTTTCGACAGTTGTAATTTTTTCAAAGATCTTTGAAAGATTTTGATTTCCTAAGATTTCCTAAAACAAATAAGTAAACAAACAAGAATTAAAAATAGAATGTTGTATTTCCTGCCTGGTAAACGTGATACTCTGGGAGAGCTATTTTTGATGTAGATGGGCTCCATTTTGGATTCTGTACCAAGATCTGTATCTACTTCTATCTTTGATGTACATCTTTTTAAGAGTGTAAACAAAGTGTTTGGAACCATCATACTCATCTTTGCCCACCCCTACCCTCCTCTTTGCACCTCATTTCCCCTCCCCTCCAACTAAATCAGCGTGGACATATGTCTACCCCCACCCGAGACCCCCTCGTTCGCCATCCGTTTTAACCCATCCTTGCTTCTGCCAAACCCCTACGGCCTCTGCCATCCATTTCCCCCACCCTGCTTGTCCTCCTGGGGTCCCGCTTTGTGCCCAGGTGTGAATTCCTCTCCGACTCACCTGAGTTGGGACACCCGTTCGTCCACCCATCCTCCCCACGACCACTCGTTTGCAGCAGTGATTCATGGACCCCCTGCAGAACCCCCCCCCCTCCATCTTCTTGAGTCGTTTCCAGCATCTTTCATTCAATAGTTTTAGCCTAAAAATAGATATTCTAATTTCTCTTGTTCAAAAACGTGCTAGATATTTCAAGTTCTAATAGATTTTCAGTCATTTATTCGATGACGTGAATTGGAGGAATCAATATTCGATATTGAACTTGACGTTTCGATCACTGTTGATCACCTTCTTCAGGTATAAATTACTATCATGACATCATTTTCTTTTTGTGCTTTAAAACATCCGTTTAGAAAAATATTTCACAGTAGTCTACGAACAGTTCAATAAAAGTCCTTTTGATCTATTAAAACCATTTTTTTTCTTTCTAAAAATGTCTAATTTATTCGTATTAATTAGTTTTTCGGAAGCTTCAATAGTGACACTTTTGATAATGGATCCTCTAAAAGTTTTATATTTAATTAATTTGTTGATTTCACTTAAAAGATCGAGAAAAGGTAATTTCTCTTAATTAACTCTTTCCAGGGAGAGATTCTTAAGCAAAAAATGTACATAATAAATATATTGGATATGTACATTTTTGCTTATATCTAATAAATATATTGGATATTATTGATTTCTTTATATATAATATGTTGTAATGATGTTTGTGGGAGAGTCTTTGGGATCTAAAGACAACGAGTCAAGTTCTGGAATTGAACTGAATTAATTTATTAATGAAAAACATGGATTTTTATAATATATATATATTTTATAGTGTGATTTGATTGGTTAAGTAATTAAAAATATAAATAATGATTGGACAAGAACATAATATATTTAAATTAATTAACTGATTCAATGGCTGCAACGGAAAAGAATTTAAAAATAAACAGAACATCAGTAATTAGGAAATGCAAATGAATAAAAATGAACGATTAAGGATAAAAATACAGATAAATAAATAAATTTCTAAAAAATATTTACATATAAACTGTTACAATATTATGTATTAATTGATAGAAAAAAATTATGTACATTTGCATTAACAATACAATAATAATTTTAATTTGTGCATTAAGTATTTATCATATTATATGTTTTATTATATTTATTCTGTTTAAACGTAATTACATTGTTTCAAAGGGGAGAGGTTAACCACCCTTTATCTATTAGTTAATATTCCTTTCTTAATTAAGATTCTTTCAACTGAATGAATGGTATTTCATGAAGTCAAATTGGCAATTATTTTTGTCTTTGGAAATTCTTTAATAGCCTCAAAGATATTGAACTTCTTTTTTATTTCTTTGGTTTGTAATGACTTTATCATATCGTGTTGGCAAATGTAGACATCCATCACTTGTGATAGGTATTTGCTTAAACGAATCCTGTCCACCCACTATGTCAATCACTTGGCCCTTTCTTTTCTACCCAAAATGGAAACAGTACCAATCTCCCTTCACCGTATTCCAATAGACAAGTAACTTAATTGATTTATGAAAATTTGTCTTAAAAAAGTAACAATTGTTTGAAAGAAAATAGTTAGAAGAAACAAAAACGTACTTTCCTTAGTATGTGATTTCTTAAAATTTATTTATGATATCGAAAATAAGAATATTGGATTTCAAAAATCTTATTATTTCGAAATTTCGCTAATTTGCACAGCTTCATTGTTGAAATAATTTGTTAATTATTGATTGACAGCTTCGTTGGTTTTTAATATTATTAAGTAATGATTACTATTGTTGTATAGATTTCTTGGTTATTAATTTTGTGCTCATATAATTATTCAAACGTATTCAAACATATAATTATTCAAATTGTTCATTGTTTATTTTTAATTGCTAGTAATGAAAAATAACTTAATTTACAACAACAACAGCAATAGAAATAAACATAAACTTTTGTAATAAACTGCAATACCGACGATTATAACTTAATTTACTCAGATGTATATTTTGAGGTACAAAAATGACTGGAGAAAACTCAAGCTGTGTTACCGTCATAGAGGGTTTTTTTTTTTCCCTCATGTATAAAACGTGTTTTATTCTTTTTAAGTTGTTAATTTATTTAAAGCTATCACGTTGATAAACGCCTCCTATGCAGGCATCTGTGCTACGAACAAAACATCACGTATATCAGCTGTGATTGTCTTTGATTTTAACATGATCGTCTCTTCTCAAGGTCTTTTGGAAGGAACTGACGGTTATTAAATGACGCCATTAAACTAGAGACTTTCTAATGAGTTCCTTTTTATAGTTCCTATTAATTTGATGCTTCTTCACGCCTCGTGATTACACGAAATTACATAATAACTTAATCAGGAGCACACGGGTCAGTGCTGCCACCTGCTGAGAGAATTCGGAAACCGACCTTGTTCAAGAAAGCATGCTGTGAATCTGTATTTCCTGACTGTTTTGTGTGAAGTCTGCGGGGGACGAAATCTCTCAGCTTTCTTTCAGTCATTCTTTTTAATAACTTTAGTAAATATGTGACTTTTTTTTCCTTATTAAAGATTCGCACCGAAATTATAAGCATTAGCATTAATAAAAGACCCTCTGATCTTTTCATTATGACACCTTAATATAAGCGTCATTACCAAAAAAAAAAAGAAATCTGTTGTAAAGAAGAGTCAGGATTCGATTTTTTTTTTACCTTTAAGTAATGAAATAAAGGCTTAAATGAAAAAAAGAAAAAGTATTTTACAAAGAAAAAAGCAATCTGTATTAAAAATAGTTGAAAGTATGAATTTATGCTGAAATTTGAATTATTCTAGTTTATTTAACTGAGCGAAAAAAAAATAATTAAAAAAATTGAAAAAAAGAGTAATTTAGATATATAGAGGAATGTGAATAATATGCAATAACATTGTTTATTTTATGGCAAGGTTACATTGACGTATTTTATAAATCGTTTTATTTAATGTAAGATGTAATGTAGAAGAATTGTTACTTTAAACCGATATAAGTAAAAATAATTCAGCATATTATGAACCATCAAGAATCCCTATCTAGTCTCATTAGTGCAAATTGTTATACTTCTTATTTATTTTTTATTTATTTTTTTATTTTATTATTTTTTGTTTGTCAGTTTTGATGCTATTGTAAATATTTTTTTTACATGTATGTTATTATCTTAAAAATCTTAAAAAAACCCAAAAGCAATTAAATATTTCAGAATTTACAAGTTTTTTTATTTATTTCTTTTAAGAGATTCAAATCAGTGTTGTATTCTATAAAAGAAATATTTATAAAAGACTTTTTTATTCACGTAATTTCTTCAGTTTTTAAACAATTGTTCCAGCGATAAAAAAGATGTAATTAATTATATTTTTTTCTTTTAACCTGTTTTTATCTGATTTTAACTTTTTTTTTTCTTTTTTGTTTTTTTTTAGGTAAGCAAAAATTATACTAAGAAAATTGTTCCATTTAGCTTTCGGTAAGTTTTTAAGTTACAATTATGTTCTTAATTAATTTTTTTTTTTTATAAAAAGCGAAGTTATGTTTTTTCCATTCTAACCAAATGAAGGCATGACATTTTTGTTTGACAAAAATCATAAGCATGGAACAGAATTAAAAAATGATCTGAATTTACTCTGTAAAATGTTACTGTGATTAAGATATTTTAGTATATCTAGATCAACTTTTACATTTAAAAAAAATAAAAAAAAATAAAAAAATCTAAAAATTTTTTACGTTATTTTGTAATGAATAACATTTCAAGCTTGAATTACTTGGCATCATTAATAATAATTATTGACTAATAATTAAAATTATCTATTACTAATTATCATTATCACTAATTTTTTATATATTAGTATTATTTATACTATTTATTATCATACATTAGTCATGTTATCACTAATTAAAAATTATTGTTAATGAAATAATAATTGCTGTATTGTAAGGACATGCTCCCAATTGGATGTGTGATGATAAAAACCATAAATTCAAGACGTGATGTCGTGTTAGAAATTTAAAAAAAAAGAAAATTATCAGTCAGCTAAGTTTAAATTTTCATATTTACGTTTTTGAATTTCTTTGTTATTTGTATCTCATTTCATCTGTTTGAATTAGAGTTAAACCTGTGTTTCGTCTCAGATTTCTGTGAAAATTGTGGAATGATTGTTGCGGTTAATAATGGATACTGACTCGTGGTGATTTTCTGTTACGTCACTGCAACAATGACTATTGCTAATTACAATTCCATTGTTTTGGTAATCTAATAGAGTATTATTCTTAGTCTCCCAACAATAGCTGACAGAAATCGGAGAGGGACTTTGTGGTCACGATTAAATGAAATTGATGGTATTGTTTTGTATTAAAAGTTTCAAAAATAAACATTTATATCATTAAGACATTGAAAATATCAATAGAGTAAAGAAAAAAAGAAAAGTTTTGATCTATTGATTTCAAATGTCTTCCGACTGCGTTTTTTTTTTTTTTTTAATTCTCCCTTTCTTCTTGCTTCAATTATTCTCATCGCTATCATTTAATGATTAATTTTAAGTATTTTACTATTAATTATCATTGTATCTAGTATATAGGGTGTAACAGAACTCTCTGTACAAATTTTAATGGGAGATAGAGAGCAGCAAGACAAACCTTTTTCGTCTGAGTGTATATGTCCGCTGACGGCAGCCTTCGGTGCTAGAGGGCGCTATTGTCTGACCACCAAGACCGCCCGATTTAACACCTATCGATTTCTTCCTCTGTAGACACATGAAGAACCTCGTGTTCGACATTTCCATTGACTTAGAGGAATACTTTGTCGCAAGAATCGCCGTCGCCGCTGCAACTGTTCGCGAAATGCCGGGAATCTATCAAAAGTATACTACATCAATGCTTCGATGCTGCCATGCACGGATGGTTGTTGCCGGCTGCAACTTTGATCGCCTTCTTTGAATTAATAGGTTCTTGTTTATACTTGTTTCATTCATATAGGTTTGTCTTAGTGTTTCATATATCTACTCTAGCCGATCGCAGCGCCTCCAAATAGCACCTTTGACACCGAAGGTTGCCGTCAGTGGATAAACATTCATAGACGAAAAAGATTTATCGTGGTGTTCCCCATCTCCCTTTAAAATTTGTACAGATAGTTTTGATACACCCTGTATAATGACTATCATTACAATAATATTCAATTATAAATATTTTATTATTTAATTTAATGACACTTTAAATTAAAACCTGCTCTTTATTGTAGCGTCTACATGATATTTGGCGGAATTTAAAGTCATATTGGACCAAGACATCTAAAAAGATTAATTTATCTTAGGCTTATTCAAGATTACTGTTTTCATATTATTTTCACGATTTTAAGCAATAAACAAAAAAATTTGATGCTAAGATTCATTTTAGATTTCAACTAAAGAAAGTGTCTTCGTCTTCAGTCTTTGATACTTTCATCATAAAATCTTGATATTTTCTGTTATTAAATGCTATTTGTTTTTAAGTGACAATTTGTCATCAGCAGATGACACCTTGTTATTCATTTCCGAAGCTTCCTGTTTCTTATCTCTTTTTTTATCTTAGTTTTGCCTAATTACCTCATGAAAACTTAAAAATTTGTAGCTTCTTATAATAATGTATTGATGCGTGGTTCACAAGGTCAAGGGATTAAGGGATTATCTAGCATCGTGGGGATTAAGACTGTTTCTGGAATGGAGGTCTCACTTGATTGGTTCTCAACACAGGCGGACCGAGGTGAGATTGGTTTTTGGCTCTGGACATCCAAAGCTATTGTCTATATTCTTCTGTTGTTGTAAATAAAGTAAGTCAGTAGTTACCTGTTAACCTATGTCTGTGCTCGATAATTTCAACAATGCAATAATATGGTATTAAGACTTAGGTATTACTGTATATACTAAGTATCAAACTACAATTAATAATATGCCCTACAATCTTTTCCGTAGTGTAGTATGATATTTTGGACATTATATATATAGTGATAGAAGTAGAATTCTTATCATTTTCAATGACAACAGATCTATATGTTTTCATCATTATTCCCTGGAAGATTCCAACCTGTTATATTTTTCTGTTATTTTTATTTTTTTAGAGTTGATGAAATACGCAATTAAAACGTTGCCTTATATTTTATTTCTATCCAATAAAATAGTAGTAATGTGAATAGAATCGAGTATGTAGGATAATCGTTGGAGATAGTTAGCTTTTCTGCTTGCTATTGTTACCAGCTTATTATGTTAATAAAATCAGAGACAACTATAGAAAACAAGATAATATTATATTTCTGCCATGTTTTTGGTAAGCAAAGGTTAAAAAAATTAGCACATTGTGCAACAGATTTCTTTAAAATCATAAGTCACAAAAATATCAAAAATAATTGCGCATTAAAAAAAAATTATTGTTCTACAGAACCAATATTTGAACAAAATTAACAAGTTAACGTTTCTGTTTGTTAATTCTACATTTCTGTTATTTTATTTTCGCATATAAAAAATAGTGAATAAGTAAGTGAGATTTGACCTATGAGAAATATTATTTACTAAAAATACCCTTTTTATATCAACAACAAAAAAAATGATGTGACTTTCAAATGTAATCGAGAACCTTTTTGATCATTTAGTGAAATGCAGGTCGTGAATAAAACTCTACATTTACTGAGTATTTTAATGCTTTCATTGCAAAGGAACGCATTTAAGGGAATCTTTTTTCAACTGGGACTGGTGATTGGTGGTTTTCAATTCTCACATTTCAAACTCAACGTGTAAGCCTAAAAAAGCGAATATGAAGAAAAAAAATATTGCTAAGTTAGGTAAAGGGGGGTTGTTCTTAATTATCTTATATTGCTGTATCTTGTGAAATTTATGTTAGTTACATTTGAAATATCCTAATATTGCATTTGAATTATCTGAAGTGAAAATTAATAATATGTTTAGGTAATTTTTCTCGGTTTTAGTTCGTATGCCAGTAAAACATATATTTATATCTTTAAGTCTTTTTCTGGAAAATTAAGTCATCAAATTCCTAACCCTAGGTAACAGTATGCGTTTCAATTTTGAATCTAAAGATGGTTCAAAAATTGACATGATATGCAGAAAAATTCGAATTTTCTTGAATTTTGTAGAAACCTTTGTAATAAAAATGCATCCTAAAGAGAAAATGACAAGAAAGTTGAAGAAGTAGCGTAGTTGGTTTTCAATTGTCTCATTGGTTGTCCCCTTCCGTTTCTCACCCAACGATCCCGTAATGAAATTTTATTGCTGATTTCCGAGCGTTGTTGAGCAACGTCATTGACAGTGCATTCCACTCGTTCCTGTTATTGCGCATGAGTAGAATGAGTGACGTCACTGCACCAGCGAATACAACAAAGGCACGAGAGGGAAAGCATCGAATTCCGAGTCTTAATTTGAATTTTCCACGGCGGAGTTGGATTTCGACACGAACGCTGTATTTTGTGACACCTTTTCTTCTTGTACCTTGTGTGAAGTCCTCCATCCTTCCGTTAAAATGAGCAAGTCGTTAATGATAATAATAAAAAACCGGTTTTCTTTTCTTTTTCTCGAAAATCAAGAAACCGTTTTTCCTTCTAAAACGTCCATTAAGCCTTTTCTTCAATATTTTTTTTTTACTGCACATTCTTCGGCGTTTCCAAATCCCTTAACGAATAACGAAGCCACTGGCTAAGAAAATAAAATTCTCTTGTCGTTAGGTTGAACAACTGGAGATAAATTGCAGACAGTAATAAGGAATTTGAAAAATAATGGACACATAATGGATCCTTGCGGTATTCCATATAAAGTTGAAAATATTTCGATTTCATTAGTATCAATTCTACTGTGACATTAGCTTTTGCTAAAAACTGACTGTAGCGAAGTCAATAAATAAAATGCTACAGCGATGAAGAAACTTACAAAAAAGGAAATTTGTAAGCTTAATATCTGCAGTTCTAGTCGGAAGTCTAGAATATTCACTGATCGCTAATTTCCAATGACTTTTTTTCACTCACACACATGTATTTTTTTTAATTTAGGTAACATTATTATGAAAATATTTATATTACATTCTATTAACAATAAAATTAATAAAAAATATATAAAGAGTTATTGATTTTGTGGTAAAAAAAAAGAGAGAAACGCTTTTTTTTTACGCTAAAGTCATTTCAGTGATAAGTTCTCAACAAACTTATTAAACAACATTAATGGCAAAATGATTTTAAAAAATCAAAAACAACCCAAACTTATAAATTTTATTACACAATTAATTTTGTATTCAAGGAATGTCGAACGTAGGCTGAATAATAATAAATGTAATTTGTAATTAGAATTTTTAGCTTTTTTTTTTTTTAATATAGGTACTTTTTAAACAACAAAAGAGATTGTTGAAAACAATTTTATTTTTTAAAAAAATATTTTCTGGATTTAAATTAAATGTTAAAAAAAAGTGCTATAATATATTATAACGTTATTTTCAACAGTCTTATTAAACATATTTCAAGAAATGTTATTTCGTTAGCTGTATTAAGGGATATTATCTCCTTTAAATTAAAAGTAAAACAAATAAAACAAACTAAAAAAACAAAATTTAAATTTAAAATTTACTGATTTTTTTTTTTAACTTGACCCAGATAACAGTACAAAAATTTTTTTTGCTATTATAAATTCAATTTTCTTAAGTAACTAGTATTATTTTCTTGTGGTCGGAGTTTAATGTAATTAAAAGCGTTAAGATTTTTTTAGCGCTTAAGATTATTTTTTTTCTTTAACTTGTTTTAAGGGTTCAATTTTGCTTTCTTATTTTGATACTATCTTTCAATCCACGACCATAAAAAATCCAGAAGACCAAAGAAAAAAAAAGAAAGAAAAGATGTACTTGTGGTTTCGAATCACGAAGCCCTTGCCTCCAAATTCACAGCGTGTGTAGATCGGCTGGCAATCTGAGTTGATACGCTGGCTTGGAACATGCGCAGCCGGGAATGAGGGCCCGATGCCGGCAGGAGATCTCGGCGTTCCCCGCATACAAGATGAGTGATAACAGCAAGGTTTTTCTTCTTGCCCCCAACGTTTGCTTAGGCAGCTTGAATTCGTTTTAGGTGACTGTTCCAATAGCTTTCAGAATAGGATTAGTTAGATTCTAGCACATTAACGAGCAAATTTCATTATTATATTTTTTAATACACATTAAAGAAATGTCAGATCCTGTTGTTTCTGTATTATTTTCTTCATTTCTATCTATTGATATAAAAAATTAAAATGACGAAAAAAATAAACATGAATCTTTTTAAAGTGGAAACTAAATTTTTAGTTGGTTTTATTTTTTCGAAGAATTTCCAAGAAAAAAAAAATCAAGAAAATTGGTTCAAAAGCTTATAATCTGGACATAATTTTTCTAAAAATAAAAATATGCCAAAACCGAAAACAACCAATTTATAATTACATATAATTGATTAAATTTATTCATGTTTAGCATAAAAAGAATAAGCCATTAAAAATACAAGTAAAATATTTTATGAATATGATATTTCTAATGTCTGTGAGGCAATTACACTATTTATTATAATAAGTTAAACTATATGTTTTTGTAAATACTTGGTTCTGCCAAATTTGTAGAGATCTCACGATCTGCCAACAGTAATTCCAAAAATAAGTTTTGTAAGCGAAATCTTTTATTTTTTGTACTGCCGTCTTCTACTTTTCCCGCCATCATTTTGCTCTTTCTTTCTGTTGTCATTCGATCGAACCACTGAGAGGTCGCCGACACTTCCGCACGGACTGCTGCGACAATAGACCTCAGCAACGATACTCTACCACTTCTACAGACATTTCTGCACGAGACAATAGACAGGCTAATGTAATATTCCAATAGACAAGATGCTAACCCGGCTGTAATGAAAACTTCGTCAAACCCATAAATTTTTCGATAACGTATTCTCTGGAAGTATAAGTTACAATTAATCATGATAAAAATACTAGATTTAAAAAGTAACCATTTACTGTCATCTGTCTTTTGAAAGACTGAATTTTTAGAAAAAAAAGATTAAGAAAAAGTTGAAATAACAAAATCTAAGCTTGTTTACTGATTTTTTTTTAGATTTTAAATTAATTGCCAAATTCTGCTTTTTTCTTTTTGCCTCAACAAGATTTTCCGTATAAAAGGATAAACCTTAACATGTATAGTTTTAATAGTTGAAAGATCTGTGTTAAATAATTAGAAACCTGAATTTTTGTTGATACAATCCCAAAATGTGTTTCTAAGTTAAAATATCTACTAGGTCTTAAAATAATAACTCATGACTTATTTTTCTTAGCTCTTCTTCATCAACTTCTTAAATGACAAATTAATTCTAAAATGTTAATTTGTTATTTATTTTGATAAAACTTGTAAATTTTTCGTTAAAGTAGGAAAAAAATCATCGTAAATTGATGATTTTCATTTTGGTAGGTAAGTTTTTAATAGCTTACATTTCAATTTTGTATAAAGTTTATATAAATAAATTATCGAAAACTTTATTTTGAAAATTTAATAATAATGTAGTTATTACTTGATGGCTTTAATTTCTTCAAATGCATATTGGTGTTGTCAGATTGTCATTTATATAGTATGATAAAGTGAAAAAGGCTTTAAATTTGGAAAGTTCGACACGTATAACATTACCTAAAATTACAAATTGTATTACAACGACATCAACCTTCAAACGTGTATCGTGCCAGCATAAATAATACATTATCGAATTACCAAATCCTAAATTTTATAATATGTAATTTGGACTTTACAAAATATATATAGATTTTGCTCTGATGGAGTTTTTCGTTGAAAATCGAAGTGAAGAAATAAAGAATTTTTTTTATGTATTATTGAGATAAAGTGTGTGTTGTTATTGTACAGATTGTTATATAGTAATCATTCCTTGTTTTGAAGCCAAAATAGTTATTTAGAAAATATTAGCTCTACCAGTCGTGGATCAGAAAGGTCCGTAAATTCTCGTTTTAATGAAATTTGATGTTGCCCATCCAATGTAACTCTATATAATTTGACTCTCTGGGCCAAAGCGATTCATTGCCAAGATCGAATCCGATATGGAAGCGAATCAGATAGCGGGCGGTAGCCGCATCTCGGGGCTTGTGACAGAATCGATGCTGCAACTTTTGGTGTAGATGCTTGAGATGCTGCATGCATTCCTACAGATAGCGACAAAGGCCACCCCCACCCATCCCCCTTTGTCATCATTGTAGATGAAGTGGACATTCCTTTGCCGGATTGAGGGGGTGGTAGAGGTGCCTTGACCGTACGTGGCCTCTCCGATCGCCAGTATGAATCTCCCCGCACTTGCTTCCTTCAATACCGACAAGTCGCACAATAAATATGGAATGTGTCTTCGCAACAACTGTATCTTGGCTTTCGTTGTTCAATTGTTCTCTCGGAAAGCACATGCGTGATTAATCGCCTACAAGTTTTAATTAAGTAAAATGAATTTAAGAAAAAAAAATCATCAACCTATACAAGGAGTTGTAAAGGAAATTCAAGCGATTTACCACTTTAGATCAATTAAAGTTAAATTTCAAAATAACTAAAAAAAATATTAAAGCCAATGTAGCTGCTTATGCTAAGAATGTGGCAAACATTTAACTTAAAAAAAGTTGTCTTACTTCAACAATCCAAAGGAGAAAATTAAGAAAAATATCAATTGAAAGTCCTTGACATCTAACAACGTCAAATGTTAGCTTTATATTTGGTCGTGTTTTATGGGGTTACTTTTCGAAGAGGCCAAGCACCTAGACCCTACTGTTTATTTAGGGTCAGTATTTTCTGTATTGTATTGAAAACTCAGGAGGTATTGTCTACTAAAATATTGTCATGTGTAAAGGTATATACTGACTACAATTCATCAGTGTTAGTCTTTTAATTTTGTAGTCTTTCATAGACCTTTTTAAATTCCCTGAAACCATTGTTAGGTGGCAGATAATTACAGAGAATCATAGACTACATTCTATCTATATAAAATTATTGTAAAACAAAGTAGTGACAGCGATTAGTAAACCAATCACAATGCTTCGCAACGGCTTCTGATATGTAATAGGAAAATATAATTGATATTGCTTTAATTTCCTTATTATTATAAATGTGATTGTTGCGAATGCAAAAGGCGCAATTGTTGCGATTGTTGTGATTGTTGCTAATGATAATTTATTGATATTTTAATGATACTTGTCCACAGACAGACGGATAAAGCGGGATTAGAAGGATTCTGATACAAAGAAGCCTAAAAAGAGAATAATTTTGTGTAAAATTCATTGTTACACTGCTCTAATAGAAAGAAATACATCAATTTAATCATTATCCATCTAATAATAGTTAATGATTATATTAATTTACAACGAACTAATAATTGAAACAAAAAGCAAACACAGCAATGCAAAAATATGCTTGGATTATCAAACACTATCAATTTATCTTTGAAAAAAAATTTGTTGCTACTATTTACGTGAGTGTTTGCTAATTTCAAGTAATAAAAATCTGTGGAAAGTTGCACTTGAATAAATTGTTGTCAGTTTGGAAAAGTATTTTTTTTTTCCAAATCTCAATGGTAATTCGAACATATTTTAAAATCATTTTCTACCCAATGTTTTATTTACTTTTATTGTTTGAGAAGTTGTTAAATGCTTTGTTTATCAACAAAAAAGAAATTATTAAAATTAATCTTGACAATTAAACAACAAAAACTAAAGCGAAATAAATAAATTAAAAATTAAAAAAAATTGAGTGTAGAGAAATTTCAAGTTTAAAAATAAAAAAAGGATTTTGAACTTGAAAATATTTTTATTTCTTTTAAAAACAAATGACATTTATCAACAATCTCTAATTCATTAGATCTGAGATTTCTTGGGAAAAAAAAAACCTAATAACATCTTTTTTAAATAAAATAAAAATCAAAACCTAATAATATGTTTTTATCCTTTAGCACTAAAGCAGAATGTAGGCAGTTATAATTATTGAGAGTTTAAATTATATTAATTATTATCTTATTCTTATTACTAAACATTCCAGATGTTTAGTTGGTTAAATTAAGTGTAGATCCTTCAAAAAAATTATTTATTATGTTTAATGAAAAGTAATCAATTCTTTATCATTAAATCTCAAGTTTATAAAAAAAAATAATAATCTCAATATGATTCTAGCTATAGCATAAATTAGCATGTAACATGAAATTCTAAAAAATATTTAATTTCTAAAATATCACCAAATATCATTATTATCAAATTCTAATTAATTTAGACAAATTAATTTGGAAATTAATTTGGATAAAAAAAAATTAATGTTAATATTTTCCAACAAAAATTAACCTCAGAATGGAAACATTTTTGTTATTTTCTGTTTGTTTCCGTAATTATTCGGTAGATGGCGCAACGTGGTACATTTCAAACTTTCGCTTCCCGTATCGATTTTTGACACATTCCGGAATAGCAACTGCGGAAACATCCGAGTGTAAAGCCGGAAATCGAATCCTCAATGGCGGCTGGGCGTTCTAAATATGGTTTCTAAACATAAAACTTATCGGGAAATTAAACTTTATCATATAACTCATAAAATAGACTATTCTGTATTTATTATATTCGGAATCCGTCATTAATTTATTAATTAGGTCGTAACATATTATAATACGTCATAATCACACTTACAGTATCATTACAGTAACAAAATTTAGATGACGATCGTAGTTCTGCAGTTAATTCATTTTATTAACTGCATTTATTTACTGATTTCTATTGTTTGAATTGATTATAATTGGAAAATTTTGGAATTATTTAAAGATTCCATCATTACGACATTTTGATGTTAGAAAAAATCCATGTTGAAATCCATGTTTAAAAAATGGTATCTCCAAGATAATTTCTTTCAATATCTATTACATGTAAGCATATTTTGTATTTTGTGGACACGTTAGGTTGTAATCATATTTCTGATATTTTTGTATTGATCCGGGAGATATCCGTTTCTTGTGCGTCCTCCTGTGATTAAAGGAAGGAAAATATAAAGTATCTTACAGAACTGTTTTTAAAAGAAATTTAATTTAATTTTTGAATTAAATTAAATGTAATTTAATAAAAAAATTTCGTTTTCTTTGAGTTATAGGCCTACAACAAATCGCAAATTGTAAAATTTCAATTTATTTGTTTTAGGATTTTTTTTTTTAAACAGACCGCATCTTAGTAGGTTTGTAACTAACATGTATTACAATGTACGTATATGGCTTGATTTCTATTATATAACCGTAACGTTGAAGAATTATATATGAACTTTTATTTTGAAAGTGAGATAATAGCAAACATTGTCATATTATTAGAGAACTATAAATATATTCAAGATACATCGTTGTGAATCATTGCTTGATGTGGTCATTGTGGTTGACATTAACGCTTGTTTTGTTTCCATTAGGTCGTCCCAACAATTATTAGTGCTAAGTCATTTGTTGATAAGTAAAAGAGTGATTATGTTACGAATCATCGCCTGTAAATCAATTTATTATATCGCTCTGTGTAGTGAAGTGTATGTGCTTAAATTAATTCCTGAACCACCTTCTACCAATTGCTTTTCTGATTTTGGTTAGGATTAATAATTAAAGCCTCTTCCAATAATCCCTTTACTGTAATCGAGAGCAAACATTTTCATCCGCAAAAACCCCGCGCCTTGTCCGTGTGTAAAGGTAGTTTATTAGTCAAACAGTATCATTCCTCTCTTGCCATTCATTCGGTGGTGGAAGCTCTTCGCCAATCGTTAGGTTCTATATATAAACAGGGCTTCTTCTCTTCCGCTTTTTCTTCGGTGCAACTCATGCCGTTTGTTTGGTGCTTGCCAAGTGGGATAGGGGATGTTTCAATCCCCCCCTCCAATCCCACTCCTCCTCTCATAGGAGTGCGTCTTTGAATACAGCCTCTCCCTTGTGCAGCTGCCTGTGAGGGGCTCTTTGTTGCAGGGGACCATCGAGGCCCAAAACGACGGTTGAAAATTTCAAATTAATTTATCCACCCCACCACCAGTCAACCACATTGTGACAAGCTTCAGATAAAAGAAATTCTAAAAAACAAGACAGTCTAAAAATATAGATTCCTTAAAAATCTTACCAATTCTTGGACATTGGTACTAAAGCAGTATCGTTAAAAAGGATTCATATTTAAGAAATCTATTTACATATATGTTAACTCTCGTATGTATGTCACAGTGTAAAACTTTTAAATTACTTTCTTAATGTATGGTTATTGTTTCTGCTTCCAACAAGAATAACTGCTCAACTATATAATAAATGAAAAGATATGGTTGAAAATTAAGAAATATGTTTAGCAAAATAGTTTTTGAAGAAAATTTATATTCATTTCTTGATATATAGTCACTGTTTTCCACTTTACACCAAAATTGTGTTTGAATAAAATATGCGTTATTGATTTCCCAGTAAAGGTCTTGTTTACCACATATTACCATCAGCAAGAATAACTAAAGGCCTAACTATAGAACTAACTATAACATTTTAATAACGTAATAAGGTTTTTGCAAGAATACGAGACGGTTATCCGTCGCGTCGCTCCGGAAGCCTCGCATTCTTAGCAGAAACAACATTTTATTTATTCACAAAAACATTTAGTACACTAAAATCTAAAAGTAAAAATAAATTAAAGTTTAAATTCTAAAGAATACAAATTTCCTCAGTTGAGTTGACCTTGCAACAATACTCTTGTTGCCTGGCAATGCACGTGCGACATTACATTGTTGCGGACAGAGTTGACCTTGCAACAATTCTCTTGTTGCCTGGCAACACACGTGCGAAATTTAATTGTTGCGGACGTAGGCATACAAGCTAATTTTTAATAATCTAGATGTCTAAAGACTTAGTAGGCTGTGCATTTCGTTATTTAAAAACACATTTGATTGTGTACTTAAATTTGCTGAAGATGGATTTCGTATGAATAATAGAAAGTGTGTGTATTTTTTCTTTCTATTATTTTTAAAACTACATGAATTATATTTGCACAAAGGTTTTCTATCATAAATAGATATCCTAAAATTTTAATACCGCGTACATTCATCTTACGTTCATTTCTCAGAAAAAGGTCAGAAGATCGTTTAAATTTTATCCTATCTCCGTGATATTTGATATTGATTGATAAACTTCAGTGATTGCATACAAATTTTCATGCAGATCGATACAATATTTGCGAATTCTCTACGGATTGCTATTATGATTTAATACTTCATTTCTTTCTTATGGGAAGGCTCCTAAAAATGGAATCTTTATCTTTGAAGTTCTTCAAGAAAAAGAATTGATTTGAGGTTATAACAAAAGACTACCATCACAAAAGAATAGTTTTAGGTTTACAAATTCAAATTATCAATTGCCTTAGAAATTGTGTTTCTCTAGAACCTTCGCACATGTACACACACATACACACAAAAAGTCCATGCCTGACGTGGTTTAGACTCTTGTCCCAAAAACTTACGCCACCGATCACTGTACGTAACTCCGTACCGTATTAAAATGAAAAAATATATTATTCTATATATAATTGGACAAATACTTAAATTCTTCTTTTGAATTATTAATATCTTTGTATTTTAACAAACAATTATAGCAATATTTTCAGTAGTTGTCGACGAACATCTCAATAAAGCACATACGTTTTTAAGAACAACCTTTAATGTCATTTTAAAAATCAATAAATTTAATGTAAATTTCTTTTAAATTATAACTGTACAAAAAGTAGTGCCTAATATATTGATAGCTTTTTGAATTTTTCTTTTTCAAGTTTTTTTTTTAATCTCTATTGAGGAATTAACTGAAAGTGTAAAATTAAATAATTAAATAACATAAAATAGTATAAACATATATTTCAGTTCAATAAAGCAGTTACAGAGATCATTATCAGCAACATTGCTTAACTATAGTGAGTCTATATTCATACAATTATAATTCATATTCGGTTTTGTTTTGTTTTTTAAAAAAAGACGGACAAACACGGTAATGATGAATTGTTTCTTGTTCGTCGTCATTTTCCTGATTCTTTTAATAAACAAATCGACTTGAATGATTTGGACTCTTTTTATAAAAGGGATATATTTCATTTTGCAATTGCTCAACAATGCCGTGTTTAGCCCATCGATAAAAACCTATTATTGACTCCATTCTTGTTGGCTTGCTGTGAAAGTTGGCGCGTTCCTTTTGGGTTTTGTGCTCTAGTCTATCAAGTGGTTGTTGTTCGCTGAATGAATGTTACAAATCAAGTGTAGGAAAATCCATAGAATTCCGATAAAAGACCGAAGTGTGTGTGTATAGATAGCTATGGCAATGGTAGTCTTTGATGCTTTGCTTCATCCCATCTCTTGACGATTGTGTGGGGTTTTGTAAGAGCAGCACGCTGGGTATACAATACTCCCTTTTTGCATATATACGTTCCTTTTCATTCTAATTCGTCCTCTTCGTTCTATGCTTTCGTTCTCTCTTTTCTTCTCCATTCTGGGGAGAGCATTGTGACGGCACAGCGGCAGCCACCATGGATACGGACACAATGATGAGCTGTGCACCATTGAAAGGCATTTACGCACCAAATTCCCCCGGTCAGTGCTGTTTATGAAGGTTTTGGTGACTGAGGGGGACGAAGCGAGAGAAGAGCAATAGAGTTCGGAAGGAGTGAATGCGCCGCCCGTATTCTCCGGGTAATATTGTATCCGCACATTTTTATGGAGACGCGGATTGTATACGCATTGAGAGCACTGTATGGGGGGAATTGTGTATGTCGAAAAGGGTACGTATTCAGAGGCAGCTATATAACGGAGACGAGTGAAAAGCAGATCTCTGTGCGGGTGGAAGCAGCCGTCGACGCCGCACTCGGAGTGGGCGGAAGGCTGGTGCGCGCAACTCGGCATCTCGGCGCAGTCCGGTATTGCCCTGCGACAGTTCCGGGTTTTCAGCGACTGATATTTGGAAAGTTGCAGTTGCGGGAGATATTTTTCAAAACGTCTTTTCTAAGTATCAAGCTATTTTAAGAAAATGCGGATGGATTGACGTAAACCGGATATTTGGCACAGTACTTTCCCATCATTTATTTGAAAAATGAGGATAGTACTTTTGTGGATAATAATGATAGCTCTCTTCAAATTCAAAAATTTGTAAAGATATTTCAAGTTCCGGACAATTTGCGGATGCGGATACTTTGAAGTGACCATAAAAAAAATGGCAGTTAAATAGCAAATTCTGAAATTTGGATATTTTTAATATCTGCTTTCCTTTTTAATGTTTCACGAATTATTTTTATTCGTAAATCTTGGGCATATTTTATTCGTAAATTTTGGAATAAAAATTCCAAAATTTCCCAAGATAATATCTTGAAAATTTGTCGTCTGTATCTTTATCTTCCGGTCCAAGATATTTAGGTCTTTTCTAAATAATGATCTTTTTTCTAATTAATAGCAATCATACGAATATAGGAAACCACCAAAGTAAGTTTTCCACATAGAAGATTATGAAATAGTTGTTGATTTTGTTAGCGCTTAAGAGAAGGTAGGCTATGTCGAATTTTACCACCAAAAAAAAAAAAAACTCATGTAATTTTGAATTAACTGTTTATTTTTTTTTAATATTATTTAGATTCGCTTAAATATTTCACACTTTAATTTTGTAAACTCTCTCTTGATATTTTTGACGTAATTAACTTATTATAATCAATTACTTAAATTTTATTTTTTAATACAGTTTTTCTTTATTTCTCATTAAAAGGCCACGGTTCTTTTAAGTCCGTGAGTAATTACCTAAATTACTTTTGATTAAATTATAACTTATGGTTATATGTAATATTTGTTATCTAATTTTCTCTAAGTCGAGTTCTCTTTGAACCACACGAATTGCTATGAGGTTTTGTTCTTATATCCATAGAGAATGTTCTATATTCATAGGAATTCTAATAGTGTTTTTTTTTTGTATCTGAGAAGACCTTTGTAACATTGGACGGTGATATGGATTTACCTCTGCCGAGAAGCAGCGTATCTTCGCGGGAAGACACAGCTGTTGCCGCCCTGCTCCGAGGATACGTTCATTTTATTGAAAACGTATGGAAACCTTACAAACTTTATATTTTGTCGTTGTTATTATTCATTATTATTTTGTTAAATTTCTTTTTTAATTGGAATTAAAAAGAAGGAATGCAACGCGAATTTTAATTTGATCTGATCCCGTTCAGTTTTACATTGTATACTGGTCTGGATTTTAAATATAGTAGCAATTCGTTATATATAAAGTTTAAAATTTAAGCAGTTTACATTTAATATTTAATATCGTTCGTAAGAAATGTATGATTGTTTCGTAAAAAATTTAAGAACTTTCATTCTTTCGCGTAGTGTGGTTTATTTGTGAGGGACAAGCACCCCGAACGAATGGCATTGCCTTTCACAGGCTTCTGAAAAATAAATGTATGTTTCGTCAACGAATTTTGACGGAGTCTGAAAATGACAAACTAAGAGGTGCTGTGAATCTTAAAATGCACAGTTCTTCGCTAAACACATCTTCAGCGTTGTATAATTAATCTACTATGTAATACGACACTAGTAATAATAATAGTAATAACAATATTCGGGACATTGACTTCCTGTGGCCTTGGTGTTAAGCCATGATTAGAAGTGACAGGCCCGGGTGCTCGGACAATGTGTATTCCAGCATGATTAAGCCATCGTCCGACCACGTAATGGCCTCCCTCAATTCGCCACCAATTTATGCCATCAGACCACGTTAATCCTGCACCACTGCAAAACTACTTCTTTCTTAGTCTTTCACGTTTTCAAAAAGGATATTTTGGGCGATACGACATTTTAGTTCATAAATTTTGTGACAATTTCAGTTAAACTGTCGATTAAACACACATGGAAATTGATTAAAAAATAATGGAGTAAAATATTCATCAAAAAGAGATTTAAAATACCGTATTAAAACAGTAACATGTTGCTTTTTTTGGCGGAAAAAGTTTACTTACATATTATTTAGCTAAAATTATTGTTTAATTTCATTACTTAACTTTAAACTGAATTTTGTCAGTATATTGACGTTACTGTGTAGTTTTAGAATTGCAGTCCTCAGTAAATGAATTAACAATAATAATAAATGAGGTAATAATTTGCACGTGCTGCATCATTGTTTAACAGTTAATAATCTTATTATTGTTTTTTTTTAATGTCAATCGTAACAAAAAATAGAACATTTGTTCAACAGTCCTTTGTACGCAGTTGATATGAATTTCATGCAGTAATTTTTAATCGTTTTAATAAGAAAATGCAGCGGAAAATTCAGAAATAAGCGATCAAAACCGTTTACGATTTCTATTAGATTCAACGTTTGTCTTGATATAACAATTGCATTCCCAATATTATAGTAATATTTTTATAATAATAATGTTAAATTTGCTAGTATCTTTTTATCGTTTTATATATAATATATTTGGCCTAGATGTTAATTTTTTATTCCAAAGTATAGGCCTAGTTGAAAACTCCAATGCAATTTTGAGTGACGAATATCCGTAACGTCTTGATGACGTAATTTAAAAGAATGTATTTACGCAGTTTAATCATATTTCTTATTGTTTTGAACATATTCTGTATTATTAATTAATTTTAATTGTTAATTTCATTCCCTTTAATTAAGAAAAGTTAGTCCAGATTTGAATAAAAATGAGTTTTACGGGGTTTTCACTGAACATTATAATGACATTTGAATTTGTATTTGACCATTTGAGCGCAAACAGAATTTAATACTGGACTTTAGGAGTTTATTTTACTACTTCAAAATTAATTTGCTCCAATTTTATAAAAAAATAAAATAAAAATGTAACGAAGCAAAATGGCATATCAATGTTTTCGATCAATGAGAAGTTTGTAACAAAAATGATTTGAAGACGTTTAATTTGACAAGTTAGGAAACGAATTAACTTTAAGAAAACGACGAATCACGATCAATTTATGAAAGTATTGGAGTCAAAATGAAAAAGCCATCTTTATATAAGATATAGCCTTTGTTGTGTGTACAGCATTTTAATAGTTTGATTGTCAGTTATAGAATCAATGTAAAATTTCTATTTTCTTTAGCTATAAAATTTAATTTTTTTTGCAAAGCTATATGTCGAATTTCATTTTTGAATTAAGAAAGTGAAAATAAATAATGAAATTAATATAAATAATTCATCCATCTCACTACATTTTCTTCAGTAACTTGTATTTAATTTATTTTAACACAATAGACCGAAATCATCTAGAATTTTCTCTAGCAGATAGAATAAAAGAATTCCTTATAATAGTCTTTAATTAATGTCAGATTGCATTGATAATATTTTTAGCAAACTTAATACGAATTTAAATTTAATTTAATTTAAATAATTATTAATTCGATTTAGGCCTACATTTTTTTTAAATAATTGATATTAATAATAATCAGTTCTTTAAGAATCCCATTAAAATTGTAATTAAACAAAAGTGATTTTCTTTATTATTTTTTTTTGTTTCAATGAACCACAGTCTTAATTATAGAATAATAATGTATTTTAAATTATATTAATATTTAGCCTACTTTGCTAATCAATTAGTTATTAATTTATTTATTTTTCTTGTCGTAATTATATAGGTAATTAATAGATAATTAACTCCAAAAAATTAATAATTTTAATCTATCTTCTTAAACATATTATACAGAGCTACTCATAAATGGCTGTCTTTTAAAACTTTTGAAGCTGTGAATGTATCTTCTTGAAATTTGGTATTCACATATAGGGCTAAGAGTGGTTTCTTGAATATTTGTAAAGTTGAAAATTTTCAAACTTCGTTACTTGAGCTCTGTGCGAAATTCCCGTAGAACTGTAATAGAAACCAATAAACAACTCATTGACGGCAACAATGCATTCTAACAATGCACCAAAATCCCATTTTAGATTTGAGCTTGTTTTAATTTCATTGAATTAATTGGCTGTAGAAAACGAGGATTTAATTAATTTGCGTCAAATGGAAAAATTGTAGACTTTGAGTAAATATTAATTATATTCAAAATTAATAGATTTTATAATTACTTTTGTTGTGTTTCATGATTTTAATAATCAAAGTAAATGTACAAAGAACTCAACATTTTAGAAAATAGATGGCAAGTTCTTGAGGACTATAATTAAACTTCTTGTTTAATTAAAATTACAATGTTTTTTAAATGTTTAATTCTTTTTTTGTTTTGCCTGAAATTTCTTAATTTACTCATTTTGTTGCTTGTATCTAGTGTTGGGAAATGGGTTATACACAGAGGCTGCATTGGCTGGGTCCATTCGCCCCCGTCACGGCCTCATAACCAGTAGCATCTTGCAGCAGTTGGAGCCTGCTGTTCAACGAAAAAAGAGCTCCAACGCAATTATTGCCGGATTAAATCCTGCTGAATCCGATCAGATGTTATTATCACAGCTTCTAGTATTAATCAGCGTAATCATTAATCTCCATTAAGACGCATCAGCTCCGCGATGTTTTAGTTGCTTTTCCCAAGCCGTGAATTGCTAACCTTTTGCCGACGAGAATTCTGGCATTTTACGCGTTGCAGCACCAAAAGAAAAAAAGGGGGAGAAGCAGGCAACTAAGCGAAACGCTTGCAAAAGAAAATATACAAAACAAAGCAGTCCACTGAGCTTTGGCTTAGGCCTCACATCGGCTTTGCTAATAAAAAGGCTGCTTTTTCACTTACAACATTTTTCATGAGAATTTAGGTTCGTAACTTAAAAAGTTTAACAACAGGCTAAGGGTTAAAATATAAGAAGACTTACTAACTACTTCTCAGGTCTTTCGTTTTAGTCTGTACGTTAGAGCTAAGTTAAAGGAAAAAACTAACGAGCTAAGTTAAAGGAGAAGTTAAATATGGCTACTTTTGTATTTATCTTCATATTCTTTATTTTAAAAATCCGTATCTTTCAACACTCGAAGATTAAGTTTTATCAATAATGTCGACCAATAGCTTCTTATAGCTGATGAGAGATCATAATTCCGAAACAGTTCTAGTAAATAAAAAGAGTTCGGTTTTTTTTTCAAAGTTGTACATTATTATTATTATTTTAAATTCTAACTTAATTCATGATTCAGATGAAATTTGTCTCAAATAATAAGTATTATTGTTGGTACACTAAATGCTCCTCCGTTTAATAAACACTAAAAATATAAAGTATTGGACTCTTTTATCAATTCAAAACGTTGAGTACAGCAGATATTTAATGACGAAAAAGTTTTCATTAATTTTCATTTTCGTCTGTGATCTCCTTGTAATGCAGGAATGGCAGATTCGTGATATATTTTGCTTTATTTTCTATTTGTTTTACTTAAATAACGAGTCATGTTCTTCAGTTCTACTTATCTCTTTATTAATCCTTTAAGGTAGACGGTTGGGTCAGCCCTAGGCCCTTTCTTGAGAAAACATGTTGAAAATAAAAATCCCTTTTTTTTTTATTAAGTCTCTGCAGAATTAAAAGTGACTGCGTTTCTTATGGGTTCTGTATCTAAATCGCTGTTACTGTGATATGAAACCGTTCGTGTTCGAATTCGCGTGGATCCTTTCCTTTTTGGTTAGTTGAATGGCTTCTCATGCTCTGTCGTGCTGAAGGAAATGAAAAACCATCCGAATTTGTGTCCACGTGGAGTACGTAGGAGTTGCTTTTTATAAATCCATTCAACTGTTAAAACTATTAAAATAAGAATTGTATAAGTTATATGCAAATACAGGTTGACTTTCGAAAATCCGGCAACCTCCGGACCTGAGGAGTGCCGGTTATTTGATGGTTATATATGCTGTATATATTGAACAGAAGATGTATAGTCCTTTACAGAAAGAAAATTAAACACTAAATATAAAGCAAATGAAATTTTAATGTTCACCAACTAAATAGAACAGTTCTATAGAATTTTAGTTCAACCTGAATAAAATACTTCTACAGAATTTGCGCACCGAAATCATGCCAGAAATCTAAAGGAACCGGATTATCGATGGCGGATTTTTGAATGTCAACCTGTAATTAAAATTTTATTTACGTAATACAATGTATTAATAATTTTTGAAAGTAGAATATATTTATTAAAAAAAGGAAGTATCATATATACCGTATATGATTTTATATAGAGCATAAATTATAGTGATTTACAAATTTTAAATATACCCTTTAAAAAAAAAAAAAAATAGAAAAAGGAAATTAAAATAGAGTAAATGATTAGAAACTCAAATATAAGTAAATGTAATTTAATAATTTATTAAATTAAAAAGAAAATAATAATATTTTCTCTATATAACAACTGAAGCAAATCAAAATAATTCTATATTGAAATAAAATTCAAGAAACATACATTTTGGTTTTAAAATTTTGGCTTGAAAACCGGCTCCTGGTAATGTTTGAACTTTTTGTAATACATTTTTCAAACCAAAATGTGTATTTCTTGAATTTTATTTCAATATCTTATTAATTATTATTAACATGTTAAATATCTAACACAAAATAATTCTAATAAATAAATAACAGTTTAGAGAAATGTAATCAAAATATTTCATCGAAATTTCAGTTATCATTGAATTTCGGATATTCTTGATTTTTCTATGATTAGAATTGAATAAAATTTCGATTTTTTTTTTTAACTATCTAAATTAATTTAAATTTAATAGTATTTGGTTTCAATTAAGATAGTTAGTTTCATTAAAACAACTTTATCTATTAAGATATCTATGATCTGAAATTGAAATCAATTGATTTTTGTGAAAGTCCAAAGGGATTATTCGCGTCATTTATTATTAAAACCTTCGTTGTTTAAAAAAATATTAAACCTCTAATGAAAGCGACTGATTTCTTATTGTGTTTGTAGGTTGAAAAATAAAAATGTGTCATTACTTTTGAAGATCGTTATTGTTTGTTGATTTCATATTTTATCAATGGCTTGGTTTAATCTGTTCTCATTTATTTCCTCGTGCAACATAAACGCGTAAATGAAAAAAGAAAAACGTCTCCCTCCCGTAAATGCTAATACAGACCTGGAAATCTGTTGTGAGCGGTTCTTCCGTTATTACAATCTCCATCTTTCGAGGCGGGGGTGGGAGGGAGCTTGAACCTTGTCATGAGGCTGTCACAAGGCAATAAGAACGATCTGATATTCCGATGTAAGAAAAGTAATTGAATCCTTTTCCCCTCCTATCTTTCAGCTACTGCTTTTGCAGAGCCAACCAAGTGAAAATAGTGGAGCTCCAATATGTCTCGCTTCCACACAGCACAGATCCCTATCGTAACCCTTCCCTTTTTGGTTCGCAATCGCGTTTGGAAAACCGTTATTTTTTTTTTATATAATTGTGTTGTTGTTTAACAACTTTAAACAAGGTAATGAATAAGGAATTGTTAATTATAATTATCAAAACAAAAAGTAATAATTTTACTTTACTAAATACTAGTTTATCCATATTTGATGGGACCGCGCCCTTTTCGGATAACCGCAATTCCGGATAATTCAAAATATACTTTATTAAACATGTGGGCCTTCATTAAAAAATTACAGTGAACGTACAGTTGACGGTAAGGCTATTACCGTAGTTAGACTGTGATTGTATTGTTGTCAAGATGTAACTATTTTTGAATCCTTTTCAATATTGATACACTGTACTGAATAATATTATTAATATACTATAAATTTTTAACGTGTGTGAAAAAAGATTTATTGAATTAAAAACAACACAAAAAATATTTCAAATTGATTTTAAAAATATTATTAAAACATTTAATAAAATACTTAGCACGTAAGTCTTTCGGCTCCTACTGTCTTGATCTTTACCCATTGGTAGTTCAAATTGTCCTGATACTATCAGTAGAAAACTTGGTCCCTAAAGTCCGAGTTTACGTTTCTTGAGATAATCCTGATGTAGGCTTTTGAATATCGAAAACGGACTTTAAATTTATAATAAAGATAGCAAAGGTTTTGTAGGGAATACATAATATGTAAATCCTGATGCCCCCAAATAGAAAGATATTCAGAATGTACTTTGTACAATACATTATTTCTAAACCATACATATCTTTTCAGATGTTCTGACAGGGCCGTAGCTAGGGACTGGCGAACTGGGCGGCCGCAAAGGGCGCAAAACGGCTGGTGATATTAACATTATATCTATCTTTTCTCTCAAAATTTATTGATTATTTGCACATTTTTTGATGAAAATTGCATTATTAGTATGTTTACTGCAGTTAGTAATAATTATAATGATGTTTTGAAAATGATAAGTACATTCTAGGGAGCAGAAATTGTTGGTTACCAAGGGCGCCATTTTGCCTCGCTACGGCCCTGCATTCTGAATACAAATATATTAAAAATCTACATTATACAACATTTAAAGAATACCACAGGAGAGTAAAAATAAATCATAGTGATAAGTATACATTTTATTTTACTCGTATGCTTGGTTGTCCAGATATATTGTATACTCCATTATCAATTTTAAGCATATTTTATTTCGTACTTCAGCCTAAAATAATAAATATTTTATAAAATTGTTTATTATGAATGATGCTACAATAAGGTTGACTTGGATTCAGTAACAAATAACTTATTTTATCCATGTTAACATGAAATATTGTCATTAGCGATTTATTGGCTGGAAAAAAAAAAGATTTTATTCTATTATGATGGATATTTATTGAATTTCAATTTGTCTCTTTATTTTTTGATGAAAGTCACCCCTTTTTTTCTTTTCCGAACGAAGGATCGTTTTTTTTTTTCCTCCTCTTCAGCCCTTAAATAGGTCATCTATCGAATTTTGTGGGTAGCATGCTTACTAACCCTGCGCATTAAGTGCGTACATGCATACGCAAGGAGAACGGCCCCCACACGGCTACCACAGCGTAGGACTACGTAGAAATTAATGGCATACGGAAAGCCGTGTGAGTGATTGTTTTACAGTGAGTGATTTTATCGTCTGCTGCGAAATGTCAGCGCGGTTTATTAGCGATGATTATGGAACCATTGCTGCTATAAAGGCTAATGAATGTTAGGCAGACAGATTGCGAGAGAATGGCTGCGGAAGAGAGGGAGGAAGGAATGATAAAGTAGAAAGAGGATGAATAAGCAGATGATACGCGAAGGGAAAAGAGATGGAATAATAATTGAATGAATGAATAATGAAAAGAAAGAAAAGATAAAGATATCTTTTAAAGTTTAATATTTATAACAAATGCCTCAAAGCAAATGTCCTTAAGAGACGTTTGGAATTTCTGTAGAAGATAGTGATTTCCATTGTTAAGAATCAAGAGTCTTACAAGTAATTCTAACAATTACATTCTGTAAGATCAGCCATTTCATTGTTAGAATCGTGTTGTCAGAATCGTTGATCTTAAGGAAGAAATCTTACTATAACATTAACATTTTGTAGATTATCAGTTCCATTATAAAAATCGCATCAGAATCTGAGTGTAAACGAAGTACTTTGTAATTTCTAATAATTACATTCTGATAAACAATGCTATGCTGCAATAAATCAACAATTATAGTAATTCCGTTGTTAGTGATTTTTTTTTTTGTTAGACTGTCGATCGCAGCTCAGTGGAACCCTTCCAATTAATGCATTTCTTTGCAGATCAACATTGTCATTGCTAGAATGAATTTATTAAAATGTGATCTCAGCTCAAAGAAAGTACATAGCAGATTCTAACATTTACATTTCACGGAAAATCATTAATTCATGCTTAATTTTGTTAGTTAATCTTAAGGAAGCTTGCAACAATTAAATTCTAACAATTACATTCCACGGAAGATCAATTACTACATTTCTACTTTTACTTGTCAATATATACAATTACAAGAAATTTTAATAATTACATATTTTTTTAAAGACCAACAATTTCCTATTATTAATCGTACATAAAAGAAAATGTCTATTTAATTTGAGTAGTTAAATTTTAATTGTGTACAATGGAAAATTATCTGTTTTCAGCAACACAATGAATATCCGAATATCAATCCTCAGTTTATTTATGTTCTTTAATAAGAGTCTCAGACACAATTCACAGGATTGTGTCTCTTGAAGCTTATGTATTTAAAGAAGTTCTAATTTCAATAAAATTCTAACTTACTTTTTATTAAACATTTCCTTATTTTTTAAAAATATAATTTAACAATCTTTTTAATGAAAAGTTAACACATAGTTTGATTGAGAAGACCATCTTTAGTAATTTCTGGTCCTTAGGAAATTTTGGGGATTATAATTAGAACGACTGTAAGATTAGTTGGCAGAACCAACCCCGAATCTTAGAAATGCTCGAAGAATGGAAAGGTTCATTTGACGCATACAGTAATTTAAAAAAAATATCAAAATGTCTTTTGGCCATTACAAGATTGAAATCTATTTGGATTACAAAATCCGACTTTGCCATCTTCAATCCGTTAGACTATGATAAGCCTAATCTTGGAACTACACTGTATTGTGAATCTGAAGGGATCTGTTTTTCCCTTCCCTTGTTTTCCTTCTCCCCTTTCCCGATCCATCTTCTTAAGTCTTCTATCCTTTCCTTCGAAGTCATTCATGTTGTGGTCGCAGCGGAAAAAATCCGACTCAGGCGCGAGTACAATCCACGAGGCGATTCCACGCCAAAAGCAAATCATATTCGCGGCTCCGTTGGTTCCATTGGCTCGGAACGAAAGCCGATCACGACCCCAGAGCGAGTATCCTCGGATGCACATGCATTGCCGGACGTGCAGGGGTAGGGGTTTAGCGGAGAGATGCTGGGGGAACTTCACGCTCGCTCTGCATTTGTCTTTCTGTAACCCCCTCTTGACATAATATCAGTGTTAACAGTAATTTAAACAAAAGAACTTTGTTTCTATAAAGTAAAAGCTTTAAATAAAGTATTATTTGATGGTATTGTTATATGTTTTATCAATAAAACAATTATTACTATTTTGATTTCTGTAGCTTCAAGAAAGATATTTTTTAATATTCAAAAAATGAACGTTGCGTCCGATTTTTGCTTCCCTAATTTTTTTTTGGTTTTTAATAAATTATCCTATTATTAAAATAAAATTGAATTATTATTTATTTGTATTTGGAATTTTCAATTATAACTTAGTTTCTCAGATGTCTGTGAACAATTGTTGGGTAACGAAAAGTGCCATTGTCACTTGTCTGTTAGATCAACGTAACAATGAAATGTGATAATTAAAGTCCATTATTACAGTGACCTAATAGAAAGAAAGCATTCATGAAGGTCATTATTAACCATCTAAGCATGGTCTTCAGAAATCTGAGACAGGCGATAATATTTATAAGTTTAAATAAGGAAATTGATGTAAATCTTACTAAATGAAAAAAACAAACAAACAAACTAACAAACAAACAAATAAAAAAAACTGATATTCATTCAATGCACATACTGATACTGTATATCAAATACTTAGGTACCTACATTTGAATAACATCATCTAATCGCTTATGGTTAACTGTAAAAATATTTTTTAAAATGAATGAATTTTTTTAAAGAACTTCAATTTAGTTTTCAAAGTTCGATTTAGTTTTCAAACATCTTTGGTTGGAAGAGGACGCCGGAAGTAAAAGACTTCCTTTTATGAACTGTGTGCCGGAAGTACAGTAGCTCCCTCTGAATCATGATGGACAAGAGTTGGATGATTGACTAACAAAAGATTTTTTTTTTTTTTTTTTTGATAAGGGCAGCTTCAAACAAAGACAAAAAAAAAAAATCTTAAGTTTTGAATGACTGTCTCAGTCATTCAATTATTAAATTATTCAATTAAACTATTATTAAATTATAATAATTTAAATGTAGTAATTGAAGACAAACAAGAGTTTAATAGTTATTGAGCATAGTATATAACTATTAAACTCTTATTGTTTTTGGAAGTATAAGAGTTTTTTTTGTATATTTGGATGGACTACTGGTACATGTCTTTGTTTACTTTCGTAATTTCCTGTTAAAAAAGGCTCTGTTTATTAGCAACTTTGTTGAAAGAAACATATATGGTATTAATGCTAGAGTTAATGTTTTTCACTTCTTTACGAATTTTTTAAAAGTAAAATTAAGGAAATCTCATAAGAGATCTTTATGAAAGAGATAAATAAAAATCCATTACAAGTCAGCTTATGTCAATGAAAACTCTACAACAGTGGCTTCGTTATTCTTCGTTATACTCTCATCAGCCAGAATTATCCAGTTAGTCTCTCACTTTCGCACTTTCTATTGTGAGATTTAGATAAAATTACAGGGATAAATTTCCAAATCAAATTCAAACCTTGATCAGCTGTTTACTTTAATTTGTTATATTTTTACTTAGAACGTAACAATTTAAAATTAAACGAAGCAAAGCAGATTCATACTTATTAGCACTCATCAGCCAGAGTATAACGAAAAACTAACTAGATGAACGGATTTTGTATTCATTGATATCTATTTACATTCTTAACTCACATAATTGTATCTTTGTATAGAAAACAGTTGGTCGTTTGTTTGTATGTTTGCAGCACGAGCAGGGCTTATGCTTCCCTATGCTTACATTGTGAACTGACAATGCAAAAGGAGGAAGGACTGAAGACGTTTGTAAAAGGAGGAAGGACTAGTATTTCCATACTTTTTGTTATGGAATACCGTAACAGAAAATATAAAGGTTTTTACAAGAGAAGGAATAGCATCGTGAAATGAATGTTAAAAGGCAGACTGACCATCATAGTAAGAACTGGACATCGAAATGAGACTGGCTCATCTTCTCTGAGGGAGGGATACATTGTTTGCATGTGTGGGATCGCAAACGCAGCAGAGCACCAAGATAACATTGAGGAATATCGTAGTAATTAGAAATTTATAAGACAAAAATTGTTTTTCTTGTATAAGATATAATAAAAATGCAATATTTATATATATGGATATACATGAAATTATATTTTTCTTTAGTCTCATTACATGAGTACAATAAGATCACGATACATTTTTGGTTAAGTAAAGATGACACATATATAATGAAGATAAAATGCTTAAGTTATATATAAAAAAATATAACTTGTACATAGATTGACAGTAATATACGCTGTCTATGTAGACTATTTATATTTTAATTCATCTACATTGCAGACAATATACATATTACGGATATATGTGTAAGTCTGAAATATAGGCGATAGAATAGGTACACAAGAACATATAATTTACAGTAATGTATTATATGGGCTATATAATATAATATATACCCTGACAGAATTGTGGAATTTGTTTAAAAAAAATCAATAGACCAGATTTCTGTTTCTTCAAGGACACGGTCAATTTATCTTTACGTCATCCGAGACATTAACGGAAATTTAAGTAAAACTAAAATTTAAAGGCATTAACTAATTTAGAAAAACTAAAACACAATATTATAAGACTTTGCTCTTAAAACTTTAATTATAATTACTAAAAAACTAAAATTATCTTCATTGCAGACTTATTAAGAAAAATAACATACACACACATTTTATATCTTACAAAGAATACAGTTTATCAGATATATGCAGATGATAATATTAAGAAAATTATGTAATTTTTACACATTGTTCAAAATGTATAAAAATTAATGTTTCCAGTAATTGTTATCTATTCAATTAGAAATTATAGCTCCTAGTTTTATTGAAGAGAGCTTGAACTCTTAGCAAAAATTGGATTTTAGCTAAGCCTATTTTTAAAAACTGATAATCCGTGAAACAGGAATTAATTTTTCTTTCATCATCCCTTCCATCTCTTTACCCATCTCCTTCGAATAAGAAAGGGTGATTAAAAGCTGTTCCAATCATTAGGTAGGGGTGTGAACAGACTGTTTCTTTCGAATTATTCCGTATTAGGAGCTTCTTCCAATTATTTTCAGTCGAGAAAATCCGGGTTCAATTAAATCTGGAAGGACAAAGAAGAGGCGGATGGGATTATGAGAACACGAACAAAAAGAAAGAAAAGAAAGGGAAGGAGAAAGAAAAAATCATTCAATTAGATCGCAGTACAAAACTAACAGAAAACTCCATAACCGCATTTGACAAATCTAATGATATTATGCAGCTAAAGAGATGTTTAAATGTTCGATACATTACGGCATAGAAATGGAAAAATATTCAAGCCTATGATCGTTCCACAGTTTTAAATCATTTACAAAATGTAATTTTATGAAGCTACACCCGTTGAACTTACATTTTACATTTTTGAATGAATGCTAGAAAAACATAGGAAAATAAGTGCACATCCTATCGTTTTTCGAAATGCTTGCACAATCTTTAAATTACTTTAAATTGAATGACATAAATTTAACTGATTTAAAGCAAAAATATATTTGGGTTGAGGGGCCAACTCTCAAACGTTTTCGAGATAATTGTCATTGTTTTCATCGGCTTTCAAGTATTAGCTTTTTAACTTCCTTTGCGATTTCAAAGCAAATATTCTTGTGATATGATCAGTAAGTTATTGGGCTGGAGATCTTTATGAACATGCACATTGAATTACAGCATTGTTACGTAAATAACTTAAGATAACTACAACCCTTTATTTAAAAAATACATAAACGTATACCAGATGACATATATAATGGAAACTTTCAGATCTCTTTGTTCATGAGGTAATACGTACACAAATACAAATTTCCTTTACTTTTGTTTTATAGCTTAAGAAACGGTAAAGGATTTCTTAAAAAAAAGCAACAAAAAACCTAACCTAATGAAAAATTACTTAATTTGAAACGATACAACTTTAATTCAGCTGATTCCCATGAGTTGGTTTTGCATTTTCTGCTGGCTTTATTCATGTCTAGCTCTGATATCCAGGCTATTTCAATATTTCATTTGTATAATTACGGCTTTGAATTAGATTCCGAGTTAAATGTTTGACATGAATAGCATGCTTTCGTATTCCTTCTTCGCCACATCGTAACTTCCTAATTACGCTCCCAACCCCCTCTGGGAGCAGGAATAAAAACTAATGTGCCAATCATTGCGAATGAATTATTCTAATTGATTCTAACATTGGAAGGGGCTAGTGGAGTCGCTTCCTCTATGGCTTGTGTGATCCACTTGCTAATGGACTATTATTTGTCATTAATATGCAGTGATTCCCTAAACACTAGCTGCTCCTCCTCCGGACGGCTTTTCTCCGAACCAACCTTCCGGTTCAAGATTCTCGCGCGTTGATGAAAATGAAACGAAATTGAATTTTCTGAGAAATTTAACAAGAAACGATTTACAGAAAGAAACGAAGAAATTCTGCCATGAGTTTCTTTGCAAGAAATGTAAAGAGCTTTTCTAGAATCTCCCACATTATTGTTAATTTTATTCTAAGAAATTCTTTGCAAGTAAAAGTAATGTATGATTAGAATTTTCCTAAAATATCGTTAATTTTTATTGCTCTATTTTTCTTCACGCTTGGATTTAGTAAATTTGGATTTGAGGCTTACGTAAATCGATTGAAAATAAGCTAAGCATAAAATAATGTTTAAAAACTCATGATCATTAGTCAAAATAATAAGTTTCATAAGTCAATAAAATGGAGAAACAGTTTCAATTCTTTATTAGGCCTGTATTTACATTTTTTCTTTATTTTGTTTTTTATAAGACATAACTTATATTAACTCATGTTTTTAGGACTAAATGGTACAACTTGAGCTTAGGTTTGGAGGATATAAATCTTAAATTCATTGTTAGGTATTAACTTTTTATTTTAATCAGTGAAATTATTATTCCACTCATTTCTCCCCTGTGATATGGGGTTGGCGTCAGGAAAGGCATCCGGCCGTGCCAAAACTTTTCTTCAGTTACATAAGCGATGCTTGTGCCGACAGCGACCCCACATGTGTAGGAAGTGGAAAAAAGCTGTAGTTGAAGAAGAAAAAGAAGAAGATTATTCCACTAAGTCAGCAGTCACAAATTTCATTTTCTAAGCCTTCAAACGCAATCTTCAAACGCACTTTTTCTGAATTTTACATTGAAACCATCAGATCCAGCAATAAAACCATCCGAATAAATAATTACCACTCCAAAATGAAGCTGTTATTAGAACCAACAGCTTATAAGTTCCTGCAAGAACATAAAGTATATTTTCCATTAAAATGGCGTCCCTCAAATTTCCTTTTTTTAGTCAAAAACAAAAATACGCAAAATAATACAAAGGAAAAATCTGTGTTTACTTTTAAATTAACATCTATCTTGATCAAACTTGTAAACGGCCGTTGAGCCCAGTTGAAATCCGGTTGTGTTATTAAATTTTAATATGTTTAATATTTTTTTAATAATTTATGTGTCTGGTCTATTTAATCATAAACCATCAATTTCATACACGTTAAAAAACAAACAAAAGATGTAATATCTATGTTAATATAAAATATTAGAAAATTTTCATTTCCTGAAAAAAAAAAAAAGGTAATTCGGATTAAAGGTCTGAAAAAAATCGAGTAAATCATAACAATTCCCTCGTACAGCATAAAAGCTTTAAGTCATTACCAATCATTGACTAAAGAAAAAATGTTATTTTTTTATTTTTATTTTTAAATGCATGTTTATTATTTGCAAAGAAATAATCGATGTGATTATCATTTTACACAGGAATCAATATTTCTGTTGTTCGGAGTTTTTTGCTTTTCTTCGCTGGAAAGAAGCAGTCAAATTAGTTGAGAAGAAAAGATGAAAAAAATAAGAAAAAGGAGAATGAGTAAAAAAAAAATTGGTTAAATAAAAAATTTTGATAAAAGAACTTGATTCGGATTTGGTGTATCGATCATAACTTTTTCCCATCGTTTTCATTCCCTTTTTTTTTTTTTTTTATTCAATGATGTTTTTCTACCCTTGGTGAAGGAGAAGGTTGTTTTTCTGTTTTTCTGTTTTAATGGAGAAATGCTAATTAGTTCGTTATCTTTCTCTTCTTTCTCCTTTCCTATCTCACTGTAGGGTGCATCTATTCTACATCTATCTTTCTCTATCCACTTTTTTTTTTAATTCTCTACTCTCCTATAGTTCTTTTATCTCCGTTCATTTCAATTTTTTTTTTTTATTTATTTCTTGAAGGATTTAGTTAATCTAGAAATTTTACGAAATTAATTCACCCCTGAAGTAATTGTTTTTCTGAATTTTTGTGAATATTTCGTCAGGTGAAATGACTAATATATGCTCAGGAAGCATCTAAAGATTAAGGAAGACAATCAATAAAACTTTTATTACTAAACGATTACGTGCATTTGTATTTTTAACGGTGATAGCATAGACTCCAAATTTACTATAACGCAGGAAGCAATTTGAAAGGCTAACTTTTTGTTAAAAAGCAAAATTAGTGTCTAATTACAAATAATGCTTTGATTAATCGATATTGTTAAGAATGGCAATGTTAATTTAAAAAGTTGTGTTTACTGAAAAACTTAATTTACAACTTCTACAACAAAAATGTGAGATATTTAAAGTTTATACAATAAAACGAAATATCTCTGTATTTTATAGATCGTATAAGTAATCAACGTTTTGTGTTGAGATATTGCACTTTGCTTGATGTAATTGCTTTGGAAAATAGTACAAACTTTTCGTAGTGACTATGTTTCCAAGATTTTTGTTTTAGTGGTAGATTATTTTGTTTATTCGAAACCCCCCCCCCCTCAAGACAGCCTTTGCAAGCCTTACACATTATGTAGCATGTATTTTTGAAATGGCTGTATAGAATAATAATTTTAGTTCTAAACTAATTTTTCTTAAATTTGTATTATTAGTTTAATAATTAAATGATAGATAATGGAAATGGTAGTTTTTTTCACTTGGCTTATAATGATTGTTTTTTTGTTTTTTTTTATCTTTTTAAAAACAATTTTTTTCTTTTTAAATTTTTACTTTCCATTATGTACTACTTTATTGTTTTTATTTAATGAATATGAATATTCCAAAAGATTTATAAGACTTTTTAATTATATTTAAAATAGAAACTTATTATATTAAAATTGCGATAAATTACGAAATAATTTATTTAATAAATTCATAAACTAATTGTTGCATTTAGTTTAAAACAAAAGTAAACGTAAAATCATTGATTAGATGGATGTATTTGAAACATATACAAAAATAAAATCACTCAAGAAAAGAATTCTATGTTTCTTTTAATATATTACAAAAATTTTTAACAATTTTAGTAAAAAATTGTTAAAAACTAAATCTAACTTATAAATCCAACGCCGAAATTTAGACCTAACTAAGCAATAAAATGTCTTTTTCGTAACGATGTTTTTGTCTTTTTAATCCCAAAATTGACCTCGGTCACGATTTTAGGTCCTACTTTAAGTTTTACCGGTGAAACTGATTTAAAATTAATGAAAGGATTTGAGAATAAGCAAAGAAAAAGAGACATAAGAAAGCCAATATCTCTGAGGTAGTTGTTTCTTCTCGATCTGTGATCAGTTGAAACAAATCCCGTCTTGTGCCGCTCATTGTGAGAGGAGTTGTTGTGATACTGTATACCAGGACCCAGTGGCTGCGTTCGGGAGCCGTTGTCATGGCAACGTTTTCGCGTCGATGCGGATTGGTCGTTGATGCCAAGTGGGGCTGTCCCACTGAAGTTTCGTAGGAGGGGCATGGACAGTCACGGAACAAGCATTCCCCCACCCGCATTTCTCCAAATAAAACCATCTTCGTGTTATTTCTCCCACAACTATTGATTGCAATAAAATTTTCTGAAATCCTTCATTACCAACAAGATGCTTTTCGATTCGTAACTACACAAGCACGAAAACTTAACATAAACACCATTTACTACGGATTGCGGTAGGACTAATGTCATTTCCTGTAATTAGATATTTATTTTCTTAACAATTTCTTACAGTAAGCTGTAAATACGATTGAGTTGATTGTGAAAATAATAATCAGCAGTTTTCAGGTAATTCAGGAAAGACGAACTCTGTATTAAAATGAAAGCTTTCATAGACACATGCCTTCTATAGACAACAAACTAATGTTTAAACATATATTTAAACATTGTTGTTAGATAAGTAGAATGAATTAGATTTATTCTTTTTCTTTCTTTTACATCATTAATAATAATAAAAAATTATATATTAAGCTCAGTAATATAGTAATTTATTACAAGGATCACTGTATATCCATTACATTGTTACCCAAATTTTTCAAGCAACTTTAATAGGATTTTTGGGGAAAATTGTGGATACATTAATCTGATTGAATATGAAATAGTCGTGCTATTTGACAATAATTTCACAAACGAATGAAGTAATCGAGATGTAAAAACAATACCTCGTGTTTTAGATGCTCTTTCAATTTTAATTGACATACGTAGACTTAATTTATATTTCAATGTTGTATTTGGTATTTGCTGAAGTGAAATCGTGGGTTTTTAATGAAACATATTAAGTTTTATTACATAAAATAATAACTGGTCCTCTGTTTTCTTACATATCTCTAATAAATCTCTGAAAATGAAATTTTTGTCTTTTAAGATTAACATTTGTGCAAATGACCATCTTAAAGAAGCGACTCTTATTTCGTCGTTGTTGAAATCCATTGCTGAGATTGTTCATTAAAACTGACAGATCTTTCCTAAATAACCAATAACATTTTCATTTAAGAGCATTTGAATTCACTGAGACCTTTAAAATTTTCGTTAAGATTATGAAAACTTTGTACTACCATTGAAATAAACATATATTTTTCTTCAGGCGAAAATACTAAGCCTTGAATATCTCGTAGAACAAGTCGACTACATTCCTCTGCTTATCTGAGCCGAGGGAGGGATTTCGTTGGCTTTCCAGCAAAAATCGATGGATTGTGTGGGTCTACATGATTTTTCTTTTTTTTTTTTTTCCTTTCTCGCCTTAATGCTAGTTTCTAATCATAAACATCTCCCCTTCAGCCGGTTTTTTTTTTCTTTTTTTTTAAAAAAAAATGGAAAATTATTTTCTTAAATAGTTTTAATTTTTTTTTTGCTTTGAACTTCATTTTTACATTATATCATAAATGTTAACATTAGGTTCCTCAGAGTAAGTTAAATGTTCTGTTTTAATATATATCGCATCTATAAATTATTGATTTACTAAAGCTCAGATAATCGGCTCTTATAATTTCATTAATTTTGTTTTTTTGTGTTTTTTTTATGATATTTGAAAAAAATGTTTACAATTAATAAGTTATATTCTTACCGGGCATCTTTCAAAACTAATAATAATATTATAATCTATTCTAATAACATTTTCTTATACAATATTGCAATCCAATACAACTTTGGATCTTCCTCAAGTTAATCGTTAAATGTTTAATAGGAAGGTTTGGATTTGAATAAAATCCATTCTCGATTAACCTGAGGAAGATCCAAAGTTGTATTGGATTGTAATATTATTCTATCATTATCATTCAGATTGAAATATTGTAGATATATATGAAAAGAGATTGTTATTGGAATAATTGTTTTACAATATTTTTCAAATATCAATAAAATTTAACAAATTTGCTATATTCTGAATATCTTACTGTGAATCAAAACGTTTTATCAATGCGATAAAAAATGGATAAATATTCAATACACGAAACTAATTATATTCAAACTAAATGAAAATAAATCATAATAGAGCTGATAAGAAAAATAACCAAAAAATAAAGTTGATTTTTATTCAAAATAAACCTAAGAAACAAAGAAAAACAGAAGACTATTTAGATTTTGCTTCCTTTTAAAGAACCTAAAAATTCTGAGCATAGCATAAATAGGCCGCAGAAAAATAGTTTAAATTTTGAAGAATAATTTTTAGATGTAATTATTACTTTCCAGCTCTAAAATTAAAAAAAAAAGCTCAGATTTGTTGTTACTCATCTCAGATTTCTATGGGCCCATTGTAAGGTAGCTAATAATGTCATCACAGTAACAATGAATGTAATAATCAATTCTTGCAGCGTCCTAATAGAAAGAAAGTATGCATTCATTGCTAGGAATCTGAGATTTAGATGTGATATCTACCGATTCTTTCGCTTTCAACAAGAATTAAAATTTACATAGTTAATATTTTAAAAATTCGTTTTTTTACTTAGGGAGTTTAAATGTAGCCCGTTTTAGGTATTCAGCGAATCGAAACTAGATTGACGTTTACTGTTAGATTTATTTTAAGATTAATTTGTTTTTTGAAGTAGATTGTTCAGATCTGTTGAAAAGAATTTTTTAGTTTTTAACTTCATTATTAAAAATGAATTGTTCTATAGTGACTTGATTTATTTTTTTAGAGGAATAATTACGTTCTGATCTGATTGTTTAATTATTATTTTTTTAAAATAGATTATTTTCAACAAATCGCTTAGTTTTGATTGTTGAACTGAATTGTTCAATGCTGTTCAACTGTTGCAAGGCTTTGTTGATTATTGAATTGAAAGTTGCTAATGGATGAAGAAGTTTCAGAATAGAATCCAATTTAAGACAGACATCGTTATCACTTTAGAGATGATTAAGCCTTTTGTAAGAAAAACAAGAATGAAAATAATAAAATAAATAAATGAAAAAATAAAATAATAATCATACAATTTAAGAAGCTTGCATAATGAATAAAAGTTTAACGTGTGTGATTAATTGTTATCAAAAACACAACATACAAAAGTTTGATTAAAAAGTTTTCAAAAACTTAAAAAATATACTTAAAACATGGAGCTTTCGGGCTCCTGTGCGGTAG
>JAFIDM010003189.1:11800218-11811865 GCA_023159025.1 Thereuonema tuberculata | reverse complement strand
CTACCGCACAGGAGCCCGAAAGCTCCATGTTTTAAGTATATTTTTTAAGTTTTTGAAAACTTTTTAATCAAACTTTTGTGTGTTGTGTATTTAAATAACAAACTTACATCATAAAAAAGAAAAAAAAAATTCTTAAAAGTTTTCTATTTATTTATTTATTTATTTTCTTAATATTCGTTAATTTGTCAGACATTCAAAGCTCTTGAAATGGTTTTTAAACCTTAAGTTTCTTGAATCTTACGTTTCTGTTTTATTCGGAAACATTTAGCTAATTGAATCATTTTCTCAACTTTTTGTTTTAATTTTATCCTCGATAGAAGCGTCGTAACATTAAAACTTAAACAGTGTATAATTTTCTAAGTTGATTTCTTTGCCTCCTGCTGCCGTTCGAACGAGAGACACACATTGACGGAATGAGGTTTCTTCCACCCTCAATTACAGCTTCCATTCAAATACCCTCCCTCCCCCTTTACATGTGCGCAAGAAAATGCAACTAGAATCGTCCGATAAATTTTTATGGCAACGTAAAAAATTTTCATCCGGAGATCCAAGTTTAAGGTCTACGGCGAAACCAAATGGGTTAATCACCGTGTTTTTCGGGGGAACTTCTTTTTTTCTCGACTGCAATTTGCTTCGGATAATGCCAATGGTATAGCTTTGCCTCCTACAGTGATAGGCGTTCTTAGGCGGAAGCGAAAAGCAGAAGGATTGGAGGAATGACATGTGTTACGTTTCTTCAGTAAAGAACGAATGATGATGATTAATATAGAGTCACGAGGATGGGTTTTAAATATAAACTTCGTTGTTCTGAATTAGAATTTTAAGAAATAGATGTCAATGCGTTCAGGGAGTAACTTTACAGGTTGACGCATAAATCTCTTTGCATTAGAAATTATTTTCGATTCATTTGTTATTCTTGTATGCTTTGAGGATTTTCGGTCTTTTACTATGGAAAGCAAACCTAACCAAAATGTATTTATTTCACGAAAATCTAATCATATTGATCTTAATCAACAAACTCAAAATAGAAAAACGAAAATTTCATATTTATTTTAGATAATCGATTGTTTAGTCCAGGCTTATGACCGTCATCTACTGAAGAACTTCTGAAGCATTAAAATAATGGCAAATTGAATTGTTTTATATTCAATTTATTAATTTAGTCTAAGAATAATACTTGAATTTAATTTGTCTAGGTATTAATTTCATATCCATGTCTAATTGTACTGGGACTTTAGAGCATTGTTAACTGTTCTTCAATAAAGAATGAAACATCTGTACTAGGGATATTTTGTGTAGTGAAATTTTCTTCACAAAGCTTCCATCTTCGTCACATGATATTAATTTCAAAACCTGCCAAGGAAAAACAATAAGAACGAAAAAGCAATATTGAGTTTATACAAAAATTGTATAATGCTGCACAATATTTAGCCTGTATATGTTCTTCAAAATTACAAAATTTTTATTTCAATTTACGAGATTTTCGTTTTGAATTGATTTTCACTGTAATTTGTTATAAAAATATGTAAATACTTGAAGCACAAAAGAGAAAAAACTTAAAAGTATTAGAGAATTTTAAGAAGTTTATCTTTACATTCTTCCCTTTACTTTTTTTAAATATTTTTTTTTTTGCTTTCTTAGAAATAAAGACGTTTCTTTCCCAACAAAGCTGGAATTTATTGAGATTGGCCACAGCACTTAAGAGAAATCCGCTAACAGCGCTGTAATGGCTGCGAAATGGCTTATGGGAAACAAAAGGTCACGGGTCAATCGGACACGGTGGTTGTAATGGCGGTTGTTAATGACTCGAATCATTGACGAGAGCAGATCAACAGTTTGTCTCCTTTTTTTGCCTTGAATGACGATTGCTCCCTTTTCTACTCCCTCTCCCTTACATTATCCCCGCCCTCGACTTTGTAAAGAGCCACTCCGTTATCAAAGGAAAGAAACTTCTTAATAGACCCAACAGATTCACTGTTGTCCAGGAAATAAATTGAAGTTCTGCGATAACGGAATCGTCTTTAAGGTTTTTGTTGTTTTGAATAATGACGCTTTTAATTTTTCTTTTCTATTTTTGGTCAATTTAATTTAACTCTTCAGATGAATTATAACGAAAAAGAAATCAACTTAAATTTTATTTTCATTATTTTCTGCCAAAGGGCTGTGCCCCTTGCTTGCTAGACTCGGACATTCTCTTGTTTTTATTTACCTGCTTTCCATTGAGAATTAGATCCTCCCGAGTAACTTTGAATGGATGGAGGAGTCTTCCTGAAACTTGGTTGGCAGATTTGAGGACAAAGTACGATCTAACTGCGAAATCTTTTCCAAATGGGTTCTTGTTGAGAAATTAGCACGAGAAAAAAACAAAAATTCCCGTAGAATAAGAATTGTTTATATTCCAATGCTTTTTCTGTTTTTCTCTCATTGTCTTAAAATAATAAATATTAAGTCGTTAGTCCATTGCGCGTGGTTTGATACAATTAAAGTTAATCCAATTTAGGCAATTAGTAAATACTGAGGATTTATTTATATATTTACTTATTTACTTTTTAAATTTATTTATAATATCAGTAGATATTATAATTGGAATATAAATACAGTATAAGCTTTTGTCATTTTCTCAATTTTATAAAAGAAAAAAAAATAAGAAATAACATTTTGAGGAAAGACGACTTTAACTTCTTTCCATAACTTTAGTTTTACTTTTATTTTTCTTACTGAAGAGAGGGAAGAGAGACTTGTAGAGAAAGTCTTTTATATTTTTTTTATTCCATAAAGTGTACGAACTAGATATAAACTATATCAGCAGTTGCATTGTATTGTCAAACTTTTAATTAATTTTTATTGATATTATCAGAATTCGAAATCTGAATTTTAAATTATAATAATGGATAAATTTCTGATTTAGGCTGATTTACTTCTGGTGATAAATTTCCTTTGTTAGAATACATTTTTTATTATTAGCCGTTGATTGTTGATGACGTATTTGCCAGACAAATGTAATCGCAGTCAATTAATGTCTTGTTTCAGGCCTCAAAAAATGAGAATTCCAAAAACTGCATTTTTATTAGGCTCTAAAATTTAATTTGATTTCGCCAACTTTTTCATGAGAAATTTAAGATATTCATTTTTAGGGTAGTAATATCATCAAATTAAAGATGTTATTGAAAAAAATAAATAAATAAATAAAATATTTTAAAGAAAATTAACTTGAATTTTTGTAAATAAAAAAACGAAAAAAATGCTTAGGACGTCGAAGCAGAGGCGGTTGGTTTATGGTTTTTCGTACGACTTGCAAATGTGAACCCACGTAGCGTTTGTGTCTCCGTCGAAGGGACGAGAATCCTATGAATATTCTTACCGTTGGCGAAAACAATGGCTCGCCCGAGGGGTATATTGACCCCATGGGGGTTATTTATCATTACATGGGCGACGTGTGAAAACCGGTCCATACCCACCAAGTCGTTTTCGGAGACGGCTGCCTTAATGACCTTATTCTATGCAAATACGCTGTTGCTGCTGCTGCGAATACTGAGTTTTGTCTCACCGTAATAAGCCTCGTGAGGACACTTGCCAATTGTACATGGCTCACATCCAACTTGGCTTCTTCAACCGGTCCCACTTCCAGGTCGACATCCAAGTTTGTCTCAAAAAATATATATATATTTTTTTTTTGTTAGGTCTGAATAGAAAAAGAAAAAAAGTTCTAATTTTCACCAATATTAACTCATTTAAATTAATAATGTTTTATGTTTTTTATTTATTATCTTTCATAAAAGTTTCTTTTGAAAATTGTAATTATCACAAACATATAAACACATTACATTTAACACATTATATATTTTATATAACATCAGTTATGTAATGATTAGATTTTTTGCCCCCCCCCCCTCAATCAAAATGTTGAAATTGCGCTTTTCTATCTGAGCTACTGAAGGTTACAAACATGATTCATTAACCAAGTTGTAGTCCTCAGTTTCATCGTATTTTATATTTTCTTTCAGAATAAATGTAAAAAGTCTAGAATAAAAACAATAAATTATTCTTAATAGATTTAAATATTGCTTTACAGTAATCTTCTTTAATTTCAAAACATTAATTCACTAAGAAAGACTCATATTTTTCCATAACTCTGCAAGTCCTTGGCTTTGCAATAAGATATCACTTTAAATATGGGGATCGCTAAAAAATAGCGATAACAGTAAAACGATGGTAAGTTTCACGATAACTGTACATTCAATCGGATTTACTTAATTTTGTTTAAGTGCTTGATTGAGTCCTCATGATTTTTTATTTTTTATAGACTTATTTGATACCTGGTTCACATCATATTACAGCCACCTCCACTAGTAACAAATGTTGGATTAACAAAGTTTCTCTAGAACAAAGGTGGTTTATTATTATCATTATTATTATATAAAAGTTTCAAACCTTGGGTTTCCCCAACAAAGACGACATTTGGTCAAAGACCAAAGCGCATATTGCCAAATGTAAAGACTTGTGCAAGAATGATTAGGGATGTGTGGTTGTGTACATAAATTTCCTAACTAAGCGTGTTGTGTTGAGTACCACAGCCTTATGGAGTTGTGCGTAAGTGTTTTTGTGAAGTCCAAGAATGCTGTGGTGCAATGTGTGAGGCATCAGACCAGTGGCGGACAGGACGATGGGTACAACATGCACATGGTCCTGTCTCCACTGCTTCTGGAGGTCGTGTGCTAGATCGGTGTATTTACTGATCTTCTGTGCGTGAGTTTTCTGCATTTTCTTGATGATAGGCACTACAATGTCAATGAGATAGGTCTGTTAATATTATTATTTTTATTTCCATTAAAATGAAAGAAAAATTTTTATCAGGCAGAAGTAATTTTTTGTATGAAGTGTTAAGTTGTCATAATTTTAAGTCACTATATTTTTTCGGTCACCCTCGAATTTGACTTAAATTTTAGTTAAGTTTATTTCTCGACATTATTCTTCAACTTTTACTTTCTAATTTATAATATTTGTATCCTACTATAAAATGAAATATAATAACTAAAATAGTACTACTAAATTATATAATATCAAGTAAACGTTAGGCATTCGTATTATAAAATTAGGAACTGAAAGTCTACAAAATATAAAACTACAGAAATCAGTTATTGCTGAAGGAATTTTGAGACTAAGAGCAGTGCTCGGTTAAAAGCGATGGATGGCGTAAATAAAGAAGAATTGTTATTTACTGAAATCTTCTGACAAGAGAACATGGAATGAATCAATAAATGGAACAAAAAAAAATGTCATAGAAGAACAAAGATATTCTCATTTCCATAAATTAATCGAAAGTGGATTTGTTGTTCTTTTTAGCAATGTTAAAGATTACATAAAGATTGTAAATTTTTTTTAAGTATTTAGGTTTAGCCTACATAGTTTTTAATATTATTAGTCTTTAATAATCACAAAAGAAGTAATATATTAAGAAATGATAAATAGGAGAAACCATTGAAGCATATTCACAATAAATCAGAGAACCCTGTTAGCTTATAGTTGAATTTAAACTTCTCCGTATGAAATAATATGTAGATTATAAATCCAGATGTATTTTGAAAAAAAAAAAACCAAAAAAAAACCAAACCTTGCTTTTGTAGTGAACTTTATTTACATCTTAGAATATCTCCTTAGCTAAAATTAGATAAATAAAAATTGAAATGTTTCCAAGTCATTATGTAAAATTCCATAGCTACCATAGGACATAAGAGTAATAAATTGCTTAAACCATAAAGTAATAAATTGCATACATAAAAAAAATTTCACGTGCAGAAAAATTATTCAAAATATAAACCAAGGGCTGAACAATGAATAAACAAAAATGCCTTTCTGATCTATTATCAGAGGGAATCGGGAACGGCCGTTTCGTCTTACTTGGAACTCATCAGTCCGATTCGCCCTACCAGGTAACAACAATAATAAATACAGTGCTGCAGTTTTGGTTTCGGGGGTCACTGTCGGATGTGGGATAACTTCCGCTTATGTTCTTGCCTTTCTTGGTTTGTTATCGGGGAGGGCGGATCGGGCTGATGAGTCCCAAGCAGGACGAAACGACTGTTCCCGATTCCCTCTGATAATAGACCAGAAAGGCATTTTTGTTAATTCATTATGCAGCCCTTGGGTTATCCATTGTGTAAATCCTTGGATTTATTTAGAATAAATTGCTTTTGAGTAATTAATTGGAGCTTTTTTTTATAAACAATTTTAATGAAATTCGATTTATAGGCATTAATCCTTTTGTATCTCATACATTTGTAACGATGTGAGATTATTCTGATGGATCCGCTCTATACCAAAATCAATAGGTAGTTCACATGAATAGTAAGAATTGTAGACTTACTATGTATCTAATGCGTGACTTTGAAACCAATGTAGGTCTACGTTGATGTTACACTGATCCTTACAAGTTCAACTCTAATGAAAATCAATAAGGATCTTGAATTGGATAATCTAAACCTTCCACAAAGTTTCAGCTTCTTAGGATATATAACTTTTGAGTTGTATGATCAAGAATGGATGGAAATGGAGTTTTGATTAAAATTATTCTTTTTTTTTTTCGTGCTTATTGCGCTGTACTTAAATAGATAGTATAAATGTGGGATGACATCCATAATAAGGTCAAGATAACCTTTGTGAAGTTCAACCCTTTTGATGACTGTATTTACCTCATAGTTAAAAAACTGTACTGTTATTTTTTCATAATAAAAGAAATTCGATACATTTTCCTTATAAATGTATTTTCCTAGTATTTCTTTGAAGTAGTGAATGATCTTTTTGAAACTTTATAGGTATATTTACGGTCGAGAGATAATCACTTTTCTGTTTGAAGATTTCTCCGTGTGAATTCCTGCTGAGAAATTCGGTTGTCGACGTCTAACATGCAGTGTATTCTTTTATAAAATGCTCACCATTTGATAGGATTAATATGGATTGGAATTAATCAGTTTTTAATCCGGAAATGGAAAATATAAAGATGGCGTTGGGATGTTTTACAAATACGAAGGAATTGGTTTGTACTGTTTTTACAACTTTTTTTTAAAAAAAAAAAACGAAATTTGGATCTACGTTTTGAAAAAGTGGTTTCAATTTCTTTTCAGGAAAATTAATGAATTGAATTTTTCGTCTGATAACAAAGATTCGACCGCACTTCTCACTATGAAATAAAATTTTTAAATACAGTCAATAGTATTAATAGTAATACACTAAAAATTCGTTTATCCGAATCGCGTTTATCGAAACGACTTTTAACATATTTTAAAAATACACAAAAACATTTTTCTGTCGCTTGAATTAATATTTAAGAGCAAATGACAAGCGATTATGTAACTATAACTATATAACTGTAACTCCATTAATAACAGTAATTTAGGCCTACTGTAATTAATATTAGTAACATGTACAGTACATGATTAAAACAATATATTCCGGATTATCCAAAATTTCATTTATCCGAAACGGTCGCGGTCCCATCAACTTCACGAGTTTTTAGTATAATAATAATAATAATAATAATAATAATAAAACAAAGCAGGCAATTAATGAAGAAGAAGAAAAAAATCTCAAGTTGAATGGTTCGAATTCGCTCTTCACCAATTATTATTAGACCTATTATTATATTATTAAGCCCTTTGTGGAATAAGTACCGGGTTTCTTTCCCGCAATTTAAAGGCGGGCGGGCGTCTGGCTGACCATCCGACCTCAACTTATTCCTTTGGTCACGAAACGCCGGGAGCCTAATCTCTGGCAATCTCAAGGGCCTGAATAGGCTTATAGCGGGTATTTTAACTTTATTATTATTATTGTATGTTTCAAACCTTGGGTTTTCCCAGCAAAAACAATATGGCGGGTCAAGGACCAAAGCACATATTGCCAAGTGTAAAGACGTGTGAAGGAATGATTAGGGATGTATGGTTATATCCATAAATTTCCTAATTTATGCGTGTTGTGTTGAGTACCACAGCCTGCTGCAGTTGTGCGTAAGTGTTTTTGTGAAGCCCTAGTGTGTTGAGACTGTGGTTCAATGTGTGAGGCACCAGACCAGTGACAGACAGAACGATGGGTACAACACGTACTCGGTCCTGCCTCTACTACTTCTGGAGCTCGTGTGCTAGATCAGTGTATTTACTGATCTTGTCTGCGTGAGTTTTCTGCATGTTCTTGCTGATAGGCACTGCAATATCAATTAGATAGGTCTGTTTGTTGACCTTATCAACAAGTGTGATGTCTGGTCTGTTGTGATGTATAGTTTTGTCTGTGTGAATGGGGCGGTCCCAGTATAGCTTATGTGAGGGTGACTCTAGTACGCTTTGTGGTGTGTACTTGTAGTATGGGACCGTGTTCTTAATAAGTGAATGTTTGTGTGCTAGCTGTTGATGAACGATCGACGCTTATTATTATTATTATGTTTGTATGTTTCAAACCTTGGGTTTCCCCAGCAAAAACAATATGGCGGGTCAAGGACCAAAGCACATACTGCCAAGTGTAAAGATGTGTGCAAGAATAATTAGGGATGTGTGGTTCTGTCCATAAATTCCCTAACTATGTGTGTTATGTTGAGTACCACAGCCTTCTGCAGTTGTGCATAAGTGTTTTTATGAAGTCCTAGTGTGCTGAGACTGTGGTGCAATGTGTGAGGCAGCAGACCAGAGGCAGACAGAACGATGGGTACAATACGTACTCAGTCCTGCCTCCACTGCTTCTGGAGCTCGAGCGAAGATCGGTGTATTTACTGATCTTGTCCGCGTGAGTTTTCTGCATGTTCTTGCTGATAGGCACTGCAGTATCAATGAGATAGGTCTGTTTGTTGACCTTATCAACAAGTGTGATGTCAGCTCTGTTGTGATGTATGGTTTTGTCTGTGTGAATGGGGCGATCCCAGTTTATACGAGAGCGACTCTAATACGCTTTGTAATATGTACTTGTAGGACGGGACCGTGTTCTTCATAAGTGAGTGTTTGTGTGCTAGCTGTTGATGAACGATCGACGCTTATTATTATTATTATTATTATTATTATTCAACTTGTAGGTTTGTCTGCGCGTCACGCTAAAACGGCTGGACTGGTTTTTCTTACAGTTAGTCTATTGGTTATTGATGGTTCAATTTAAAAAAATGAACAAGATTACTGTAATCTCTACCCCATCTCATTCCTCCTTCCATCGTTCTCTCCTTTCCGTCTTTTTACTCGTGTATAAGAACCAAATGAAAAGTTTGTTAGTTTTGACTTTTTTCATATTCTCTTTTAATTTTCGTTTTTCTTTCTTTTACTCAAATCGACAAAACTTTCATGCAGTTACCTTTGGAATTATATCTTAAGCCTTCGTTAAAAATAAAGTAATGGCGATACGAAAAAAAAAAAAAGAAGAAGGAGGAGGGATAAAAAAAAAAAATGAAGCCAACTCCGTATGAAAAGATGTTTAAAGCCGGTTGTGATTAGAAAAGCAGACGCTTCAGTTCTCTCTTGCAACGTTGCCATTCTTCGAAGCTGCCGCGTCTGCTTTGAGTCCCTTTGTGCGCTTCCGAGTCCCCAGCTGTTGAGAGAGATGCAGCCGTGTAACATGATTAACCCGAGAGCGTGGCCTGAAACGCACGGATTTTCACTCGCGTCCTTTGCATTATGAAAATAAAAGCGCTCAAAAATAAAGCAGATTTACTTCCCTTTTTTTTTATGCATAAGAATTCTGTTTCCCTCCCACAGTGTGCTAATCGCACTCCAAATAGTTATTAATAAAATAAATACCAGGGCATTTCTATATATATGAAGGTTTCCATGTATTTCGCTCAAAATTGACGTAAAGATTTTTTAATATTTACATTAAGAAAAACACACCATTCAATGGCTGAAAGAAAACTTAAATAAAAAGTTTGATAACGTTTCAAATTTGATTATTCCCATTGATTTCATTTCTAATGTGAATTTAGGCTATTATTTGCTGTAGAGAGTAGAAAATATACAGATATTTGTAAATTAGTACACACTAGCAACTGATGCCAGCTACAAAAGCTTGTTGATATGCCCTAAAAAAAAAGTAGCAACATTTTACTTTTTAATGAAATTTAGTGTAACAAATAAGTATGCAATAAAAAGAAAGTGTCCATCTATGTCTATTTGTCTGCTGTTTTCTTGTTATCAACTTAAAAAAAAAAAAATAGTGATTTACTTTCTTTTAAAGTACAATAACTTAGTTGTATCCTATAGTTGTTAGTAGATTCTTAACAATCTAATGCTTGTGAAATATCAAGGTCCTGTTCACGCAAACCATTTCAATTAATAACTGTTCTGATTAAGTGTCTATTAACGTAACATGATTCCAAATTACCTATGTAATAACTTGGAGTTAGTTCGGGATAATAAGGAGATTTTGAATATTGAATGTAATTCAATAGTAGAGATTCGGAATGATTACAGCCTCGCAGTGTCAAGTCACCAAGGTCAAGTAATATTTATAATAAAATTATCATGTAACAGAAAGGTAATAAGTTTGATATCTTATATTCCATTTTTTTATATCATGCATACAGTTTTATTTACGACTGTGTTGTTAATTATGTTATTCGAAAATGTTATTGATATTTTGTTAAAATTAACGTTATATTGGTTTTTAAACAACAAAATATAAACTTAAGTTTTGAAGTTCAATAAAGTATTTAATTAATTATGTAATCTATAAAAATAATTGACTGATGAAAGAGTGCACCAAACCTCAATTAACTTTGATGGCTGCAATATGGACGTAGCTAAAAAATAAGGGGGGGGGGGGGTGCTGCTTCAGAAAAATTTTAGCCTTTGTTTTAAAATTGTGTGAAAGGAAACAAACATGTATAAAAAGAAAATTTATTCAGAAACTTGATAAATTTCTTTTTATACATGTTTGTTTCCTTTCACACAATTTTAAAACAAAGGCTAAAATTTTTCTGGAGCAGCACCCCCCCCCCACACTAATTCTGATGGCCGCGTCCATACTGCAGCCATCAAAGTTAATTAAGGTTTGGTGCACTCGACCATGAATCTATAAAACAACACTTATTGAAAGCCGTTAATTAAGGTGGAAAAATTTGTTAATTAAAAAGGGATTGAAATTACAGACCAATTTAAACTATTTTAAACAAATTATCGTAATTCATAATTTTTGCTAAGTAAACTTAAAATGAAATTTCATCAAAATTGAAGCAGTAGAAATCATTTTGGATTTCTTTAGCTTAATAAAAAATAAAACAATAAACTTACAACAATACTTTGTGTGTTTTAATGTAATGATAACAGATTCTTCTATGGAAAATTATTCTAAACCTTCTGTTGTTTTTGCACTGACAGGTGGGGATAGCGAAGGAAGAGAACCGGATGTTTGGTAGCGCATGTGCGGATTTCTCTGTTTAATTGTTTCTTATATAGGATGGGTCTGTGTTAAAGGCTGTTGATGAAAGATGATACACGAGGAACAAAAGAACCCCGAAAAACTAGCTTCCATACAAGCTCCATATTATGTAGCATTCCCGGTACTACATGCTATGACAAACAAATAACAAAACGAGTTGAATTGGAAGCAGGAAGGATGGAGTGAAATTCAGAATTGCTTTAAACTGTTCTAAAACAATTGTTATATTTCAGTAAGAGTGCATTATAAA
>JAFIDM010003189.1:11733068-11797891 GCA_023159025.1 Thereuonema tuberculata | reverse complement strand
GTTACAGCTTAACCAAATTGTTTTTAGCGTCCCCTAATTTACAGCTTAACCAAATTGTTTTTAGCGGCCCCTAGGTTACAGCTTGCCTACAAAACATAGGGAACCGCCAGTGGGTTTGTCTTCCTGAATGTCACACTTTTTGCTGCTGGATGTCACACTCTGTAGCGGCCAAACTGTTAGATATTAGAATGAAACCTTCATCATTATGTTCAGCATCAAAAAGTAACTTAGGTGACCACGTCCAAAAAATCAGACCTGTAGGACCACTCCCTGGCTGACAGTTTGGGGGGGGGGGGGTCAAAATTGGTCGTTTCCGATAAAATCTTAAACTAAAAAACTGTATTCTGTCTGTCATAAGACTTTACGTTTTTCCAATTTTGTGACCAAACTATAAGAGATAGATTGGCCATGCAAATAGATAAAATGTAGATCTTTTTAAGACAAACAAAACACTACAAAAATCTTTCGAAAAAAGTTTTGGTTTCCAAGATGTCGCCTTTTAAAAGGTCAAATTTTGACTTTTTCTCAATTTAAACGAAACGTATAAAAGTTGGAAGAGAACATTATATTGAGAAAATGTCGGTATTTGAAAGTTCTATCGAACGATATATCAGTCATTCACTAACGTTTCTGCGTTTGCAAGATACATGCAAAAATGGCGGCAACCCTTCGTGTTTGGCGGCAACCCCCCGTGTGAGGCCCCAACCCGCAATACACCTGAGCTATTTAAGTGCAAAGTTTTTTAGCGGCTCCTAGGTTACAGCTTGCCTGTAAAACATAGGGGATCGCTCTTGCTTTTATGCTTGCTGGATGTCACACACTATAGTGGCCAAACGGTTAGAAATATTAGAATGAAACCTCCACCATTGTGTTCAGCATCAAAAAGTAGGTGATCACGTCCGAAAATCAGACCTGTAGGACCACTTCCTGACCGGAAGTTGGAAGGTCAAAATTGGTCACTTCCGATAAAATTTTGTTTATAAACTTGAGTTGATAAAATTGTGCATATTATGGGGCCGCTTTGCTTTTGACACTGTCTAAGAGCATTAATTATCTTTTCTTTTTTTCTTACTTTTAATTGAACAAAAAAAGTAATATTTGCAATATTTTGGTTTTGAAGATGAGATGCATCATTTTTCCGCAAATAATGTTTTTCAGTTGATGGCCTTCTTCCAACACCACAGGCAAGATGGGACTCTTAGCTACGTTATACGACCCGAGCATTTCATTGGTTCATGTTAGTTGCTTTAGAGGTCTGACGTTTCATTACTCACTGTCCATTATGTTTTGTAACCCGAAGAGTCTATAGACCTATAGTGAAACCAATAGTTTTAGGTTATTATATTTCATCTGTTTTATCTTAAAGTGTCGCTATTTACTCAAACTAATTTCACAAACGTTAGACTCTTCAATAATGTTTCCTAAATAAACCTTGTCGGTGGCAGACATGATTTGAGTTCTTACTTTTACCTACCGGAAAATTAGGGAAAGGATTATTCAACTTTGTGCCCGTAACTTTGGGAAAATTCGGCGCTGCTGGGTTGGTCATTTAGAATGATTAATCGCTTCAATTTTACGTGGCAATCTCTCCAAACCAAATCTCACAGAACTGTTGTAGAAATGTCAGATTGCTTACTGTCCAATTCTTAGCCATTATTGGACAATTATTTTTGGAAATTTTTTTAAGATCTTTGGTACGACTATACTGCTTTCAGAATCTTTCCTTTCTCCTATGGTAAACATGCGGTTCTGGGTCCCTAACCCTTACGGCAGAGGAAGATGTTGTGTTTTATTTTCCCATTCTCTTTAACTCTACCATTCGACTATTTTGGTTTAACAAAACTTGATAGTTTGGTTGTTGAAGCAAATGATTAGAGCTACCACTGGCAAAATGTCCAATTACCAAATCCAATTATTCAATAATACAATTCTTCGATTTAGAAAGAGGTTCTTTACCCTTGTATTCACTCACTGATTATATTTAGTCGGCTTCATAATGAGGATTCGAAAATAATTTGAAATTTATTTTTATAAATAAAATTGATAACATTTGCTGTGTTTTAAAATCTTTAAAAAAAAAGTTTTGAAAGTCATAGAAAAATATGCAAATAATTAGTTAATTTCTAGATATAATAAAGATTATTTACAGCATTTCATTTTTGTGTACTATCTCATTATTAACAGTAAACTACTTCATAGTAATCCATTCCTATAATATAACCATCTCTATATCTTCATTATCATCTAAAACACGAAATCAAACACAAACTCCATCAACATAACTTCAATATTTCGTTCTTTATTTCGAGGACTTTCTCAAGATCAAGTATCTTTAAAACTTAAATAACAAAAAATACAAAAACATAAATGGAAGGAGAAAAATCTTATTTCTCATCCCTAACAAAACATCTTATTTCTCATCCGTTAGATTTTTCTCCTTCCATTTATGTTTTTGTATTTTTCGTTATTTAAGTTTTAAAGATATGGGATCTTGAGAAAGTCCTCGAAATAAAGGACGAAATATTAAAGTTATGTTGATGGAGTTTGTATTTGATTTCGAGTTTCATTCCTATAATAGATTATCCTACAAATTAACAGTCATTATAATAATAATAATAACAAATACTCTTGTGAGTAAATTCACAAGAGTATTCGGTGAATTAAGTAATCAAAAAAAAAATGTTTGTAGGTATCAAAGGATTTGATTTGTTTATTCCTGTCGACTGCAGTTCTATCGAATTAAAATATCTTTCCGAACTACTGTTTACTGAACTTGGTGGAGAAAACTACAGAGAAGAATTTTTTTTTCCTTTTCATATTCTCTAAAGGAACGAATTAAACAGTCTTTTTAGCCGAAATAAAGTTTATTGTAACTTTCTTGGAAGTAAATCGTGGCCCGTCAAGCAGAAAACTTTTTCTAATTTTTTTTTAGATATTAGACAGGAATTCAGTAGAATATTCTGCAGTTATAACTTCAGTTGTTTATTGTCATTAGTAATTTAATGTACGAAAGGTCAACAAAAATAATAAAACTGACTAAACATTGATTTGCGTCTCTGATTTAGATGATGTTTTTCTTATATCGTTACCCACCGCTGAAAAACAGGATTTATTTATTCGAGGTCCTGCAGCGAACACGAGTTTTCGCGGAGTTGTTTATGCTACCGCTTGGAGACCCAGTTGGGACCTTTGGAACGAACCAGGGTAGGGGGTGGTTGCGACTGGTCAGCAGGGGGCAAGTTGATGTCCACTCGACCCGACCATCCCCAACCGTGGACGAACCAGGTGTGAACTGGACAAAGGACCATCGCCACACACCAGGTGAGGGTGGGCATCCCTCCCCCTTTGTCGTTCGGAGGTGAGCGATTCGGGTCAATTCGAATGAAGGAGGGCCTAATTAATTGCGCGAATGCGCATGCACATTGAAGACTCCCTTTTTTTTTTTAATGTATTTGTTTTCTTTCGTTGTTTCCGCGGGCAAAGAGACATTCATGTAGAGATACTCATCAACTTAAAAGATACATTTGAATTAACTCTTTGAAAAAAAACCAAACTGTTCTTATTCAACAAACCGTTGGAAGACAGACCCGTTAACCTTTTGTCACCTTATTAACTTACCTGTTTCTAGTAAGAGAAGTGACAGTTAGAAGAAAGTCACTAGCGTCATTGGAATCATTATAATAGTGAATTCAACTTAACTTTCAAAACAATTATTGGGTGCATTAAAGAGATGAAAAAGAAAAGCTCGATTGAGAAAAAAGACCCAGGATAATAAAATCTTTAGTGACTTAAAAGATACAGAAACCTTTCACAGGTAATATATCATCCATGTCTATTGATGCTTCAAGCTGTGGAAGATCATTGCAATTTCAAACATTGAAATTAACTAAAAGATATGTTTAAACTGAAGCCATTGTTACAATTGCGACAGATTCTATTTGAGTTACATATCAGTCGTCATAAAGGAATTAAACTCAAATTAGGATGGATATGTAGCAAGATGAAACGATCGTAGATGAACAATAACAATTTTAAACTGGAAGAAGAGATCAAGAAAACGTCGAGAAGAGGATAAAAATTTGGGAAAAAAAATACAGAAATTTGTTTTTTGAAAGATTAAAGAAGAAATGAGAAGTTTTGTATCTCATAACGATAGGAAAAATAATATTCATAATAGGGTTACCAGTAGTTCGGATTTAAAAGATTCTGTTGCGACAGAGAAGAAATTGTAACTCTGATTGGATTAAAGGATAGTTCGGATTAACGGATAGTTCGGATTAACGGAATATGAGTTACAAAGGTTCTCTTTTTTTATTATCCGAAATTACGATCTTTTGGCTTAGATTTGTAACTCTCTTCAAAGATGGCTTATTTTTCATTATAGATAAGTTGTTGATGAGTCAATTTAAGTTATCTAAGCACTTCAAATATTAAGTAAAAAATTGCACAGAGAGGTTCAAAGCTTTTTTCTGGGATTTCTTGCAAATCCTGCCACACGAAATGTACAAAACAAGGAATAAACGTATCTGTTGCTAATCTTTTCATTTAACTACCCTGAAAGTGATTTTGACATACTAGTGTGTTCAGCACAACACCCTGCCCTCAGAACTTATTCCGTTGAATAGCCAATTCCTCTTGTGATTTCAGAAATTAGAATATACATTTAATGAATATATCTGAGATGATTTTAAGCGTATATTCCAGGCTTATCAAACCACTCAGTCAGTATGTGTGCATGTGTATGTATACCTCTCCCACCCTCTATTCCCCAACGACTTCTTTACTTCTCGTACATCTTCTTGAAACTTGGTTTGTCTATTTAAGAACTAGAGCTTATCTAACTTTACTGTTGGAAATCTTTTCGAAGTGGTCAGTTGTGAAGAAATTATCGCCAGAAGAAAAGATTCCCAAAGAAAAAAACGAAACAATTCTATCGAACAATGAGTATTAATCCGCTTATTTCGTAAACGGATTTCCGCGCGCTTTGAGATAATTAAAATTAATTAACCATTCAAGTAATTTATGATTGACTTGAAACTGCTTCTCACGAGCTACACTTAACTTATTTTTCGTAAATACAATATATGTAAAAGAGTATTTTAATTAAAAGAAAACTATTAAAAATAGGAAGAAAAATAGCTTTATAAAAAACTTTAAGATAGTTGATAAATTTGACACTAAATCGATATTGACCTAAGTTTGACTTTTATGAGCCCAAAGTAACAGAGTTAAAATACCCTTAAAAGTACAACAAAAGTACATCGGTAAATGGTAGGATAATAGGACTGTACTTTATCTACTTCACATCTGAGTAGTGAAACCACGATTGCGCTTCGTCTTTGATAGACAGCTTCAGAAAGGGAACAGTGAGAGCTGGCGTTAACAGGTTCCTCCTCGAAGTTACTTGAAATACACAGGAATAAAAAAAAAGTTGTTGTATTTTGCAGACATCTAGATAACATCAGTTTTCGAGATAAACGGGACATTACGTCGAAATGTTTAAGGGTACCAGTTTAGAAGCCGGCATTTTCTACAGAGGGGGAGGGGGGTGTTAGGAAAACCCGGGGTGCCTGTCACCTTGTCAGGTTCCAAGGGTGCGGTGGACAGTGTGTGAGTGAAGGTGGAAGGGGGGGATGGGAAGGGGAAAGGAAGTCGTACCAACAAGGGACATGAGGAGAGTCGTTGAATAGAATAAAAAGCCGGACTGCTGTTGACCAATGAAATCGCAGGGTTAGCTTCGTCGTTACGGAAGATTTTCCCCTCCCTCCATTCCCCTTTAACCTTGCTACCCTCCTTTTCCCGACCGGCAGGGGTGGTCCCCAACAACCGAGCCACCATAATTTAATCTACGGGGCCAGAATTGGCAGCTGCTCGTGTGGGTTCTCCCCACCTTTTTTTTTTTTTTTTTTGGAGGGGGAAGAACTCTCCCCTCTTTCCGGACTTCCTATCGGTCCCTTTGCATGTTAGGACACTCCTGGCTCGCGCAACACGTTCGCATTTCTTAAATTTGTGAAGTTGATCCTTCCCATCTGTGCTATTTGCATGTCATTTTTAACTATTCATTATATTCTGTGGACAGTTTGGCACAACATCCTTGCCGTTGCTACTATCCTTTTTTTTTTTTTTTAGTGACCTCGTTTAGTGTAAATAACGTTGCAATCAATACTTGCCCAGTTTTTAAGAAACAAATATATTCACAATAAAAAGCTACATGTAGCGGAAGTTCATAAGCAACTTCCTTCTCCAGGCTTTAGAAAACAAAAAACGGTTTTTTACGCCTCTTTTACATAGTTATAGTATATCTTATTAATCCCTTTCCTTCTTCTTCTTTTTTTTTTTTAGCTGTAGTTGTTGAATAACTGTTATTTTCTGTAACATTTACTAACTTATTTGTAATATTTGCTAATTAAAACAAATAGGAGAATGTTATAAATTGTGTATTCATGAAGTTGAAGGAGTTAAAAGAGACTAGAGACGAGACGTTGACGAATTAACGCTGAAGGAGGGGTTGGGTCGCGAAGTGGGCGGAGCGGTAAGTACATTAGAAATGAACTCGTTTTCTTGTCAAAAAATGAACAAGAATGTTGGTTACGATGGCAATAGCTCTATTAACACAATGATCTACTGTCACGGTGTTGCAATAAATTTAGAGAAATAAAGTAAGATCTAAAATAAAAGATTTCTCTCTTATTGCAAACAAATTCCCATTCCAATAAAAAGATGACGGTAATTACCAGTGGCACGAATAGATCATAGTAATTCTGCTAAAAAAAAAGGTTAAACATTACCATTCAGGTCAAAATAATTGTTAAATTAAAACTTTAGTCTACTTGTAAGATACTTTAAGAGTATTAACCATTAAGAAACAGATTATTTCATATATTGTAAATATACATTTAAAAAAAAATTATAATTACCTCTCTATACAAGATCCATCCTGACTCAACTTTTATTCTTTTTATTTATCTATCTATTTTAAAAATATTTTTAGATTCTTTTTTTTTGTTTGTTTCTCTTTCCTTGCCGTAATATTTCAGAAGTTTACTATCTATTCTCAGATGTTGCGTTCTCATATTCTTGTTCTTCTTTCATTGACATTCTCTTCTATTCTTCTTTGTTCACCAATATCGGATAGTCATCTTTTAACACCTCTTGTTTCAAACCATCTTTTAATTTTCTAATTCTTCTCTGAAAATAGCTATCCACGAAATGTATCCATGATTTTCTGATTATTTTTGGAAATTTCCATCAGTAGATCACCAACTTTAAGATATCTCTAACACCTTTATTACCAAGGCTTGGATGTCCTCGCGAATTAGACTGGTTTAACCTTTATTTGTTTGTTTATTTCGAGGGTTTTAAAATAATGTGAAATAATTGTTATTTACCATGTGCTGAAAAATGGTTATTATTGTGGAGTTATTATTATGTACTATGGAATTTAGGGCTGTTATTTGTGATTGTTGTATCCCTAATACTAAGGGTTCAAATCCTTACAATCACTGTACAGTTTATAATCTATCTGTCTTGTACCTATCTCCTTGTACGGTAGCACATAAGGAGATATTGAATCAACATTTTTTTTTTCCCTACACTATTTCCCTAGATCTGATTGCTGATAAAAAGGCTGTAACTTTATTTTCCATATTACCAACAGCCATTGCTTCCCATATTCGAACTGACATAAGTAATTGTCAATTAATAACTGGCCCGTAGAGTAAATAGCACAGATCCTTTCTTCTCGAGTGAACCTAAAAGAGATTAATGATTTTATCTTCATTATGTGTATCCTGAAGTGATTTTTTTTCAACTTCAAAATACACAGAAACAATCGATTCATAATACTATCTAACCTTCAACAAATATTAGAAACTTCTGGCAATGAAGAGAGAAGCTGGTTACAGGCAACATTTGATTGGAATCGCATACATTTTAAAATCAGTACATTCGAGCAGGAGAAATTTAACTTAGATTGTTTACTAAAGTGTGTTCTGACAATGCCCGTATTTATTATAAGTTATTAGGATATAACTGAATAAAATTCACAATTCATTATAACTCACAGGATCTTTGATGTACTAGTAGTTTACAATGAATTGTAAAAATATTAAAATGTTTCATATCCCAATTTTCATAAAATTATGGCCTAAAACATACAAATGTTCTCTAAATATTTTGTTCAATTCTATATTGTTATATACCTATTGTCATACTATATTTCTGTAATAATACTGATGGAAAACTCAATCCCTTGTTTACTTTTCAATATATGTATTTCCCATCGATTCTGGACCGTTTATTTGTTTGGATAATCTTGGTAAAAGGCTAATCACTACTCAGAAACGGCCGTCCCGAAGGTCCGAAAATATAATCTAGAATCAAAAAATTTAATAATTCTACTTTTTTATGTATCTTTTTTGTTTCGACATTTATTCTTTATCTTACAAAAAAAAATTGCCTTCAAGAAACTTAAGCTAACGTCAGTTACAAAGAATATTTTTCTACGAAGTTGTATAATTTGACTGAATTGCAACGGAAGAGAAAGTTTTACAAAATAATAAGAAATTTTACGTGCCTAATAATTCAATAAAATTGTAACTACGGAAGGCACAAAGGAAACCAAAGCTCGAGGTGTGAAATCGTTTTCTTTGTGCTTTCCGTAGACCTAGTTACCATTTTGTTTTACAGAATACTTTACAAGTATTTTTTAAGACACTTTTACAAAAAAAAAATTAAAAAAAATAGGATTGGTTCGTTCTTCAATGAAAAATTTGTTTTGAATAGGCCTATATTTGTTAAAGTAGACTATCATAGTTTAATTTGGTAGAAAGTGAAAATGTATTTGGATTGATGTAAATTCCATAGAACTAAAAAATGTTTTATTTTGTTCACGAAACAATAGTGGTTCCGTTCAGGTTTAATTTTTGGCCATTTCCTATGAGACAGGAAGTGACCTCAGACTGGAACTTTTATTTTTCCCCACTTGTACAAGTCCAAAAAAAGGTTCCAAAAAAGGTAATACTCCTGTCTGTCGGACTTGTAGTTTGGGCTGTAGAGATGGTTACATGTTTCATTTTTGGCCTGAGAGACAAAGTGACCATAGACCGGAACTCGCCTTTTTCCTATCTGTACATAAACTTCCCACTAAGAAATCAGTCCTGTCTGTCCAACTTTTAATTTCGGCTGCAGAGGTAAGGTTTCTTCATAAATCAGATGAACTGGAAAACAGTTCAGTTTCAAATTAACTTAAAGAATTATTATTAAATATAAAACAAAATCAAAATTACAAAATCAAAGAATTGAAGTAATTATTGAATATGTAAATGCTCAATTATATTAAATTTACAATTTAGTTAGTTATTGAAAAGCAATACTAGGTTTATTTTTTAAAGTAAGAATAAAAATCATAAACATTTAATAACATGAAAATATTACAGATTTATTAACTTAAAAGCATCATTAATAAAAAGCATATTTAAAGAAAATTTCGAATCTTTCCAAGTTCTGTCTTTAACTAAACAGGTACATATGAGTATCTCCATTGGTGTATTAATAAGCTGTGGCTGTAATCAACGTAATGTATTTCTTTAACATTACTTCACATTTTTGTTAAATTCGTAAATAAGCAATCTTTTTTTTAAGTATTTAATAATATCAAATCACATGTTAACCACAATGATGATACAGCAAAATTATTGATTATTTCTTCCGTCTCTCATTATATATACATTCGTTATTTTTATATTGCAGCTGTTCCTTTTTCTTCTAGTTTTATTACCTTGAAGAAAGACAGTTTTGTTCTTAAGCTTAAAGTATACTTTCATGTTGAATTTTATAACTGTTTTCCTTGATTGTCTTTTTTTTTTCCATTTAGCACAAACTGAACGTCACAAATCGATTATTTCGTCTAGGAATTAATGAATTATAACAGCTTGTTTAAACAAAGATTGATTATTGTTGAATATATTTATTTATTTCCATTTATTGGATTTCCACTTCGCTTTAAAATAGTTTTTAAGCTGATTTCTTATTTAAATAATCTGTAAATTAAGTGGATTCGATGGCTCAGTGGTTTAGGACTGCGGAGCCTCATTCAATTCCCGGCGGTAGTTATTACTCTTCCAGATGGAATCCTAGAGTTCACTCAGCTCTCTGTCAAATGGCAACCGGTTTTCTTATTAGGAGATTAAAGGCGGGCGAACGTCGGAATGATCATCCGACCTTATTAATCCCGGTGGTCCAATAGTGTTACAGCCTAAATCTCTCGTGCACCAAATGCCCTGTAGAGGAACACCTTCATCTTTTAAGTAGAGCATATTTCGCCTCTTAAACGCTATTACATTTCTTTTGTAAGGTATTGAATCATCTGTTTCCGATTGCGTCGTTATTTCAGCAGCTATTTGTTCAGTGTAAATGGTGGTATGGAATTAACATTTCTTAATTTCTTGATTTTCTTTTGGGAATCGGAAAAAATTGTAGACGCTTTCGTTACATCACAATTTCGATTAACAAAACATCAGTATGACATTATTAAAAAACAATATTTACTGAAAGAATAATGAACATATATAGGTAGCAAACATTAAACAATATAATAAAAAGTACAATTCCCGCTACTACATCGTTGATTAGTCATAGCTTTTGAATTTATAAATAGATGGAGAGTTATGGATACATGTTTAGTTCATAGTGGAATCTATACTCCTTTTGTGCATAAACTTTTAAAAATATTTTTAAGTTAATAAATATGTGCTATTTTAACCAGAAATTGAATTCATGTACACGAAGGATTTTGTTTTGATTACGAATAATTACAGCTGAACTCGTACAGGTTCAAAAATTCTGAACAAGAATAACAAAAATCGATATTTTAAATTAGAGCTTCAATTTATTAATAAAAGATGAGAATAAAATTATAAAATAAGTGAACACATTTGGATATGTTTAAAAATTAATGTTAAGATTTTCTTAGGATATTTTATAAGTCATTTTAATACGACTTATTATCTAAATACATCGATACCTATTTATTTAAATCATGTATTTCTGTGTGAATCGGGTTATCCCTAATATCTAATTCCCTTCAGCTGAAAGAGTGGAAAACTGTTCCGAACCATTAACACTATCCAAGATGGCAGAATCATTCCCGTCCCTCCCCCATCTCTCCTTTCTTTTTTATTTCTTTCCATGTCCCACGGGCGTTCGGTCTATACCACAAGGGTGCGAGGGGTGGTGGCAGCTTAGTCCCTCTCTTGCTGATTGATGTTGAGCATTAATCATGAGAGACCGTCTGTCAGATAATAGATCATCAGGACGTGGCCGGAGCTGAAATTAAAATCACATTCATTACCCGCTGACTCACCTACGACTGCGACGCCGCAAGAATCTCGAGCTCACGATTCCTTTTGCCCGACTTCGTTTACACATCCCTTCAAAACCAATCAAGGACAAAAATTTCGTATCTTTTGCAAAGCCTCTTATTATATTTATATATTTATCTATTTATTTACTAATTTTGTTGTGTTACGTGACAGCATTATGTATTATCTCTCACCGTTTTACAATTATATAAATTTTGTAGAGAAGAAACATATTTCATTTTGTCTATAGTGAGTGATAAGTGGACTTCACAGCATTGTTACCTTTAACAATATTGTATCTGTTATTTCAACGTAATAATGAATTTTACAATTACGCATTTATTAGCTTAATTTCCTGTGAGAGGGAGGTTCATTAAATCAATCAGTCTGTATGTATGTCTTCACCGCACAGCTGGAACAATCTTCCTGAAACTTACCATGCACATTTAATGATAAGAATGTCCAAACTTTGAATTAAAAAACTTTTTCCCCGAATCCTCGTTGGGAAATTAGCACGAGAAGGACAGCATTAGAAGTGAAAGAATGAATTTCTATTCGTATTTGAAAACAATGTTAATTTGCTTTAATCCTTTAATGTTTGCTAAGCTAATTAAAGCATTTAGACGTATTAAATATCTGAGGATTTAATTAATATTTTCAAAAAATAAAAAAAATTGTATTATTTGTAATCATTAGATATTATAAGTAAAAATAAATAAACAAACATACGAATGGAGTCTTTTCGCTTGTATTGTTTTTTCGCTACTTTAAAGAAAAAAGGAAAAGATATTAAAGAAAGTAGCCTTGTAAATAATTTGGTCTCACCCATTGTTCTTACAGAGTTCTTGTTATTACATTGATTTAGCAAAACAAATATATCGTTTACTCTACTGTTTGAAGAATACTTTGGCTGTAGTTCGTCTCGGAGTTCGTTAGATCATTGTTAGATGGCTAACAATAACACTGATGCATGTTTTGTTTCTGTTAAATCACAGAAACAATGAGTTTTTTTATTAATATTACGATGTTCTACTGTTGCGATGACAGAAGAAAGAAAGCGCACGCCAATGTATTGTTAGTGATCTAACAATGGCCCATAGAAATCGGAGGATGTGTAATCTTTCTTCAGACTGGCTTCGCTCATAAGTAGGTGACTCCGTCAAAATGCGATCCACGTCAACAATGAAGCTAGGAATGTAACAATAAAAGTAGATAATGATAACACAATTCAACAATGGAGATGTTAATAAATGGAATGTACTAAAGAATCTGGAATAGAGTTAATGGAGTTAATAATAAAATTTAAACAATGAAGTCGTGCAAGTCAACAATCAGACATCAACAATTAACATTTTTTTGATAGTGAAATCAACAAATTATCAATAATTGACTTTTTTTTCAACAATGCAATAGTGAAAATCAAGAATTAATATTTTTTCCAATAATTGAACGACCCAGTCACACAATCAAATACCGACAATTAATAACAATTCTATTGGAAGTCAATAATGTATTTATCATTCTATTAATATAAGCATTTACTTATTTATTAAAAATAAATAGTAGTAAACTAATTAGTAATGAAACAATTGTTAAAAGTAAAGAATAATTAACTTAAATTTTATTAATAATTTATTAAATTGCTAAATGGAATACGGAGATTAAGAAAATTTACAGAATATTTATAAATGATTTAAATACCAAAATAAAGCATTCACAAAACTTTGAAAAATAAATAAAATTTAATAATTTATTATACGACAACTCAAAGAATATATTATTTCTTGTGGCATTTACATATTAGCTGTTGTTTTTTTGCTGCTCCGAAACTCTGCTGAAGCCTGTTTATAGTATTAGGTTGATAAATCAGCACTGAGTGACTAGTGCTGACCTACACATCAATTTTAAGCCTGCAAACATGACTTTTTATTTTAATGACTTAATCTATATTTATGTATATTATAAAAGCAAGGGTTTTAAATACATTTTTTGAAATGTTTAATTAATAAGCTTTGACAAAAATCCTATTTAATAATTTTAATAATTTATACTGTATTTATATACATTTCTACGCATTTGAAGTTAAGTATTTTACTAAACAGGTAAAATTAACATATTTTTAGCCAAATTGTCTAATAAAAAATATAATGTGGGTAAATTAATAAATTCAGTATCAATAGAAAATATTTTCTTTTTTTTTTTCTAAGTAAAAATTATAAGAATGAAGATATTTATAACAATAACAGCCAAGAGATTGTTGTTTGTTTTGTTTGATTTCATTTATTTTATTTATTTGTTTATTTTTGTATTTTTATTATATTTTATTTGTTTTAATTTCAGAGTTATTTGATATTTCTGTTCTAATCCAGTTCCGCGATGCTTGTAGTTGTTAGTGTCACTCTTCACCTACAAGTCTTCATAGACTCATTTGCATAGACCATTCCTTCCGCCTTTGGGCCTGATTTCCATGTGAAAGAGTCCTCTGCCCTTGGTCTATTCCACGTTGGAACTTCCCCTATTTGCAGGACCGCTCAGCTGAAAAGAACCCCCTTTTCATAGTGTCACTTGTCGGAAGACAAGCTGGCATTGAGATTTTGTTTTCGTTGGAAATTGTACGTTAGCATTCCTTCCGTTTTTCTTTCTGCTTAATTTATACAAAAACTTTTTTTCTTTCTTAGGCTTCTTTCGTAAGACTCGCGACAATTCAAGTTTCTATCAAAACAACAACAATACCGATAGGGTAATCGTTTTCAGGACTTGGAAGTTGACTGAACAGGACTGAGAATTACTATTCTCCTAATCTATTAACTTTGATTAAAATCCATTAGTTAATGGAAAGAACAAAAATAAAACGTTTACATAATTTGAATCAAACCGATACATCGTAAAGTTAACCATTCACTATAGTAGTCAATTTACTTTAAAGTTCTTTCTATTCAAGGCAGTCACATATTGGTATCCAAATATATGACAAAGGATTACATTTTACCATTGCCAGAGTAAAGGAAATTCGTTATCGAAAACTACTTTTTAGAATTTATACTTTTAAATGTTTTTGTTTTCTCATGTATCTCATTTCATTTTCTTAATCTGTATCTTATGTAATCAGGGTTAGTAATTAAATACAATTATTTATTGATAAAACTTTAGCGTGTTTGATAAAGTTTTTGATTAAAAAACGTCATTCAGATTAAAATTAATTTAAAACATTTAATTGAATAAGAATTTAACAGAACCATAAACATACATGACTAGGATAAAAAAAAAACAGTTATACGCTTTAAAAATACATACCACTACCGGTTTCGCTCTTTCATCAGAGCTTTTTCAAGTGAAAATAACCAAGGACTTAAATACAACTGCCTCAGTAAATTAATGGCACAGGAGCCCAAAAGCTCCACATGCTAAGAATTCAATCAAATGTTTTAAATTAATCTTAATCTGTTTGTTGTTTTTTAATCAAATAATGATTATTTATTATTACTATTATTATTTTACAATACTCGGACCCTTGGTAATAACGCTTTTAATCATAATAAGTCGCAGTTTGTGTAGACTATTTTGCCGAAAAAAAATCATTGCTGAGAGTAAATCGTAGGAGGCAGAAACGAACAAAATATAGAAGAAAACATCCAAGTTAGCTTCTAATCCAGATGCCTAATGGCACATCAATGCCCTTGAACACAAAGATCCTACATTAGCCGATGTCATACGAATGATCAATTGAATTTATATTAAAGTTTTAAAGTGAAAAATTAGAAAAAAAAAATAGACCTTCAGGCAATTTCATTACAGCAGTTTTTGTTTATTTACTTTTTTTAAAAAAAAATATATATATTAATTAGGAGTTTAATGTGTGTTGAATCAATGAGTAAAACATTGATACACACACATACATATAAGAAACAATAATGTATATTAAAGATTATGAAAAAAATGAATACATTACATAAATGGGCTGGAGGGCCGAACGTTTCGACATCCTAAGCGGAATATCATTCTCAACGTTTCCGTCACTTACGTGTGTGTCAGTGTTTTACTCATTTCTTAAATAAATATAGATAGTGAAGATGGTTTGGGGTTGGGTGAGTGAGATTAGCTTTACTTTTAAAATAAACACGAAGTTTGATCAAAATGAATTTCTGTATCAAAGGTTAGGTTTCAGATACAAATGAGAACTTTTGACAAAAGTTAAGAGCAAAGGCAATTCCGATATAAAGTAATTCAAACAGGAAAAAGTTTAGTTAGCATAGGAACTTTCGAATGAAGAGCTCTTATCATAAACGATATTTTTTCTTCCAGGTTTATCTGAATTGGTCAGCCTGCAGCCAAAATCACAAGGAACTGAAATATTCCTGATAAATTATGTTTAATAAATTTACATTAATTAAGAAGCCTGGCATAAAATTTGCCATTAGTTAAGTAAATGTTTAAAAAAAGTGGCATAACAATTATAATTTTAATAAATATTTAATATTTATATATTACAACATATATACAGTATTTCCAATGTTAAGAAAGTACTCTTAGACGGAAAGGTAAGTAATATTTTAATTTCAGTTCTCTGCTCTCTACCTGGCTTTCTCTTGAGAAATCCGTCCTCATCCATAGTAGAATGCTTACATCTTTGTAACGTTTTAGTTTTCATTACCAATTAAATAAAGATATTTGAATTTTTTGTAAATAGCTACTTTATTTTTAGCTACTTTTATTTGTTTACCATTCGAAGCTGTTGTTTGAATTCAGTGAGACCTAGAGCAATGATCATTACATTGCACTTGAAGACCGTCTAAGATCGGTGAACTGTTGGCATTCTTTGCATCGAATAAGTAACTGGGATCTTTCTCACATCAAGAACATAGGCTAAAAACTACAAAAAGAACGTCGACCATGGGTTAGTTGCATCACTTATTGTCAGATACTCTCGTTAATTTAAGTTTGGGTTGTAGCTTTCTTCGCGTAATATATCCCCGGTTACAAAAAAAGAAGTATTAAGCTTGCATTAGTTATTCGAAAACCACTTACAGAGGATCCAGCAGAGAAAAGAAAGGAGAAGTCTTAATTAAGAAGAAAACCTTAATTAGTTTTTTTCTTAACGAAAATTGCGGCATGACAGAAAACTGAGTTACCATTTTGTTGAAGGGATGCTAATAACAATATTTATAGAGCATACATGCTGTTGATAGCATCCTTTCAGCTTTCTGTCATGCCGCAATTTTCAATAAAAAGAGAACTAATTAAGATCACTTCTCATTGCATTATATATAACATATATATTGTTGATAGCATTCATAGAAGAACAAACTATAGAAGAAAGTCGAAGGAGGATCTACAGCCCAGTACCTCACGCCAAAGTAAACGTATTGATGATTAAGAAACTTTATTACATATTTAAACTATGTATCTTAAATGTTAGTTAGACTCCAAATTACATGTATTTTTGATTAGCTACATCTTTCAATGTAAAATCAAATATGACCTAATCTTAAACATGTCTTTATGTATTGTGACATACTACAACGCTGTTTCAAGTAGCACATCATTTATTAGAAATGTATCTCTCGGACTAATGGGTGAGCGTCATGTTACCGTACTTTTAAATATTTATTATTCTTTCAAATCCTAAAATTTTTAATAATAATTACTAATAATGTAATGTAATAATTTCGCAATAGAACAAAATGTACGTAATAACTTTATAATCTATATTACTAAAATCTTTTATTTCTTTGTCTGTCTTTCTATCTCCCTGTTTGTCTGTGCGGCGCAATTTCCTTTGAGAATGGAAAATAGAAATAATTTTTACAATAAAACGTCCGCGACGGGAATCGAACCTGCAACCTTCTGATCCGAAGTCAGACGTCTTATCCATTAGGCCACGGGGACTACAATTCACTTTATATTGTTTTTTGACTTATGTTTCCTTCCCCTTCACCCCATCAATCATGAATGTATTCAAACTTTTTTTTTTTTAATCTCAAGATTGTTTCTTTATTTCCGATCCGTCTATTTATTATTGCCGGATCTATAATTACCGAAACGTTCCAACATTTTAAATATAATATTCTTACTTAACCAAATTCTATGTGATATAGAAAAACAAGCGCGTGTACACGGGGGATGGCTTAGTTGTTAATATTAAAAAAAAATACTTCTTAATATTTATTTGAAAACTATGTTTTGTTGAACATGTGGCACCGCACGTACAGCGGTTTTCATATTATTTTTACTGCTGTATAATGAAAAGCACGTGATGCTGCAGTTATATTTCCATCAGAAACACAAACGAACGGAGGAAACTTTTCACCAAATGTAAATTGAGGCACATTCTTTGCACACGTGCTGATTGTGTAAAAAGGATGCGTTCCACAATGATACGACCGCTTCTGGGTCAGTATCATTCGAAAAAGGTGGACGAATTTGAACTGAAATGAATAGTCTGTTTTTATTTTACTCAACCTGTTGCTTGTTTACTATCTGGATGGAATGATTAAAAGACTTCTGGTAATAGACTCGGAGACGTTCAGAGCCCAGACACAGAACGAAATGTAGGAAAGATGAGACAAATAAGTTCGAGAGAAAAGAAAAAAAATTCAAGGCTCTGGGCTATTGTTCGGACGCCGGGGGGTTGTCTAAGGCGAATTCCAGACGCGCAGAACGAAAAAAATAATGAATAATAAAAAAAAAAAAAACCCAAGAAGGAAAGAAAAAATGACCACCGGAATCCCGTTTACAGTGCCCTGGAATGGAACGAAGAGACGGAATGAAAGAAACAAACCGAAAAGAAAAGAAGGGGGAAAAGTAAGAAGAAAAAAATGCCAACCCTAAGAAGGGCTTTGGTGTTGTCTTAACTTATTGGTAAATAACTTAACTGGTTCATTTATAATAGTAATGAATTCCAATTAGAATTAAAAAAAAAAGAAATATGTACAGAAATACTAATGAAAGATTATAAGTTTTTTTGATGTTCCACATTTCGGAAAGTTTGGTTGATATTGTCGTAATACTGCTGTGAATTTAATCTCACATATCTGATTAATAGTTTCAAAAATATCTTCAGTGGCCGGTGTTTCATTGTTGGACAGTTAATAATAGTTGTTAAGGTTCTTCATTTTTAGGTTGCATCACGAATAATCTGCAAATCAACTTAAGGGAAGATGAGTTTTGATGTATTTTTAAAGGTAAAAAATGATACTGCAACAAAGTTTATTTATTTATTTATTTATTTATTTATTTGTGAATTATTTTTATGAAATTTATTTTTTTTACTAAGCGAAATCCTGTAAGGATCAAACTTAGGACCAACTATGTTGTTATTTATCGATGACTCAACACGTATTTATTATTTAAGAAAGCTCTGAATGTTTTCTTATGATACTTGTTCATAGAAGGAAAATGAAAATTTAATGTATATTTCATTAAAAGTTTAGGTCTGTACGTTTCGATAGAAATATTATGTAACCTTAACAGTTAGCCTTTTCCATGAGAATTAAACTTTATAATGTATAATAAAACCTAGCTGTGCTTTTATTGTAGACCGTTTGTTGTTTTTTTAATTGTTACGTTTTTACTGTATATTTTACAAAAGTGTAATCATCAATGTACTATTTATCCAATATTATAAATGTAAAATAAATATGTAATTACAAAAATAACATCATAGAGTTGTTGGCAGTTAATGAATTTTTTTTTTAATTTGATAGTCCACTGTAATGAAATTGTTGAGAATATGTGTTCTTTCTTGAAATAATTGTTATTAATATATTTGTTGAGATGGCTAATAATGACAACTGGTAACGAATAATAATATACAAAAAACATTATATATAGAAAGAGAGGATATATCAACGTTATTATTGTTTAATAAATCTTAACTTTAAAACGGACAGTAACGGAATTTTTGTTATTTAATTTCTGCTATTAAGGACTAAATTTTATTAGGGTATGCGAAAGTTTATTTAACGAGGTTACAATAAAAAATTATTTTAATATTTTTTTTAATTATAATTTTTCTATTGTGCTTATTGAAACTGTACAAAATAAATATACTTTGTAGTCATTATATATATTATATACTATTTGTAATCACTTTGTAAATAAGCAGCGACAAATAAAAATTATAACCCAAGGAAAAGCTTAATTTTTTTTTATTATCATGTTTTTATTAACTCACCGTGTCTGGTTTTCTGGTCAAATCTTGTAATCAATTTTTAAGTCCCTTCCCATTGGTCAAACATCTAGAAATTTTGCACATTTGCTTATGTCTGATGATAATACAATAATATACTGATATATTAATATATTTTAATATACATTTTATATTAATGTATGCCGCCAAGGCAACACGTCCTTCCGTGTGCCATTACTATCTTAGACCAGGAACTAGGCGACGGCACAACTACTTACACTTTACTATATACACAACTACTTCTTAATTATAAATATGTAATTCTTGTATATTTTAATCATTATGTAATATAAAAAGCGTTGTTTTTTTTAAAAGTTTTTATAAATTTTATTTTGTATTAAAGACAATGAAAATCCAGATGTTCACTACCTTTCAGAAAATTTAGCTTTAAAATTTCATTTTGTTTTATTACATCTCGAATTACATTTTTAATTTTTAGAATGGCGTTTCTCTAGGAAACTTTCCAAAAGTAATTGTTTTTCCTGATTCTTGAGATAATGACATAAAGCAAGATAATTGTTCAATGCCAAAGTTCAATGGGCAATGCTACAATGATTTTTACCGAATTTATGGTACTTTCATTGTAAAAAGACCAATCTTATCTTTACATTTGCCATGTAGTAAAAACAGCACTTCGATGAACACATGGATGACTAACAGGAGGTGATCATGGCAAATTATTGGCGAAAAAAATATCAAAATTAATGGCGAGATGAAACAAAAGCATCCGGAAAAACTGTAAATAAACATTAAATAAATAAACAAATAATAATAATAATAATAATAAAAAAAAAAAAAAAAACAAATGAGGAAAAATAAAGGCAAGAAAGAGAGCAAATTTCAGAGACCACCACTTTGAAATCTTCTGCGGTCAATCAGAAATTTTGTGACGAAGTGTTTCGCAATGTGAAAACAAACTTTATTTTACAATTCAGCGATGTGTTAATCAGTCTGAGTTACGTTTCGACGCGTACACTCCAGCTCATTTCTGTAGTTTTGTTTTTCACCTCGCTTTTCAATGTGTTCATCGACTTGCTACCCTTCATCTGTCTACGATCTGTAGAGATCTGTTCATCTGTGTATCGGAGGATGATCTAGTTACTAATGATTTCTATAACTTTGTTTTCCAACAATAGTTTGATTTTCAGCGATATATTTATTGTAAAGGTACCCTAAGAAAAATACACTACAGTCTTAGTATACGAATCCTTACATCAAATTTCATCAAAAACACTTCGATCTTCAGCGATACATTTACTATAAAAGTACCCTAAGAAAATACAGTGTAGTCTTAGTATACGAGTCCTTATATCAAATTTCATCAAAATCCGTAACGCAGAATAAACAGGAGGTTTCATGAAACAAAACAATGTTCACTATATCTATGAAATCCTTAAAAAAAAACAAATACAGGATATTTCAGCAGAAACCTGATTTAAAGTCCTGTAAGTTTTATGACAGGTCTAGCAGAACCCGCTTTGAAGGCCAGTTGCAATGTAATTTTGGACAATACCTGCAGTGACTTCACCAGTTTTAATGAGGTGATATTATTTCTGCTTTTTGAAGATGATAAATTGACAGTGAAACACATGAGAGATTGTGGGAGAAAGGAGAAGAGGAAGAAAAATCTAACGTCAGCGCTTATATTATCTTTTGGTGCAATTTCTTTCATTTTAATTGAAAAAAAGAGGGGAGTCTCAAAAAAGGGGATTTTTGCTGTAAACAATTTAAAGTTAGTTTTCCCAAAAAAACAAAAAAACATGGAAAATAGGGAATGTTTAGTAAGAAATTCAATATCAATACTATTTTCACATATATTGATTTTTAAGGAAAAATAATAAGAAAAATTATTATCATTATTAAAACTATTTTTTTAAAATTTATAATGGGGAAAACTTTCGTACATATCTATTGTGAGAAACAGTTTTGGATGATATTCCTTTACCAGTTATATGCTTATAACTTTGATATGACTCTTGACATTTCTTTGTGTGAGACATCGAGTTCCTTCAGCTGGTGAACCAGGGTTTTATATTTTGCTGGTGTGACAATGGACCTTATTACAACTTCATTGAATGCCCTTTCAGCTCCTTGGCCAGAACTTTCATTATTGCATATTTAAGGCGTAAATTGTTATTTAGAGGCATCAACCAGTCAATAGCTTAATCTATATGTCTTGCTTTTCTTTGGTTTTTCTTTTATTTCTTAATTACGGTATCTGATCTATTTCAATTGATTGACTCCATTAGTATTGATATCTTTGATTTTCCTAGGACTGCAAAAAGATCATACTTATAGTATAGCTTTTGCGCATAAATTAATCCGCATTACATGGCAAATAACTGGTATCGAAATACAGTCGGACCTCGATATAAGGTCACCCGCATGTAAGGTAACCCCGCATAAAAGGTCACTTTTCTAAAGTCCCTGCTCATTGAATAGGAATTCTTTGATATAGATTATCGGATATATGGTCAGGCCTTAAATACCGTAATCGCATATAAGGTCACTTTTGTCTGTGATTTTAGTGCCACACTAATTCAATTCCAAGAATTTTTCCGTGGGTATGATCTTTTATCGGCGTCATTTCTCCTACTGACGGAGGAGACAGCTTTTTCACAAAGCATTTCGTCCCCTCAAATTCTAGGAAAAAAGATGATGAAGACAATATTCCTTTACCTGTGTTAAGACAAGATCTCAGAAATGCGGCTGTGCTGTAGAAGGGGAAAGTGAATAAGTGAGAATTGATGATGAAATTGCTACCACTTCTCAAGCTTCGATTTCCGAAATTGTTTCGCAAGTTTTAGATTCCAATGCATTAGAAAGTGAGGATAACGACAGTGATACTGAAAGTGAAGCGGTGACACAAGCAGAAGCACTCAGAGCATTAAATTTTCAGAAACTACAAAACTTAGAAAACATTTTACAAAAGATGAAACCAAAATCGCGACAGTCCTGCATTATGGATTATTGTAAGTATGGTCAATTGTACTCAGTACTTTGCTTGAGCATACTAGTACTATTTGTATACAACTTTATTCCGAATTAAAATTTAAAAATAATTTCTTTCTGATTCCATTACTTTTAATTAGTTCAACTAAATTAAAAAATTATAACTTTATACACTGATATTTTTGTATGTATTAAATTTTACAAAGAATTATACTGTATTTATATAATGCTTATTTCTTGACAAATGCATACGAATCGGTTATAAGATCAACCCGCTTATAAGATCACTTTCGCGAGGTCCCAAGGGGTGACCTTATATCGAGGTCCGACTGTATATAGTTTGTATATCTGCCTGTCCAGGGGCGTACATAGGATTTGATCTCGGGGAGGGCCAAACTACGACCAGATCACAACCAAAAAAAGAAAAAAAAAATGTTTTCAAAATTTCGGCCAGAGAAAGGAAAAATTCCTTCAACTGGCCAAACAGTCAAAGAAATAAGTCTATTTTGAGATGGGCGGGGGAGGGGGAGTTTCAGTGCTCCTCCCCTTATACGACTGTGTCTGTGTATTTCTACGCTGAAAACTGTCTTACAACTTGTAATCATTTGTCATCAACTGTTCTTAATACTACTAGTAAAGAATTAATAAATTTTGTATTACATTTTGAAATTCAAATACTTCAAATACAACATTAGCTTACGAACGTGTATCCCCTAAAATTGTTACGTCTTCTTTTGACTTGTCCTTAACCTAGTGTAGAACAATGTATAAATAGTAAATTAGGAAAACGATAGAACACTTAATAAAATTTTGCATTTTAGAAAATTCAGTAAATTTTAAAAAATTAATAATAGAAAATGCCTGCATCTCCTTCCTACTTTCTTTCACAGCCTAAATATAACTTTTTCCTCAAAGCTAACAATTTATTTATTTCTTGTTTTTAAGTAATTAAAAAAATTATTCGAAAATTAAAATGGCTTAGTTTTAAGCAGATATTTGTTATCCTATCCAGCTTTTCAATTCAGACGTATTATTGGTTGTCTAAGCTTCTATATATGTGTTACTCCTGAAATTTGTAAAGTGATTGGTAAATTTATTTTATTTCGAGATGGAATCTTATGAAAACAACTTAAAAATTAGCTTAATAGTGTAATCTTGTCAGCTTATCCATTTCTGATGCAGTTTATAGGAAGAAAGCTGTTATCTGGTTAAACTAGATGAAATCTTGTAATTAATTTTTCTACAGTCTTTTATAGATAGTAGTTTAATAAGCATTAAATTAAACTTTGCTACAGTTCTCTTAGAAAGAATTAAGTACGAATAAGCTTCAATGTATTACACTCAGCATAAACCTCCATTATTGTTAAGGTGGAATATCTGGAATTCATTTTTATGGTTGAAAATATTCTTTGAGTTGCCAAACATGATTCTTCACTAGCTGAAATATCCGTTCTTCGTACCGGTTACAAAAAAGATATTCTGATGTGGATGAGAAAGAAATTGAATTGTGGGATCATTTCGAAACTTTCCCAGTTGGTACACGTGATAGGTATACAGTAATGTTATATTCGAATATTGTAACTCGAGATCCTTACATATGAAATCAATGTCGAGATCGGAGAATATAAGATTTCCCACCCATTTCTCCCCGCCTCCACACCTCTATCACACCAAGCCTTTCCCAGTTGGTAAAATATCCCGTGATCAGTACTAATTAATGATATATTCTTATTTTTAAGCCGAAACCCCGTAGAAGTATCCTTCAACAATGTTTGTTCATCCCTTCACCTTTCTCCGTTTCAGAATAGCATGTTTTTAATTTTGCAAAGGAACGCCCATGTCAAATTTCGTGCTTGCACCTCAAGCGGTTTTGGAGATATCTTACCCTTCAGGAAAGGTTGCCTTCCCCCGTTTTCTTTTCGATTTTGACAAAGAACACTCTTGTCGAATTTCATGTTTCCAACTAGAGTGCTTTTTTGAAATTGATATCGAGATAGGAAAAGTATAAGACTTCTCACCCCTTTCTCAACACCCCTATCACTTTACTCCTTCCCAAGTTCATAAACAATCACGTGATCATTACAAATCTATATCTATCCCGAAAACCCCTCAACACTGTTTTCCCATCTCCCTCCCGTTTACAACGATAGGGCTCGATATCGAAAAAGCATCTTTTCAATTTTGACACAGAACACTGATGACAACTTTCGAGTTTCCATCTGAATCCTTCAAGAAAGATTCCCTCTCCTCGTATACACCTATTAGGATCCGAATATCAAAAATCCGTCTAATACGTATCGTTTCGATTTTGACAGAGAATAGGAGAGGATGAGTAAGAGAATTACGCACAGAAATACTTTAGTTCTAATTTTTGCCACCAGATTCCTATGTAGCGCTATTATGCACAACAATAGTTTGATTCCCATTGTCGCCATAGGTTGCTATGTGGCGCTGTTATGCACAACAATATTTTTTTTTAGTTCCAATTGTCGCCATCAGATACATATGTAGCGGTATTGCATCCCTTTTCAACCCCTTAGGTTGGAATTCAATCAGGGGTTAATAAGGGATCAATTTGAAATTGAATTCTTAGGTTAATTGAAATCCCAATACAACATATGGAAGCTTCCAAGAACAACCTACGGAAGCTTTCTGCCAAATTTCAGGTTCCTGGTTACATGGGAAGTAGAAGAATTAGATATGAGTCAATGAGGGCTTTCGCATTGATTTAGATAGATATACAAAGTGCGTTCAATAAAGGAAAGCTGAATAAATAGCTGGTCTTATGTTTATCACCATTATATTATTTTAGAAATGAGAGCTATGCTAACAAGTAAGAACCCTTTTTTCACATATAACATATCTTATTGGCTGATGTTAAATCTTATTCTTGCGCAAACATCGATTGAACACAGAGACTTCAGTATTAAAAAAAGACGATTTGAAACAGAACTCTCTTAAAACCGTAAACTGAAGACTCCTAAATATTTTGAAATAGATAAATACGAAATTTAAAAACCTCATCTGGATTATATGGAGTTAATGAACACTCTTTTTGTAAAATAGATTGCTTTCTTAAAAAAAAGTAAAAAGAAGAAATAAAGATAAAAAGTGTTGCTAATGTGAAGAACGAATTCTTAAAAGGAACTAATTAACATAACCTATTCTTTTATTTCAAGTAAGATAATTGTAGAATCCTTTCCAAGTTTTATGCTCTAGCTCAGGGGTCCTTTTTAAATTCACCTTTTTAAATTACAGATCTTCAATGAGTATGTCCCTACCTCCTTCGCCATCTTGTCAAATTCATCCTCACACCAGTCCTGTTAACTACTTGTAGGACTTCAAAAGATATCAGCAGTTTGCTTTACTTTACATATGGATAGAATAACTGAAATAAATAATTTTATCATACAGAACTGTATATAACGTTAACGGTCTAATCTAACAACAGTTTATTTTAAGAAATTCGAAGATCTAGTCTCAGACTCCCATCATTTGTTTCCTAGACTTCTCAAATAATTTACATAGCACGACTAAGAACCACTGCTCTAATTCTTATCATTCTACATCTTTCAACACAAAAGGAAGCAAACTAATGTAATTAAGTTATTTTAGCTTGAAAATTCCTCAAGCTGAAATGTAGGCCTATTTAAGTTTCTTGATCAACACTAAATTTATTTTTGAAAAAACAGAATATTTCGAAAAAAAACCAAGGAATTTTTTTAAGAAAAATTATTGTTTTGAGTTAGTTTTTGACAGCCTTGCCCACAGCCTTTTGACAGCCTTTCTGCCTTGCCATTGCAGAATTCTTAACCGAATGGAATTTATTTGCAGTTTTTCTTTTTATAATCGCCAAGGCAATGACGCATTCTCCAATGTGAACTTTTTATGCCCTTGGAAAAAGGTTTCCATTCATGGACTCATATAGACTACTACATTCTTCATCACTGCAAATAACTTCATTTCGTTTTTTTGTCTGTAGTGATGTATTGAATAACATTTGACAGAGAAATGCATCTCCTCCTGAGATGTAGCTTGGAGTTATATGCAATAAAGGATTATTCGGCCCGTTTGGACAGCAAAAAAAATGCAAAGGCCAAAAAAAAAAGCCTCATTTCACATTAACGAAAATGTGGTGATTTCTTTAAAAATAATGTGGAAAAACAGATAGGAGTTTTACTAATAAATTTGAATATAAAATCAGACATGTTTAGACATGTTTTCCAATTGCAATTCAGAGATATTGCATTTGAGATCAGTACTGCTGCGTAGAAATTCCAAACCATTTCGTTGCACGGAAATAATGAGTGATGATTGGGTGGCTGTGACTTGATGAACGCCCTCGTAAAGGTGATTCGTTTGGGTCTTCATCTGTCTGTTCCACGTAAATATTTACAGCTGTTGCTGTGACGGAGAGGCGAGGGACTTCCTGGTCCCGTGGCAGTCAGTCGACGTTGAGTCAACGCGCTCGGGGTCGTTTTAGCTGCCTCTACCTCCTCCCCTTCGCAATCTGTTGAGCCCTAAGCGGATTGACAGGCTATCCACAGGGAGAGCGTGATTTGACGCCATTGGTGCCGCCAAGCCTTATAATTAATGTCCACAATGTGATTGGAAACGATCTACTCAGTTGCCCTCAGGATTAGGAAACGACCCCTGAATCGGATGAAGGGGAACCAACCGCAACTCAGTTATTTTATTATGGATCTTTCATTCTTAGGATTTTTTGTAGAATTGCGACTGATTTTAGCGATGAAATGATTAATTTTTCTTTCTCTTAGTATTAATGATTGAAGTTTCAGGTTTGATTCCAGCCTTTCTTTTTTTCGTTAATGATCAAGAAATTCTTGAAATTTTTTATTTGCCATTTATTTTTTTATTTAACATAAAGAAAATTGCAATGTAAATACTGAATGGAATCATCATTGCAATCTAAATTAGTCTATTTTGTTATGTTATTCCAGAACTATTACTGAATGTTGAATTGTAATTGCTTAATTTTATTTTTATCTTTTTGAAATATTTGTAAAGAAACATTTAGACAAGTAGAACAGTTATTTCCAGATTTTAAGCTCAAGTACATGTTTGCATGAATGCTGAATCTTTTTTTTGACAACTTTTAGACTGCTGTTGCATCTTCCATCCATATATCTACGATTATTGTGACTCTACAATCAATAATATATACCGTATACTATTTTGCTAAAGGCCTAATTTGTTTGATCGGGAGGGGGAAGGTTAAATTAAGAATTGATACATTATATTTCATTTAGAAACAAAAGAAATTAAAATCAAAACTAAAACAAGATGGTGCAGAGTATGGATTATAACCAAATATGATAACTCAAGCAGTAACACTTAAGATATTTTATAATAGTTAAGTATTTTATGCTTCAAAATTTATTGCGTGACATTAATTAAATTTTGAAAACTTAAATTTTAAAAGAATTTCATTATTAAGAGCTGATTTTTCATTGATTTAAATTTATTTTTTTTGCTAATTCTTTGAGTATTAATAGTTTTACTTGAAGAATGCTATAATACTTAAGATATTTTCAATATTACAACCACGACACGTCAGTATATAAAAGGAAAGTTTAAAAATTAGGATTTTTTTAAATTTTTTTATTTAGGTTAGATTTCGAAATTATCGTTACATTTATCATTCAGTTGTTACCCAAATTAGGATCTTATTATTTCAGAAGCACTTTTTTCCGATTTGAATTATTTATGATTCATGTTTAAATAAAAATAAATTTTTTTGGATATTTATAATTACTAGTTAACAACAATAATAGACAATATTGGTTGAAGGGATAATTTGCCTAGATGCTGAAATTAACATCAGTTAACCATTTTGATAATATAAAGCATTTCAATTGTTATAAGGCAAACAATACTTAAGTGAAATGAAAAGAACTTATAAGATTTATTTTCTTTATAAAGTAAATTCTTACAGTAGAGGTATTTCTTATGGTAAAGGATTTTATAACAGCCATTAAATGTTTTTTTTTTTTATGAATTGAAGCTGAAGTGCAGTAAAATATTGGAAATAAGTAATCGATAGTTTATTTACAAAAGAAAAGTAAATTCATAATTTACCAATTCAAAACCACTTAACGAGAACAAAAAAAGAATGAATGAATTTAATACCTTCACTGCCGTACACTAAAATATTGCAGTGAAGCCACTCTTTTGGCGTCCATTTGGCTTCCAATATTGTATTTGGTAATTTCATTTAAGTCTTTTATCACCAATGAGATCTCTCTGGTCATTTTTTTATATGTAATATATATCTTTACATTAATATTAGTCTTTTGCCATGAAGTAAAACTTCCAAGTGCTTCATTTGATGCACTTTCGCAATAGAGCTACTGAACTCATGGCACTATAATTACTTGTAGAATGTAATGTTATTGAAGTAAACAAGATGCTTACCGAAATATTTTTCTAAAAAAAACTGTTTTATATTGATGGAATATCGTTACACAAATTTTCCAAATACTTTTAAAAATGTCAATTTTTTTTTTATGTAATAACTGAGATATGTCGAGTTTTTTTATTATCAAATTAGAATCGTAGTGATGTTGGGTTAAATTTAATGGTCAAGAAAAACAAAACACGATTACACATTGTTTAGTCACAATCAGAATCTAGCCTGATAGTCTACGGATAGTCTAAACCAGGGGTTCACAACCTTAGGAAGTCTGAGGGCTAATATTTTTACAAAAGTTCTAATGGAGGGCTGCAGTGTCCCATCCTCCAACCATTACTATATCTTACTAATTAATGATTTGATAATGACATTTATAATAAAAATTATTAATAATACTTGTAATTTACATAAATGTCTTACTAATTAATGATTTGACAATGCTATTTAAAATAATAATTATTAATAATACATGTAATTTAAAATAAGTTTCTTACTAATTAATGATTTGACAGCGCCATTTATATAATAATTAATGATAAATGTAATTTACGTAAATTTCAAATTATCAAATAATGCTCTAGTTGTGTTTGATACCAAATTCCAATAGTAAAGTCTGAGACAGTTGTTGTTGTTGCAAGTTATGACATTTTTCAATGTATCTGTTGGCAGCAATGGAAAGGCTAAAATTTAATTTTAAGTTTGACACTACCGGGCCACTGCAAACATCCTGGCGGGCCACGAGTTATGAACCTCTGGTCTAAACCTATCAATAAAAACAATTGTGATTTTTTTTTTTATTTTTGCGCCTATGATTTCTCTCATTATCTATTATATATTCTTATTTATTTTTTTCTGTTTCGATGTTTTGTAAATATTATACAGATTATTTTATTACATATCGTATTTCGTTTACACTTAGATCTAATATTAATCAATAATACGTTATGTATACATAAATATTGATTTAACACGAATTTCTTACTCATTAAGCCTAGATGAGACAATGTATTTAATATTTCTTCTGAGAATTCTTTCAAAGAAATTACGAAATGCTTATTACTTTTAGATACGTGGTATTTTACCCATAAGTTTTCATATACGATATCTACTGTTTTATACTGCATTGTAATAAAACTTTACTGAAAAATCTAAACTAAAAAAAATATCTGGATTACTGCATCCTATAATGATATTTACTTACCTTTCGTAAGAGATATTTTTATTCTTTTACAAAAAAAAAGTTGAAATCATGTTTAGTTCAGTGCGTTCATGGAAGCAGGGGTGAGGGGTGTATGGAATTGGAAGATGATGGTGAAAAGTGAAAGTGCGAGGTGGGAGGATGGAGTGAACTGCAAAAGTGGGGGTGAGTATTTTGCGAATGAGGTCCGGAGAAAATTGAAACTTCGATTTTCCCCTCTGTTCGAAACGTGAAAGCGGTCCCCCACCCCTCCCACCATACAGTAGTAGCTGCCCGAGTTGATAGGATTCATTGAATAAGTCAAATTAAACGACTCCGAGTCCTCCCCCTGACTTCAGCCATATTCGAACCTCCCATTTCCCCCTACACCCACCTATCTCTGATTAGGTCGAGGGATTAAGACCTCCTCCCCCCTACGTCTACGAAGCATACACACCTCCCATCATTATTATCCCTATCCCCCTCTCCTTTCCCGTTCGTCACTTCATAGGCTAAAGATACGGTAATTGTTATATCTTTTCATTTCTAATTCAATATAGCCTCCAGTGCAGTGCCATTAATTTCTCATTTATGTAATCCCCTTTCTCTCGAACTTTCCAACTACCTGAGAATTTGATGTCATTTTGAAAACTGATGGAAATTCCTTTGCCTTCTCAATTATCCTAAGGCTCAGAATTTTAAGCTGTTTTAAAGGCAACGTCGTGTGAGTTTGCAATAAGATAATTTGCAAAAAATTGAAGGTGGGAACAAATGTGTTCGAGGTATTCAACCAGGTACTCGATCTCAAGTTTAAGAAGGGGAAAAAAAGTGTTTGAAAGTTTTCAACAAGAAGTGTAGAATAGCAAACTTTAACGTCCTTAATAATTCATAAATCAAGGAAAAAAAACACAAATGGACAGTAAATATGCTTCACACACTGAGCCAACATCAACGGGGGTCCTGAATAGCTGTTTCATCCTTATTAGGAATCATCAGCAGAATTTACCCTTGATGTTAGGTCAGACTGCGCGAAAGTTAAAAAGAAACCATTCTCGCTCCCGGGAATGGCCCACGAGAACAAAAACAATCAAATAAAAAGCAATCCTGCTTCCGAGAACAAAAACAGTGAAATAAAAAAAAAAAAAACCTGTGAAATCCACAGTATTAATCCCTTGTCACTAAGGAATTTAATTACAACAAGAAAAATATCGTAAGTGCAATGAAAAGCAAAATTTAACTCCATAATAATTTATGAATTAAGAAAAAAAAAACACAACTGGACAGTAAATATAATTGAGAACTTATTCTTTCTTCGTGATAACAAAATGTTTAGTTATTAGGATTCGAATACCCAAACTCGTTGATTGAATATTTGGGATTCGATCATTAATCAGAAGATCTACCTTTGTATTAGATCTATCATTCCCGCCTGAAAGCCTACACAAAGAGTAGATTTGACATAATTATTAGGCATAATTGTTCTGACTGAGCAACAATCTGGAAAGACAAAAATCTTCTACAAGCTCAATTACATTGGGAATTTGGAATTAATTGTAAGTAAAATATGCCTATCCATATTGATTGAAATAAAAGGATATCTGTAAATGAAAATTCATACAGTAGAGATTTTTCACTGAGTTTTATAAAGTCTTAATTACATTGAAATCCATTTTTGTAACCAAATTTCATTTTTTTTAGTTGGATCACGAAATTTGTCCATGAAAAGGACAAGTATTCTTATTGGAAACATTTATTGACACTGAATGGTTGAAGTGTCACATGACAATCCATAATTGATTTGTTTTCAATTAAATAGATTTTGGTCACTTAATCTAAGAATTAAGAGATTAAATCAATTCTCATTAAACGGAAGATTACAGAGGTATTTTATATTTGCAGATACGATTATGACAGATTGTATTTTGCAGCTACGATCATGTACAAAAATGGAAATGCCCTTTTCCCTTTTAATCTAAAACAAAGGAAAATAAAGGAAGTAAGTTCCTAGTTCTTCAAGGAACTTCTTTTTGAGTTTGATTGTTTCTTTACAATAATAAATTATTTAAAAATAAAATTTCTGGAAGATTCCATTTCACTTTTATTGCATTTAAACTTTAAAAAGGATTTTTTTTTTCAGCTTTTTTAAAATTACTCAAAAGTTAAAATCTACTCAGATATCTTTTAATCGACTGTAATGAAAAATTTTTACTTTTAGTAATCGAATCAATGAATCTTTTCCTCCTTTTCTTTTTTTTAAGTTTTGAAAATGAAGATATTAAAACTTTTTAAGTGAACATAGATTTTATATTTTAGTAATAAAATTTGTGGTAAAAAAAATCTTGGATTTAAACAAATATCTGTTTGTTTCAGTGGATTTCCAAATTGTTTTCTTCCTTTACTCATCAAGTTTAATTTTCTTCATTGTTTAATTTGTTGGAGATTCTTCTAAAAGCTTTAAAGAATAACCAACGTCAATTTGATTTGACGGCAAGAATTATTTTTCTTTCCTTTTCCAAAAAGTTTTAATCAAAAGGACTGATAATTTTGGAATTTATTCCGTTTAGTGAAAAGACTGAAGCGTTTCTTTGGTATCACAATACAGTAGAACCTCATTATAACGGGCCTCATTATAACGGACATCGCTTATAACGGACAGTTTTTAAAAAAAATATAATAATAATAAAGGATGCATATGTTTATCGGACGAGTTTTACATTTCCAAGCAAGCGATTAAACATCGATCATTTAATGAAAAAAAATTTTTAACGTGCCCGATGATTCAAAGAATTGAGTAAGCAAACGAAGGCACAACGCTACAAGGAAGGATTCGCAACTTTGTAGCGTTGTTCCTTCGTTTGCTTTCTCAATTCTATCGATCCTTTAATTTTGTTATTGTCTGAAATTCCACAAATTGCCGCACACACTCATCAGTTTTTATTCAGTAACCTTGGAGTCATGTCGTTAAGTACTTTTTATAGCTAACTATTGTCCTTTCATTGATGTACACCCTGATGCATTACACCGATATAGAATTATTTGTTGTAAACCGGACTTTCATTAAACGGACAACCTTCAGCCCCAGTTAGTCCGTTATAATGAGGTTCTACTGTTTTATTCAATTTAAAAATGGGATTATTTAAATTTAACTATACATGATATTAAAAAATTACATTCAATATAATAAAATTTTGCTTGTAACTCATCTGCCTCATGACAGGACCGCCGGAACGGTCTATTTAAATAGAAAATCAGAGATGTCGGAATCTCGGTTCGAATCCCGGCGTGGGGCTTGGATGTTTCTTCTTCTGTGTTGTGTCTGTTTCTAGGGGTGTAGTGTGAGCCTACGGTGTACCCTTCTTCGGCGAAATAATTATCGCCCATTGTGTAGGCGAAAGCGCTAAGAGCCCGGCGTTAGATTAAAAAAAAATATCTATTTAAATATTGATAGTACATCGTTTTGACAAAAAAAATTATATTTGCAGTACGAAATAAAGTTGTTTAAACAAATAACAAAATTAAGACATTGAACCCTGGGGCATGATTTAAGAAAATCGTCTGCATTTTATGGAAAGATTGTTCACTGTAGTTATCTTTAACGTATAATACACATCTACTATAACAGTTGCTGCCATTTTTTTAGTAATAACTCACCTTCTTGGATTTATAACGGTATTTTTTGATATTGTAAATTTATGAAGGATATATGGTTAGAAATCATGGATTGTGTGATTGTGTCTAATTTAAAATCAGCTTTCTGTTTCTACAACGATATTCTACATTAGCTTCATCAAAATCCATATTTCTAACCGGCATATAATATTGCAAGTATGTGCATTTATTCTTCTTTACTATTTTCTAAAAGCAACTGTTAACTGAAGTCATTACAACATGAAACATATTCTAACCCATGAGTTTTATCATTCGAAGTTTTATGTCTATTTCACAACAGATCTCACTTAATACATAAATGTTACATCATGTTTTTATTTTCTGGAAAGTATGTAATATATAAACACTGCAATGATAACTTAGAAACTTTTTATCGGTTCCCAAAATTATAACAATAAATAAAAACTTTACAAGCATTAACTTATATAAGCAATAAGCTTATCGGAGAAACAGACAGTTCACTACTAATGTTGAACTTTCAGATACAGATGCAATTATTGCTGCCAGATTGGTTATTTTGTTGCTTTACTTTGATGTTCAAAGGAATCTTATACAAATTTTCATTGTTCCCAGATATAAAATTTGGAAAAATCCATCCCAAAATTATTGAAATTGAAAAACAAAGTAGTTGAGATTTTGTTAAGTGACCATAGTTACAAGAAACATAATGAATACAATTAATATGAGCTTGGATGAGAGATTTTTCTGCTCCGGGTGAAATGTACATTACTCCTTTTCATGTAATTCTCAACTTCTCCTGACAATGGCTCAAGTTTCCGATCCGAAATATTGAATGAAGTCACCCCGAATAGGAAAATACCACATCCATCTTGTAGTATTAAAATTTTTGTATTTAATTAATATAGCGTAGCCTACTCCTCCTCCGGATCTAAATGAAATAGAATTTACTCTTGCATGATGAATCAGGAAAGAAAACCTGTATATTACATTACAGAATTGAACTTGCATATTTTCTCTCAATTTCTCTCTTTTGTATTATGTGAATTTTAACGTGTGTGCAACAACGTAAGTTAAATAAAAAGCCAACACGCAAATTAAGAAGATAAAAAATATTTAACACTTTAAAAATACGACATGTTTCGTCCAGTCTCAGCTGGACGTTTACAGGTGAATAACTCAAGGATTCTCTCTTTTGTTTATAACTAATTGTGAATAATTGTTATTTTATTTTTAGATTTACCGTGTTTCTGAGATGAATTTAAAGTGATGTAGCAATAATCTTATCTTACATTTTAATTAAAGTACACACTTTCTAAACAAGTTACAAAGAATGTAATGCCTAAGAGGATGCAGTGATCTGGGGCAGTGCCTAAACTATGAAGGGCAATTATTCTTTAAAAGTGGAAAAATGAAATTGGTTCCTGAAGGCTTATAAAAACAATATCTTCATTTCAAAATCCGGAAAAAAAAAATATTGAAAGTGAACACGATTTGGGAGGCGGGAATGGTGCTGAATCAGATTTGGTTCGATTTTCCCAATCCCCCCCTTGAAACAGTGCCACCCTCTCGTTTCATCTGCTGTATCTGATCCTGTTCTAATCTGGAGGCACAGTGTGTTTCCGCTCCTGTCACCACCAGAACACCTCATCTAAATGCATTGCAGAGCCAATGCACACGTCAATCACAACCGCTCGCTTCTCCTTCCCCCACCCAGTTCGTTCTATCTTCTCTACCTTTGTCTTTCTGTCTTTCCATCCGCATCAGTCTATTAATAGCTTTACCAGTCAATCACCAGGTTCACTTTCACAGGAAATGAGATGTAATTTTTTTTCCTGAATTGATTATTAGTTTAGAATAAAGGCACATCATCAATTTTAATACAGTATGTACGATTATCAAAATTGTTACGTACGATTATTGAAGAAATTAAGTTAGAAAAGCTATTAACACTAGAAAACATTTTTGGAGGCTTTTCAAGAAGTATCTCCGAAATTGTACAGAGCTAAAATCAAAGCATACATTCTATAAAGCATTGATAAAGCAATGCAAGTTCGGCATTTCGAAACCTTTATGCTCATTTTTTAATTGTTTATAAATGTATCATATATTCTATACTTTCACTTTAAACAGGAAAATATTTTAGACTACCTATGAATCCGCTGTTTGTATCCACTGTGAAAAATTGATATTCGCTAAATGATATTTAAGTTACTAAAAATCTGGAGGAAACATCAGCGAAATCACCTGTCGTAAAAAGTGAACCTAAAAAGTTTTCGTAATTTATCGTATTTCGAAACTTATTTATAAACTAGATCTTTTTAATGTTTAATCCTTAATTTTGTATCACATCTCTTTGAATTATACTGATATTATACGGCATCATCTTCGGTGTTTAGTACTTCACTCCGTTTTTAAGTAATAAGCCACTGAAAGAGAATCGAAGACAAATTTACCTTCACAGTAAGGGAAATTCATAAAGTACTGGAAAGTACTGGTGGTTTTCACCGCCTCATATCTTTTAAACTACTGCTCATTAAAATCTGAAACTTTTTATATAAAATCGTCAAACATATAAGAATTACAGTGATTGAGATCATTGATTAGTACACCTGATTAATTGTACTAAAAAACTTTAAACAAAAATTAATATCCAAAATTACGACTAGTTTCACTATCGAGAGACAGTATTATCAACTTGATAATACTGTCTCTCGATAGTGAAACTAGTCGTAATTTTATGTATTAATTTTTGTATCAAGTTTAAGATTAATTAATCAGGTGAACGGCTTAATCAATGAACCACAGTACACGTAAAATATTATTTCAAATATAAGAGTTAAATTTTCAGTCAAATTTATTATATTTAAATTAAATATAATAAATGTTCATTATTATTGAAATTCATTTTATTTGCGTTCAAATACCCCCAATATATCGTATATTTAAATAACTGTTGTGATGTTGTTTAAACTCTAAAAGTCTGAATCCGATATTCAAATGATACAGAAACCTAATTAGGAAAATTTAATCTAAACACTTTCGTCATTATATATAAGATATATAAACACTTTCGTGATTAATTCCTTTGTTTAATTTAAAAAAAAAACAAAAACAAAAAAAACAATTTTTTTGAAAATGCATTCTGACAAATGACTTTTTTTGGGAGACAGTCGAATAATTTTTTTGGATAATAATTTCGATGTATAATGAATAAATGATAAAAGGAAAATAAAACTCTATGTTTGACGATTTTATATAAAAAGTTTCAGATTTTTATGAGCAGTAGATATGGGACTTTGAAAACCACCAGTACTTTCCAGTATTTTATGAATCACCCGGTATAATCCTTCACCAAATGAAGATCGTGAGAGTAAATAATAATAGTGAGAATGATTAGAAATTAAAATAGTCTGTAATAGTCTGTATGTCGTTCAAATAATGATGAACTGGGTTTACTGTTAAAAAAAAATGTTTATGTGAATACTTTAAAAGATCGGACATTTTTCTTTATTAATAGTTTAACATTTACACAATGGCTAATAGTGAAAATTCTATCACGCCACTGTAGTAGTAAATTTTATACTGTTCTCATTCTTATGCGGGCTATGCTTACTTAGTAGAAAGGAATATATACTTCAACACATTCCAATGGACAGTTCTAAGAGGATCTATTTCTAACCGTGAATTTCTCTTATTTGCAAATTGTGAATTTATCGTGGATCCATGTCTGGCCTATGTCTGCAGCCGTGATCAATCATTATCATGTTTTCAATATTTTTAAAAAATATTTTTAGTAACAATTCATTTCTTTTCTTTTTTTCCCCCACTTGCTGCCTTGAAACACACTTGGATAACAAAAAAAAAAAAAAAAATAGTGGAAAAGAGTTGTGCTATCGTGGGTTCAAGAAGTGATGGACGCAAATGGCAGATAGCAGCCACCGTCTTGACTGCCACCCTTTTTCTATCGTCCCTGGGGTCCGATTACAGGCTCCAAACGCCCCTAAGGAGGGAATGCTCTATCGTCCGAATAAAAAAAATCCCTGGGAGATACGCCCCCACAGTTACTGACACCGGCACTTCCCCACCTCCTTTTTTTTATTATTATTAATAATGTTTTATAACTCCTGTCCGCTGGCGGAGAAGTGTTGAGGGAGACGGGTTTGTCGATATCACGCCTAAAAGCAAAAGGGGAAAGCAAAACCGTCTGACCAAATTTATGCCGTTTTCCACTTAAGTCTCTCGTTCTCCACCTCCTCCTCCCTCTACAAAAGTGCAGGATGTGTGAACACAAAGAGTACGACTTCGAGATTCCCAAATAAAAGGATGGAGGTGTGTGCGAGGGCCACAAGTTCTTCGAAATAAAATGTTTTCTTCACTTAAGAGACTTGATCTTCTTTTCTTCGTGTTGGGCATTCAACTTCACTTTACAGTGGACCTTTGCCATCTACAGACTTCAAAAGCAACAGGAAAGAAAAAAAAGAGGACTTGTATCAGCCTTCATAAGAGCAATGATAGTTTTAGCTGGCTTTCTTAGGAAAGTGGCTCATCAAATCATTCAGTCTGTTTGTGTTCCCATCTTAACTTTTGAGCTGGTGGATGAATCTTCTTGAAATTTGGCTTACATATTTAAGGACAATACTATCTACCTTTTTAATAACTATCAGTCAATCATCAAGACTATGAACAGCAATTTTCATCAATACTTTCTTCAGAAAAAGAAATTAGCTTTTGACTTTTTTTTAAGGCTTTTATGGCCCTTAAGGGTCGTGGATGTCAAGGCCCCCAGCCTTCGTGCACAGCCAAATCAGTTGTCAGTTGTTGAGCCGTTAGTCTTAATCAGTCTTCAAATCAAATTGGTGTGCAGCAAGCACAATCTGACAAAACTTCACTGATGAGTCTTTGATAGCGTATCGTGTTTCTAAAAGTAGCTGTGGTTGGTTTTAACATTTAACATCATTTTCGATTCACTTTTAGTAGGATGTATTTTTCAAAATGATATCTTCCATGCAGAAGCAGAAACACTTGGGCAGAATTTTTTTTTTTCTTGAAGACAAGTATCTTCAAGAAGGCAGGAGCCTTCAAAGTAATTAATAGTATTTAATATTATTTTGTGAACTTAAATAGAATAAATACATCTAATTCACAGCCAAAACTATAGGAGTCGGTTTCCATAGGAACCGACGTCAGCTATCTTAAAAAAAGTGACCGTCGCTGGGGCTGATGGGTTTTGTTTTTTTTTTTTCTGATTGACGAATGATTTAACGAGAGAAAGTTGGGCTGTTAAATTTTGATGATCCCTCAGCGATTTTGCGACTAATAAATGTTGGTGCACAGAAAATATAGGTTAAAAAGATTTCAACAGCCATCACTGGTACACATTAGTGATGGTGCATTTAAGCTTGGTGCACATTGCCGTAAGTTGATGGAAAGAATCCAGGTACAACCACTAATGTCAGCTGAATAGATCCTAGATCCATCTGAAGGGAAAAAAACCCCGACCTTCGCCGGAGACTGAACCTGTTTCCTCCCACTCAAATGCTTTACCATTTGAGTATCGGCCCCTACTTTTTGAATATTAGGCATAACAATTATAATTTAAATTATTACGATTACGGAAATGCTTGCATTTACTTGAAGAAAGATTCAAAACTTAAAGACTCTCTTCAAAAGGAAAATTAGTTAAAGTAAATTTAATGTGCGCCTAAATTGAATGCATGATTAAATGAAAAATCATCAACACACAAAATTATTTGTTAAAAAAAAAACAACACCAATAATATACGTTACAAGTGGTGAGAGCTTTCGGACGGCTTATGTGGCTTCCTTCTTAATCAAGGAAGGTTGATAAGGGAGCCGCATAAAACTGTCCGAAAGCATCACTTGTAGATTTGGCCATCCAATAGTATATATATATATATATATATATATATATATCTCCAATAGTAAACCTCAATCTTTAAGTCATTTATTTCGAAGAACTGTAATCGTAAATTTAGTTAACTCGTCAGGCAACAGAGATGATGACTCAGGTCTCTGTAGACAATTCTTAAGTGGCTACAAGGTCTATTAGGTATCCGCAAACAATGAATCGTTTTTACGATCGTACAAACAGAAAATATGCATTTTTTTGTCGTTAGCCACAGAAATGGGAAACATATTTTTGGTCGCCAAAAGAGCAGTTAACAAAAAGGGGTTCGAACTAGCGATTCGTTATTTTTTTTTTTTATTAAGACAGACTTAAATTCAAGGCTTGCTTCTGGTTCAGTTGTTTCCCTTCTTCTTGACTTCGGCTTGAAACCAATCTTTACCGCGGAAGACGGCCTTGGCTGCCGGCGGAAGCTTCTCTTCCATGGAAGGAAGACCCTTTTGCGGCTTGCTGCTGGGAAGACGAACTGCTCTCTCTTCTTCCCCGATGGAAACTAACTTGTGGTTGACTGTCGTCCCAGTCGTTCTGCTCTATTCTACGTTAGTGACAAACTGGCGGCTGGCTGCTAGCTAAGTCGTACTGCTTTCTCTTCTTCTTCGTTGGAGACTAATTGTGGTTGTCAACCACTGAAGGCGAACTCCGTTCTCCGGCTGAAGACAACCTTGTGGCTATCAGCCACTGTATACGAAGTAACTTCTCTCTGCTCCGGCTTGAGGAGGACCTTGCGTGGCTAGCAACTGACGAACTGCCTTCTCTCTTCTTCGGCTGGATGACTCACTTGCGGCTGACTGCCGCTGAAGACGATCTCTACTCTCTAACTTCTCGGCTGGAGGAACACCTTGCGGCTGGTCGCCGCCGAAGACGATCTGCCTTCTCTCTTCTTTCTTCTCCAGAAGACTCTGCGGGGCTGGCTGCCACCGACGATCTGCCTTCTCTCTTCTCCGGCTGAAGATCAACTGCTGGCAGCTAGTTGCCGCGAAGACGAAGTGACTTCACTGCTCTCTCTTCTTCTCCCGTTGGAGACTGATTGTAGGCAGCTTCCTGCCGCGGAGACGGAGTGATTTCTTCAACTCCAGGAGCTGCTTATAAGGCCGGCAGCGCATCCATTCCCTCAAACCAAGGGGACAAAGGAAGCGCTGCCGGAACAGTTCATTACTGAGGGGGAGGAACATCGCTTTGCCATAGAGCAATATTTTTTTAAAAAAATCTTAAAACAAAAAAAAAATCATATTTAAATCTAAACATGGGTCCAAAACCTTGTCTATTATTACTAAGTCAGAGAAAACGCCGCGCGGTGGGCGGATGTCGCTACGACACTGGCCTCTCACCTCTGAGTCCCGGGTTCGGTTCTCATGTGGGTTTCGTTGATGGTGGCTATCCGCGCTGGGCAGGTTTTCCCGGGGTTCTCCCGTTTCCCCTGCATTTCTCACACAATCCTTTCTCAGTCTTTCTCTCCGTCTGTCCTTGTTTCCGTGTAATAGCACAATAGATCTTTCAGGTCGCGGTGCTCGGCTGTCAAGCTACCCACGCTCGCTACATTACATTACATTACAAGTCAGAGAAAATAGAAAAGACGTGTAAAGACGTATTCCATTAGAATATATCAGTCTTAACTCATTTACTAAAGGAAATTTCATGAGAATTAAAAACATTTAACAAGAACTAAAGTTGTAAAATTGTTATCTAATTCCAGGAATTTATTTGTAGATTATTTCACCAAATGTAGATTATTTCCCTCGATCTGTCAACATTTAATTCTGTTTTGAGATATTCAACATTAGATCCAGAGATTGTGTGGCTACAATTTGATGGAGGAAGAATCTCCCTCATCATGAGATTTTACCTGGAATTAAGAATACCTTCGTGAATCAGAGTAAAACAGATGAATTAGAAAGTAAATCAATTGGTGAAGCGTCGTAAACTTGTAGAACGAACTTTAGTAAACTTAGTATTAACTAGATAAATATACTGTTAGACTTTCACAATGGATACTCTGGTATTCGAATATATTTCTCAAATGTCCTTGAATAATTCAACAGCTACAGGTACATTCATTTTCTCGATTTATCTTTCGTTTCTTGGCTTGCTTCTTAGGATTTGTACTTACTTCTCGTACATACGTATATGAATCCTTCCGATTACGACGTATGTCGTATTACTTGATAGACACAAAGGAATATTGGGAATCTCTTTAAACCTAACTGCAATGAATCGACGTCTTCGAATGAATCTGGATACGACGATGAATTTAATTCAGTAAATGAAGTAATCTTTGGCACTGATTACTTATTTCACAAAGACACACAAAACATATGAATCAAAATACAATTAAATAAATCATCTTGGGATTAGGCACTGATCAATAACATTTCACTTTTCATTGCATCTCTCGATGCCTTGGTTGTTATTGCCATCCACAATCAGCTAACAATAGCCAAGGTTAAACGTACACTACATCGTTATTAAAACAATGATCACACTATTTCACATTTAACATTTCTCTTAAGTTATTACTAGCAATAATAATCACGTTAATAACCACAGAGAGCTCAGGGAATAGATCACAGCACAACTTTCGAGTTGCCGAACTAGCAGTCGAGGTCACTTGATTACTCAAGAATACATTTTCATAAGATAACTAAATCAACGTATAACAAGACAGTTAACAAAGAAATTATTACAGTAATGCTCGACTTCTTTGATGTTGGAAAACAGTAAAAAAAGAGATTATTTCTTGCAATTTTAGTACGACTCTGTCTTTATTGTGCTTTTAAATCGCAATCAGATTCTTTCTTTTTTTTCTTTTAAACATCTGGAAATATATATCATTACAAATGATTAAAAATCTTATTTTCTTATTGTACATTAATACGTTCAAAATGTTACCTTTATTACTTCAAATTTATTTCTTCAAATAATAATAATAGTACTAAAATAAACTTAATTCAGTCATTAAAATTCATTTTCTCTTATTAATTTATGTCTATCTTTTAATTAATTTTATCTATCTTATTAATTTTTGCTTTTCTTTTTAAGCAAAAAAATGTTCCAGATACCTTTAGTGTATCTTCCAGGATTTTTTTCCATTATAAAATTCTCTTATTGGAAAAAATTCAATTCCCTGGAAGACACCAAAGGCACCTGGAACATTTTTTTTGCTCAAAAAGATAAAAAGTTTTGGGGATTTTGAGAATTTTGAGAAGAGAATTTTGTAAAGACCGAAATAAATGGAAATCCGAAGGTGCAATGTCTGGTGAATAGGGCGGATGAATCAGAACTTCCCAGCCAAGCTATAACATTTTGTGCCTGGTCATTAAAGGAACAGGTGTGTGCTTATTGTCTTCCATCTTCAATATTAAATTGGTGACAGTTTTAAATGCACACTTATATAACAATTGTCACACTGCAATCTAACAAAATGGTGTCGAATGACGTTAAAGACACCTATGCGCTACTAGAGCCAACATACGTGAAAAAAAACGAACGAACTTTTTGGCCAACCTAATATTTAAGTGAAACTCGTTTTATTTCTTTTATTTTTTGATCAAATCGTCCCTTAACATAAAGACGAACCAAATTAAATTAGGTAAAAAAAAGCAAACAGGTAAATGAATGCATACAAATCAATTGGTTTTTAATGTAAATTATTTTCACTTTTTGTAATTTATAAGGATATTTATTGCAATATTCATCACTTGCAATTGCAAGCTACAGTCACTCTCCTTTATCGTTGTCGGCCTCCCACTCTCTCTCTCTTGCAGTCACTAATGTCACAGGGGTCCCGGACACCTATCATGATTTACACGTGACTTTTACGTGGCGCATTTTTCACTCGAATCCGTTTTAAAAAAAAAAAGAAGGTTGTGATTACAAGTAGTGCAGTAAAGCCTCCCCCTCTTGCCTCGTTTCCTGGGGATACTCGAGGCCATAACGAAGCCGGCAGGAAATAAAATGGGGATCACACATTTCGAAATCGCGGAAGACGTGGATTATGACCCCGCCTGAGGGAGTGGAGGGAGACGCTACAGGAAAAAGGGATCGAACAGGTTCTAAGTACTTTTGCACAGCCTAGGAAGTTTACTTTTATATAAAAAGATATTTGTTTAAAGAACGTATTGTATTTGAGCCCTTTCCATATTTTTTTTTTTTGATTAACATGAAAAAATAAACAAGCGAATATAATTTTGTGCTAAAGCATAAATTTAAGGGCGACCCATAATAATATAAAAAATTTTAAAATAGTAATAATAAAAAAAAGAAGTACGATAACGTAAGGATAAATAAAAAAAAAGGTTAGAAAAAATAAAAAAAAAAAATTAGGAAAATAAGAAAAATAAAAAATTACGCGCATTGAGTAAAAAAGATTTAAGAGAAAAAAAAAGTAGATATACGGGATTCGAACCGACAACCTTCAGTATAAATATCACGAAGACCTTAAGCATCAAGCTGTAGCTGACAACTGAAATCAGATGGTTGCATTTCTAACATTTACGATAATAGAGTAAATCCAATGAAAACAATGCCAAATATTGAGGGGGGGGTTTCACCCCTGAAAATACCCCATTCCTACGCTGTTTGGGCTTCTGAACACGATGGTGAAGACCGTTTGTCGATGGGACCTTCCGTTCGGGAGTTTTCAGGGGGGGTACAATGACAACAATGACAAATATCTCGAACTTGGGGGGGGGGGAGGTTAACCTATGAAAATACACCATTCTTACGATGTTTGGTCTCTGAAAACGATGGTGAAATCCGTTTGTCGATCCGATCTTCCTTTCGGGAATTGTTAGAGGTGGACAGACACAGACGGACGGACAGATAGCTACCGGTTTTGGTCGCTATCACAATAGCTCTCAAATGGGTCGCTAAATATTAATACTCTTTGCATATTTTAATAGTCACGAGAAAATTGACATTGTTGATAAACTGCAGAGGAAATAGAATTTTGGTAACAAATTTCTACACCTACACATCAAAAGCTCCTAACTATTTGTCTACAAAGCACAGCTGATGGCTTCAGAATTATGATCTACCAACTAGATCTAAGAACGTATCTGCTTACATTCGAATCAGAACTCTACAAGTAAATTTGAATTAAAATTTCAATGACAATTCAATAACAGAATTAAACAAAAATCAATATCGTGCAGAATAACACTACTTTTTCGTGAAAAATCTCTTTAATAAGCAGCGTTAATTAATAAAAAAGCAAAATTAACCCAATTGAAACGATTATTCCATTGTGTTTTCTTAGTATTTAGCGAGATATCTTAGCGTTTTTTAATATCTCAATAACTTCCACCCTATATAAAAAATAAAAAAAAGATAGGAGAACCTCTGGATTGTTATTTAAAGTCAAAATTTTAGTAGAAATATGTACTTTCTGTAATTACAGTAGCTCAAAAACTATTTATCTTACAAAACTGAAATTTTATAGTTGATTTAGATTATTAAAAGTAAGATGTTATTGAGACTATGTGTAAGGAACTTCAAAATATCATCTTTACACAATACTTTTAAACTTCATTGAGGGCAGTAACGCAGAAATTTTAATAAAATGAATGTTAGGAATCCGATCTCCCTATTGATTTTGATACAAACTGGACCCTTAGGTGAAAACTTATATACTGACAGTGGCGGATAACAATATATAGAAATTCTGAAGTTTTACTGGTAAATGTATATAGTATTATTATTATTATTATTATGTTTGTATGTTTCAAACCTTGGGTTTCCCCAGCAAAAACAATATGGCGGATCAAGGACCAAAGCACATATTGCCAAGTGTAAGGGCGAGTGCAAGAATGATTAGGGATGTGTGGTTGTGCCCTTAAATTTCTTAACTATGCGTGTTGTGTTGAGTACCACAGCCTTCTGCAGTTGTGCATAAGTATTTTTGTGAAGTCCTAGTGTGCTGAGACTGTGGTGCAATGTTTGAGGTACTAGACCAGTGGCGGACAGGACGATGGGTATAACACGTACTCGGTCCTGCCTCCATTGCTTCTGCAGCTCATGTGCTAGATCGGTGTATTTATTGATCTTGTCTGCGTGAGTTTTCTGCATGTTCTTGCTGATAGGCACTGCAATATCAATGAGATAGGTCTGTTTGTCTTATCAACAAGTGTGATGTCAGGTCTTTTATGATATATGGTTTTGTCTGTGTGAATGGGGCGGTCCCAGTACAGCTTATGTGAGGTTGACTCTAGTACGCTTTGTGGTGTGTACTTGTAGTATGGGACCGTACTCTTAATAAGTGAGTGTTTGTGTGCTAACTGTTGATGAACAATCGACGTTACCTGATTATGTCGGTGGAGGTAATCTGTTTGGGAGAAAAGGGGACAGCCTGATATTATGTGGTCTTATTATTATTATTATTATTATTATTATTATTATTATTATTATTATTTTTAACAATGAATCGATTTCTGAATTTCTTGTATCGAGATGTTGACTATTTCGAATGACCATTTTGCATTGATTGACAGAAAGAAAGTATACGTCTTAACGGTATTACCAACTAACAACGGTCTACTGAAATCGGAGACGGACAATAGCAACTCCTTTGCTAATTAAAACAGTTTTTTGAATTATACATAGTTTTAGCTTAGTACCCTAGGCAAATGAGGTATCAATGAGGTCTATGTTGCTATGTATAACCTCTTCCTCCTCCAACTAAAATGAAACGGCGCACTAATTAATGGCTCCTCCTTGTTTACTTCCGTTGTCGAAATTTAAGTTCCTAAACTTCTTGTTCTTGTTACATCTTCTGATTTCCTCCACTCTAACAATTTTCACAAATGCACTAATTGCCAGTTGAAGAGGAATTCCCTTGTAAAGGTAACTGATGAGGTCAATGAACCCAAACATCTATCCTGAAAGTTCATGAAATATACAAATAAAAATTACAAATATATTTTGCAGACAAATTTTACAACACTACTCATATACGTATCATAGTGTTAATTATTTACAATTTTCAGTAATTAATCATTCTTACTGATTATTATTAGTTTTACATTATCTTATCTATTTCATTTTTCCTAATGTCGTCGTTTGATATTAAAGGCTATGTTATCTTTGAAGCTTGGCACGTTTCTATGTTTCATTGTACAGGGTGTCTAAAATGATTGGAGTGGTTTCATGATTGTACTGTGGATGTACTATTTAACATAACACAAAAATTACAGAGACATATAGAAACTCTCCAAGTTTTTGTTCCATTTTAAAGATGTTCTTTATGTGAACCGCTAGTGACTCTGCACACAGCAACTCTGTAATCATGTTTGTCCCACACTCGATGTAGCATGTCCATGTCACTTCCAGCAAAAGCAATGCAGGTGCGAGTCCTCAGTTCTGGCAGATCAGCCGGTAATGGTAGCACAAACACTGTGTAAAAATGCCACAAGACTTAAGTCAGGGGAACTTAGAGGCCATGGCAGCAGTGCGTGATCATCATTCCCAGTACGACCAATCCATCGGTTTCGCAGTGAAACCATCGGTTCAAGAAGTCACGAACGTCATGATGGAAATGTGGTGGAGCACCATCTTGTTGGAAGATTAAGCCCATTCCCTCTGTCTTCAGCTGTGGAATGAGCCAGTTTTCCAGCGCATCCAGATAAATGTGTCCTGTAAATTTTAATAAATTTTGAGATGCAATGCTTTTGCTGGAAGTGACAGGGACATACTACATCGAGTGGGACGAACTTGATTACAGAGTTGATGTGTGCAGTGTCACTAGCGGTTCACATATCGAACATCTTTAAAATGGAACAAAAACTTGGAGAGTTTCTCTATTTCTCTGTACAATTTTTTTGATGATAAGTTAAATAATACACCTACAGTACAACCATGAAAACACTCCAATCATTTGTAGACACCCTGTATAATGTCTTCTAATTAAAATTAAAATAAATTAGATTAAATATAATTATAATAAAACACTAGTGGATTCTGTTTTATAGGTAAAAATTCCGCACATATAAAATAGAGAAATGGATTTTTCGGATGAAACTTTTCTTTCTACTAATTTCCACGGGTTTCCAGCGAATTGCAGTCACTTTGTCATCATAACCAACTGCTTTAAACCATAATCAGTTCATTTATTTATTTATTAATTTTTTGTAGAAGTTCCTAAAATTCCTTTGAAGTGAAATTTAAAATCTCTTCGTATCTGACCGCTTGTGGAAACAGGAACTGGATTTGACGAGGAGGCAAACGGCGGTTAATGGGAAGCTGAATATCTAATATTGTCAAAGGCAAGTGGCCGCCCTCTTCATCTCCACCGCTAATCTGCACTATTGAGCGCCACGGACGGCTGAGCAAGGCTTTATTAATTTGGCTATCGTCGCGAAACAGATTAATTACGCTCTTGTCCCTCGCACTGTCCAATCCCATCTCATGAATGAATTTGCGATATATTTTTTTTTTTCGTCCCAGCTCATCTCAGTTCATCGGAAATCCTTAATAGATTCATTTATTCAATGCATTTTTTATTTTAGCAAAAGTGTTTAGCAAATCAATAGAATTTAACATGGAATTGTTTTTTGTTTTTTCCTCACTATTATTGAATTCCATTATTTATATCTCGCAGTCGCCCTTGCGGTTGGTTTCTCTATGTAACGATTGTGTCGTGCAGTGAAGAGTAATGCAAAATTGAGAAAGGAGAATGGGCAAACTGTATTGCCCCATCCTGTAGAGTGATAAGATATATACCTATAGAAAGATCTCCTTACATCGAACGTATGTTATTATTACGACTCGTCTCAATTATTAGTCCGTTCGGAGTTATATACGTCTAGATACGACGCATCTCGTTGATATCTTACTTCCCATATATATTAATTAATGATCATTTAATACTTATTTTCAGTAACAGTAAATATTATTTTCATTTATTACATGTAAATAATTGTTAATTAAATATAATACTAACTAACAGTGTGATTGATTGATTGTGGTGAATGTGGCTGGCAGAGAAGCCAACCACCTACAACCAAGCACCCCCCGCCCGTAAGTGGTTGGCTTCCCTGCCACCCACATTCACCACAATCAATATCTCAAAAGTCATATTTAGACTTATATAACTCTGAACGGACTAATAATTGAGACAAGTTGTAATAATAAAAAATGTTCTATTGATGGAGATCTTTCCTTACTATATATCTTATCTCTGTACAGTGGTGGAGCAGATCTGCCCATTCTCCTTTGTACTGTTTCTATGAATTTGATCACCGAGACAAAAAAAAATCATCAACGATTTTGTATCTTTAGCTTCTACTGTTCTAAAGAAATTGCAGTAAAAAACAAAACAAAAACAAAACTTTTTTAAAACTATAACTGTTTTGTGAGTATGGTATAATACTTAGTTGTTGTAGGTCAAAATTTGTCGTTATTTCTCCTCCAGACGGACCCTGGGGTTCACACAGTCCTCTGTCAAATGGGTACCTGGTTTCTTAATTGAGAGTTAAATGTGAGCGAGCGTCGGATTGACCATCCGACCTTAGTAGTCCCGTTGGTCGAGAATCGCTTGGAGTCTAAACCTCTTACACACCCCACGACCTCCATGGCCAGTTGCGCTAGTGTTTAACTTTTAACTTATTTCTCTAAATTGCAATCAATGTTTCGTGTTTCGAAGTTTAATAGTGATTATCTATGGACGATATAAAAGAGAATCGTCTACAGACGATCACTATTAAACTTTAAAAATAAACATACTTATAAAAAGTATAATTACTTTTGAATTTTTTTAAATTTAAAAATAAATATACTTTTTTAAAAGTATATTTATTTTTAAAGTTAACTTAAAAAAAAATAGGTTCTTTGCTTTAGAAAAAAAAACAAAAAACATTGAACGTCTCCTTCAGACGACCCTAGAGTCTACCCAGCGTCTTTTCCTTTTCGATCTGCGTTGTGCCTATGTATTAGATAATGCAAAGAAAGTTTTTTGTTTTGTTTTTTTAATTGTTATTATATTCATAGCATGACTCGAATTCAGCGTAAATACACTTAAAAATGAAAGCTTTATTGATACCTGCATTTATGATTATGAAACATTTTAGGATTTTAAAAATTTAAATTAAATTTAATTTTTTATAAAAATAAAAATAAAGCAACGATAATAAATTTAATTGCAGTGTTTCTACAGTTGAAGTCTTTACTTGAAAGATTTTTTTTTTCTTGATAACTTCTGTGTAGATATTTTTTTTTCTGGGAAGATAGATATCTTCATTAACAATTAATAGACCTTTTTAATTTATATTTTATTTCAATATTACCGCTTTAAAATCAAATTTTAAAATACCAAAAACAACCATTATTTCAAGTATTGCAATGCAAGTATGTTTATCCTAATTTTTCCATTTGTTATTTCCAATTCATATTTTTTTCCAAATATTTTAAAATCACGATTCTTATATTTAAATTATTATGCGGATGGAATAGATTAATAAAAACCTAACTGTATTCTAAGTATCCTGAGCTGTGAAGATCTGGCTTTCTGTGTTAATGATGTGTTTGCCCTTGTTAGGAAGCCTTCGCATTGTAAACATATCCTTCGGCCATATTGATTACGTCATAGGCGAGTGCCAAGGCTCTGTTCTCATTAGAGAGGTGACGTCATCACCGGTCACCCGGATGATAACAGCCATTAAGGCGATTCCATGGGAAATGCCTCATCTGCATAATAGCTTCTTCTCGGTAAAGCGATCGCTACATTGGGCGAAGGAGGATGGTGGTGATTAGGAGGGATTGGAATCCACCCACTCGAAGTACGTTCTCCTGAATTATTTTTTTAACTACAGGTGACCCTCTCCTCTCAGGGCACTTTCCAAAATTTTTATTACGAACGACGATTGTTCTTTTTTAGTCATGTGATCATTCAGTGGACTATTTACATTTTCTTTTTTACATTTGATGCATTTAAAAATTTTGCACGAAATGTAAAATAATGATTAAAAATTAAGTGAATGTTTTTCAATTTCGAAACTTTCTGTACTAACGTTTATTGTGAAGTATTATATTTGTTTTTCTATTATTTATTGCTGCAGTCGTAATGATTTCAATATTCGGAAAACAATAATCCTTCAAAATTTAAGAAATTTCCTATTTTACAGCAAATTCAAGACGGATGACGTCATTAAAATATATGAGCAAAGCAAAAATAACGCCGTAAAATTGAAGACTGATTCGCCTTTTTTTTTATCTTTGGCCAGAATCGTATTGTTTTGAGACCTAAAGCAGGGGTAAGAGTTTGAGACTGAAACTGGCTATTTCTGGAATGAGACTGATACAGAAGAAAGAAACATTCATCCACTTCAGAAAAGAAATTCAACTCTAGATCAATCACTAGATTACATCGGTTGAACGGAATAAAATCTTAAAACAATCTTTGGTGTTTTAGAAGGAAACTTGAGTAAAATGAGTGTAGGTAGGTTTATCCTAAACGCCGAAGGTTTAGACTCCAACCTTTCAGTGACCAATGGAGCCAACAGCTGAGATTGAGTGGTCACCTCAATGCTCGGTCGCCTTTATCTCAGTTTCATATAACATAGGTCTGGGTGAGCCTTAGGCCCCGACCAAAGGAGAAATAACCTAAAAAATGAATCCCGATCTTCGCCTGGTACTGAACCCCTGCCGCTGCATCCTGCTGCCCACCGCTTATACACTAGTCCCTCCGGCACATACATTTGATCTAAAATCTACAAACGTTACAATACGGCTAAGTTAGGTTTTGCAGTCTCCTTTGAAATTAATTCTTTTATTGTATTTATAATTTAAAATAATTAGAAGAGTGATTCTTGGAATGGTTTGATGCAACAGCAGACATAATTTTATATCTTCAATTTAAATCTTATTAATTTTCTTATTAAAAATTCTATATAAAAAAAGGATGTTGATAGTTGTTAAATAACCATTGCATAATATTTAGGAAGACAATAAAAGAAAAACACGAGAAACTTCTGATTTAAGCTTTTGCTCTCTAAATGTGAATCAATTTAAAAAAAAAAAAAAAAGATGTAATAAAATCCAACAAGACCCAAAAAAAGTTGCAAGAATAGAGGAATTCTTACAACTCATTAAAATTCAATCTTGTATTGCTATTGTTTTCCCTAATTTATTCATTGTGTATATATTTTACAACAATGTATAGATTTTTTATTTATGATTGATAAAATGGCTTTGACAAACATCCCACAATCAAAAAAACCATTTTTCAACATCTCAGGCTCATAAAATGTCTCTGAAAAAAGAAGTCCCTTACATGTAACCTGTAATTTATTTGCAATCTCTCATTGGTATTAGCCAGCTAAGCATGCAAAGATTATCTTCAAAGACTTTATTAATTATTACTCACTGACATGTAAAAAAAATAAAAAAGCTAATGTGTATTACGCATTTGTTTTACATACTTACGATTTTTTTATAATATATTACATGAATAATTATCATTATTTAAAATAGATAAACCTTAAAATAAACAAATGAAATAAAATTACGTAGTCAGTTTCAAAAACAAAACAAATTCTAAAAAAAGTAATTCTTAAAATTATAATCATTCATTAATATTCGTCAACATTCAGTTTTGTAATAAAACTATTTTTAGAGAAGAAAAAAAGAAAAGAACAAAGAATAAAAAGGATTTATTTACATTTGAGTTTTAAATGAACTGAGGCTGTGGGGGATTTTCAATTGTAAGGGAAAAAAAAAAAGAAACCAATATATTTTTCTCTTCTCTCCTCTCACTTTAATCTCCCGGCATGCGTAGCGAAACTCCTCTTCATCTCCCGTCTCCATGGCAACACTCTATTGTTGTCAGCGTCCGGGAACGTTGTCTTGGTTTCATAGATTTAGCTTCCTTTCCCGATGGCGTTGCCTGATTTATCATCGTGCCAACATGGCGGCTCTACGATAACACCATCGTATCAGCAGGCATTCCAAGGGCTGTTTCTTAATTCTATCTTCTCTTCTCACCCCCCCCCCCTCCTCCTTTTTTCCCCCCCTCTCTCATCTTTTTTTTTTTTTTTGTCTGTCTTTCTTTTTTCTTTTTGTTTAATTGAGAAAAGATTTAAGAATATGTAATTTCTTAGTTGCTTTTTTTTTCGAATTTGGAAATTGTAGTGTATTTTGTTTTTAAGAAGCTATTTTTTTTTTTTATTCCAACAGGAAGACGATTTCTTTTTCTTGAAATATTCTTACAACTGTTTTACACGTTCTAATGATACAATTAACGATTTTTAAGTAATATTCCATTCGTAACTACTTCTTTTAATATTTTTCTGAAGACACATTTAAAATGATGGTGGCTGTAGCTACAGGCCGAAACATATTGATTAAATTTTTATTTTATTTTTTGAACTTGACCATGCTTATATATAGCCGGACAGTAATCTGAAATTTGAAAACACATGTTTCCTTTTTTGAAGAAAACAATTATAAAAGTTTCCTTCGTTTGGTGATGAACCAATACATCGTTTTCCATTGCAATTCATTACGGAGAAATGCATCTTCTCCTGAGGTGTAGCTTTGAGCAATAAGGGAAACCATGATCATCGACGTCTTTCACTTGTATGCAAAGTCACAGATGTTTTCATGAGGACTTTGAAGAAACACTAGTATTTTTGGTAAAAAATTCTGAATATATTTTGATGGATTCCAATTTTAGTGCAATAGTGACAATCTCTGTATATTTATATATTTATAAGTATCGCTTATATATCTATAAAGAGTATTGAATACCAAAATCTAAATTCAATTCCTAAAAAAAATCGACAAACGCAGAAATAAAAAAAATTTAAAAATTATAGTAAATTTCAATAATTTATTGAAAACCTATTTGGTTTCATTTAACAGTATTTCATTAATTTAGAATGCCTGCAACCGACTTCATTTGTTTATAATTAAAGATGCTCATCTTTTTAACCTACCTTGCAAAGGAAAGGAAGGAAAAGTAGGTACATAAGATGATGGTGTAGGTGTGGATTGTCTTTAAGAAATTTTGAAAGGATCTTCGTGAAAATTGACAAGAGTATTTATGGGAAAATTACTATCTTTCTTTTATATTCGGAAAAAAAAAGAAAATCTTTTAACAAATTCAATACGGCGAGGAGTTGAAATCAAGAGGTCATGGAAATATAACCTCAAACCGCAGATAAGAATTCAAAAACTCAATATTGTATAATCTTTTAAATCATTTAAAAAATTTTGGAAGCTTATTAAAAAATAAATTAAAGAATCAAGTCATTTTGTTAATGATGATCTAATAATAATAATAATAATAATAAAAATTTCTTTTGAAAGTGCACAAAATAGTCATTTGCACAAAATAGTCTCAAGTTACTTCAAGAACTTCTTGTTAAAAATATCAATAAAAAATATAATTAGTGCTCCTTTCCGTCACTAATAAAGATATGGACAATAAATAATTCTAAAACGAATTAAAAAATTATTTAACACTTTAAAAACTTAAGGGGTACAGAACCGGTTTCGCCTTTTCAACTAGGCCTTTTCAACTGACCCAGTTTAAACTTTGATATGGTCATACACTTAGTTTTTTTTCTGTATTTATTATTTAGATTTACCTGGTATACCGTGAATTCATTTTTTTATTATTTCCCCTAAATTATAATTTATTCCCTTTTCATGAAGCATGTTTTATATGTCAGTTTATTTTGTCAGTTGAAAATGTCTAGTTGAACAGGCGAAATCCGGTTCTGTATCCATTAATTTTTTAATGTGTTAAATGTTTTTTTAATTCGTTTTTAAATGTGTGTCGTCGTTGTCCTTCATTTTAAATGCACACGTTAAACTTTATCAATTAATAATTCAGTTTTCTCGAAATTTCTGCATCAAATAAATCATTGGCTGATTCCATTGATACTTTTTGGATTGAATGGTTTTGAAATGTTTGCTTCCTAATCTTAAATAACTTCAAACAAATTAGAACTAAACAAGTATCTCTCCTTGCGTAATTTCCTCCTCCCCCAATCGTTGCTATTTTATTCTCCATTTGTATTCATTCTCTATCGTTTTTATTCTCCCTATCTTTCCCGTTCTCATCTCTTTCTTTGATCTCTCAATGTGTTTCATCTTGTACTTCCTATTCACTTGCAAAACCTATAAATTTTCATTGTACATGCCTTTGCTCTCTTTGCCTGATTTTCATTCTTTTTTATCCTCTCCCTTCTTTTATTTCTTTTCCTCCTTGAGTCAATTAGCATTTTTCGAAAATTCAACAACAATGAAATTCCACCTGATTTGAATCGTTCACTTAAAAGCATTCAAAAGATAAAGAAAAAACTTGAAATGATCGACTCCTTGTTGATAACCTACTGCAAATAATTTTGATATATGGTAAATGCTTGTTTATTTGTTTGTTTGTTTTTGTCTATTGTTTGTTTCGCTGATGCTCCTTCGACCTGAACCCTCAGTACTTAGCAGCCAAGCTAAATCTCTTTCTCGAAACACCTTGAAAGGAATTTGTCGAATTAATTCCTATCAGATCCAAGTACAACTATAATTTAATCTATCTAATGAATAACAAATAATTACTAGATAAAATACCTCTTCAGGTTTATTACATTTTCGTAAATGCATTTTCGTAAAAGATAATGTTCTTATTTCTTCAGATTACTTAATGAAAAACATTCAATGTTTTTTATTTGTTATTCGATTTTTGAAAAATATTCATTCCACACGTTGAATTTATTATTATTAATTTTGCTTTTATTTTCACTTTTAAATAGGCCTAAACAGCTTCTGTTTCTAACTGATAGTTTGAAAAAAATCTCTGATTAAAATGACATCAAAGTGAGTTGGGAAAAGGCTTCTTCGAAAATTCATTTCTCAATTACTTTTATGACTTTTATTATTATTTTTTAAGCCTAATTGCGAATTCTTTTCACTGTTCTCTTATTTTTAATCTGTACAAATAACTAAACCGATAACCGCATTACAGGTATCATGTTTTCCTTTCTTTACTCTTCTTCCCTCACTCTGATTAAATTCCCCAGACGAAGCTGAAGCCTGTTCCTTCTATTTCCTTCTTCGCCATAACAACAGCCTCAATACCTTCAAATCACGGCCGATGAAAGATCTAGAACACAGAAGGAAAAAAGAAAACACTTCTGCCGCGAGTTTCCTAAAGAGTCAATCCCGAGTTTTCTCAAGGCCTGCGATAATTAAATTTCAGCTTCGGAAATTATGTTTCTTGCCGGGGTCTACTCGGATAGAAAATATAATGTGTGGGTTGCCCCTTTAATTATTACGCAAAACGGTGTTCTTGTACACAGTTTCCTCCTCCCCCGCTTACATGATGTTATTGTTAGCTTGTCGTCGCCTTGGAAACTCTTTAATTGTGAATCCTGCACCCTATCGTTCCTTTGGATTATATCTAACAAAAATTAATAACAGATGCATCAGAGTTAATAGAGGAAAGTCCAGAGGCTGTGTTTATTGGCTGCGGGGTTTTGACGGGCTTTGAATCAATTTCAAAACAAAATTCCTTGCAGTAGCTTTTGAGATTTAAGCAGAATTCTTGAGTTACCACGAAGGTAAATAATATTTTTAAAAGAAATCTGCGATTGCCGGAGATGTTGAGGATTGCTATCTAACATCTAACTCTGGGAGGTCATCTTTCAATAAATCTTGAAGATGTAACATCGTTGTTACAATTCCTTAGATTAAAAGTGCTAAAAGCCGAACGGAAATGGGACGGCAGGGTGTAGCCATCGTAATTCTTTATCGGACAATCATAATTATTTAATCAAATTGAGCCAAATTTCAGCAAGATCTATCTCCGTATCAAATAAACAGCCTTTAGGTTTATCTGACTGATGTATTAACAAAACCTGTGTATAAACGCATAGTTAAACTGCGAATATCATTTAAGGAGGTAAGAGAAGCACTATAAGAATCTACTAGTAATGACAGCTTTAATATGTATTATTTTCTGGTTTTCATCGTTATTATTCTCCATATTTGTTAAGCTTTCTAGAACTCGAGGTGGGAGATGCTATCTTAAAATTCCAGTTTTCTGGAAACTCTTTGGGATATATCAGTCTAGAATAAATGTAAAAGTTCTGTTAAGAAAATAAAAATTATGAGTATTTTTTATAATTTTATTAGCTCTATTAAAACATTGTTTATGGTATATTTTATGGTGCATAAGATAGCTACTAATAGTTGATTGCTTAATTATTTATAAAATCTAAATACCGTAATCAGTTTGTAATGTAATTAAATTACAAACTATTCATTATAAATTGTTACAGTAATGAGTTAAGTGTAGATCTGGTACAAAAGCTCTTGACTCAGGGCTGGAGGAGCCGAGTTCATTCCCTGCGGAGGTCGGATATTTTCCCACGCTGTATTCTCCTCCATCCAAGGGAGCTCTATCCAGGCCTTTCTAAAATGGATAAGGGGATTAAAATCGGACTGACATCCTATCTCAATTAGTCTTGTTGGTTAGGAAATGGCGGAAGCCTTACCTTCTGCGACCCCATGCCACATAGGTCAATAATAAGTTTTAACTTCATTAGTTAAATCATAAAAGTTTTTTTTATTATTATTATTAGACTATTATTATTATTATTATTGTTTGTATGTTTCAAACCTTGGGTTTCCCCAGCAAAAACAATATGGCGGGTCAAGGACCACAGCACATACTGCCAAGTGTAAAGACATGTGCGAGAATGATTATGGATGTGTGGTTGTGTCCATAAATTTCCTAACTATGCGTGTAGTGTTGAGTACCACAGGCTTCTGCAGTTGTGCATAAGTGTTTTTGTGAAGTCCTAGTGTGCTGAGACTGTGGTGCAATGTGTGAGGCACCAGACCAGTGGCGGACAGGACGATGGGTACAACACGTACTCGGTCCTGCCTCCACTGCTTCTGGAGCTCGTGTGCTACATCAGTGTATTTACTGATCTTGTCTGCGTGAGTTTTCTGCATGTTCTTGCTGATAGGCACTGCAATATCAATTAGATAGGTCTGTTTGTTGACCTTATCAACAAGTGTGATGTCTGGTCTGTTGTGATGTATGGTTTTGTCTGTATGAGGGTGACTCTAATACGCTTTGTGGTATGTACTTGTAGTACGGGACCGTGCTCTTAATAAGTGAATGTTTGTGTGCTAGTTGTTGATGAACGATCGACACTACCTGATTGTGTCGGTGGAGATAGTCTGTTTGAGAGAGAAGGGGACAGCCTGATATTACGTGGTCGATCGTCTCATGCGTAGTGTGGCATTTCCTGCATTTGTCATCATGTGTGTTTGCATCGTGTAGAATGTGTTTCTTGTAGTTGCGTGTAGAGATGACTTGGTCCTGTATAGCGATCATGAACCCTTCGGTCTCCCCAAACAGCTCACCACTCGTCAGCCATCTGTTCGACGCTTCCATGTCGACATGAGGCTGGCTGAGTTCATGATGATGTCTGCCATGGAGTTCCTTACGAGCCCATGATTCACGCAGCTGCTGAGTGTGGGTGTCAGGCGTGGTGAGTGTTGGAGAAGAGTTTTCGAGGTTCAGGGGTGTGAGGTGTGTGTCAGCCTTGACAATGGCCTTATTATTATTATTATTATTAGACTATTATTATTATTATTATGTTTGTATGTTTCAAACCTTGGGTTTCCCCAGCAAAAACAATATGGCAGGTCAAGGACCAAGCACATATGGCCAAGTGTAAAGACGTGTGCAAGAATGATTAGAGATGTGTGGTTGTGTCCATGAATTTCATAACTATGCATGTTGTGTTGAGTACCACAGCCTTCTGCAGTTGTGCGTAAGTGTTTTTGTGAAGTCCTAGTGTGTTATTATTATTATTATTGTTATTTTTTACCTTTTGCTTGTAAATGCTTAAGAAATTTCCTCACATTTATTTGGACGCTTTACATTCGACCAGTTTCGTATTTTGTTGAACCTCTAGATGACATCTCTCAAATTGGTTACTTTATCTCAAAAATACTTCCTTAGCTCCCTCTGCTTGGAACACCCATAGTAAATCAATATAAACAAGAGAATGCACAAGATAGAAATGATAATAAAGTCATGTATTAATAATAAAACATTAATTAATTTATCACCGACGGTTTCAATCTCCCACGGGAGACATCCTCAAGGTGAAGACAAGACACAAGAAAAAACAAGAGAAGATTTTCTTGTGAAGAACTCTTTCCTTGTGTCATGCCCTCATCTTAAAGATGGTATCCCGTGGGAGATTGAAACAGTGATAAATTAAGTAAATTTTTTATTGTAAATGTCTTTATTATTATTATCCACTTTGTGCATTCTCTTCTTTTCATTCATTTACTAATTTTACCCATTGCATGTTAAACTATACAAACATATCCTACCCAATGTTTCCAGCCTGAAAATAAATAACTGGGTTTATTATCGTCACTTTTTAATTTTACTTTTTATTTGCCTTTTCTAAAATGCAAAAATTTTTTAATTCTACTCTTCCGTTCGCACTGTCCGGTAATGTGTGAAAATAAGAATGTGTAACCTTTCCTTATTGTATTGTTGTTGTTATTGTTTTGAAATGTTTGATTATTCGACGAAGTGGATTTTTTTCATTACTTTTTTTTTTCCCTTCCTTTTCTTTATGAAGTGAATTGTAAGAGAATCTAATTGTCATTGGGTGTTTTTCTCTTGTGGGCTTCTGGTTTGGCATTCATCCTGGAACGATTATCCGATGAGACATTCCGATAAGAAAGCGCACATTCCGCTGGCAATAATTACCTCTCGGAAGTCAGAGGCCCGATAATGGGTGGCACCTTTTGCGTCTCATCTGTCGCAGATGGATGGAGCGATAGAGAAAGATGATGGAAAAGAATCCTCAGCTCCGATGGAAGGAGAGAGAAGCAAATTGTATCATGTGACCTCTAACACAGAAACTCAAGAACGCCTCCGATCCACGAATTGGATCTAAAGCACGTTTCCAACGAATGTAGAAAGATATCGTTTCGTTTCAGATAAAATTCGTTGTAAAAGAGCTTCCTAGCTGTCGTTATAAAACAGCTTTCCTTGTAGAGAGTTTAAAAACAAAATAATTTTCGCTTAAAAATAATTATGTCATAAAAGTATATAATGAGTTTTTAAGTTTTTCTTAAAAACAAAAAACAAAAATATAAACCAATATTCGAATTAAAATAGTTTTAAAAGATCCTTTTATAACGACAGAATGGGATGAGAAATCCTTAATAACGATTTAGAAATCATCGGAAAAGAGATTTAATGATGGATTTTTAAGAAAAATTTTTTCTTAAGAAAAATTCAAGAAAAACGAAGAAGAAAATTAAAATGAGCAATTATGTATCATTATCATTGTCATCATCAGTTCACTACTGGATGAAGGTCTCAAGTTTTTTGCAGTTCTTTCGGTCGTAACTTTTCCTCTTCCAATCGAAACCAATAAAACTTTTAATTTCATCCACCCGTCTATCTTTCTGGGCCTCGCTTTTATTCCTCGGAATACACTGTAGAATTTCTATTGACCATCTATGATCACTATGTTACATGTCCAGCCTAATTCCATTTTTTTTTTTTTTCATTCATTCATTTTATTTTTTCATTCATTCATTTCATTTATTTCATTTGAGCTGCTTTATAGTAATAATAATATCAGATTCCTCTAGGTTGCTCTCTCACCGATGTATTTCGTTTGCGGTCTCGTCGCAAGATTTTTAACATAACATCTTTCCGAGCTTCTTTGAGTTGTCTGCTGTCACTGTATTGTTTTCCTGGTCAACGTCTCCGCTCCGTATGTTAGAACTGGTATTATACATTGTTAAAAGCTTTTCTCATTGCTCCTTTCAATATTGTAGTATTTCTACCAAAATCATTCCATGCGACTTTGATTCTACGATTATTGCTTTCATTTATATGTTATCCAAAGCTGCTAACTTACTCTAATTTAGAATTACCAACTTGCTTAGTAATAAATCCATTGAACATAATCTTTATTTTCTTTGAGTTTAGTTTTAACCAACTTTTAAGCTTTCATTGGTAAGTTTTTGTATCATCAACTAAAATTCTGTATCATCTTTAGCTACGACAACTACATCATACGCAGGTGTGGCTTTAATAGTCACCATTAATATTGATGCCTCTTTTTTCGAACACTTCCTGAAGTTCTGCTGTAAAAATAGTATAGGAGAGAGCACACCTCTTCTATATCTGTCTGACACCTTTTCCTAGGTACTGATTTTTTTCTGTATCTTTGTGCCAACGAGTTATTGCCATCGCATTCTTATAGATATTTTTGATAAGCTCTACATAGCTAGTGTCAATATGGTGTAATTCCAAAGCACTAATAACAGCAGGCATATTAACTATTTCAAAAGCAATTAAAATTTTATTTTCATTTTAAAATTAAATCCTTTTAGCTAATCCATTGCGCAGGGTTTGAGAATTAGGCTCATCCGATTTTGGCAATTGAAGTAAAGAATAAGGATCATAATTCATTTTTTCAGAAAAAATGTGCACTTTACGTATTCAGTAAATATTGGAATTTGAATACTTTTGTAGACTTTTCTTTTTTATCATTTTTATGAAGTTAAAAAAATAAAAATAAATAAATTAAAGAAATTGTAAGAGGTAACATTGCAATTTTAGAATTTAAGGAAAGTAGGATTTTGAGGTCTTTTGTGTCTTTGAGGAATTTCGTGTCTTATTAGCTATATATATTGTGCAGTTCAAAAATGTTGATCTTGTAAACGATTATTAAGGACACGTGTTCCTCAGGAGGAGGAGCATTAAGATTGCAACGAAATGGTTCAGATCAAAGGAATATTCCACTTCCATTTAACCTAGTAACAGTTTTTTTGAAACATCATCTCAAAACAGATCATCCTATGTTAGGTTTTTTTAGCAGATGCTCATAGTTTAAATAAAAATAAATAAACACTTATAAATAATGTATTTACTACAACTGTTTGTCTTTTGAACATTGTATTATTAAAGGAATTAAAGAAGTGCCCTTGGGTGTAATTACTATGGTCTTTTCCCTTTCCACCCACGAATTTGATTAGCTCAATTCTTTTCGAATTCCTCTCTCTCCTTCCCCTGTCTCGTAAACGAAAATTGCAATCACACAATCTCTCTCTCTCTCTATTCCATCCCCCTTTCTTTCTTTTTTTTTTTTTTTAATCTTTTTCTTATATGCAGTCTTCATCTTCGACACCAAATCTTATTGCTTCTTTTTTTTTTTTTTCCTCCCCCTCGCGTTCCTCTCTTTCCGTGTAATTCGACAGCCCCGTGTGTCACGTGCTGTGCTGTCCAATCATGTCCCGCCTTCCTCCGCCAATTGTTCTCTGCCATTGTTTCGAGGAAAACCAACCAAAACGCTTTTGTTTCAGGGCGTTCAATCGAACAGAGGAAGGAGTGGTTATCTCGACCGGGTTTTTTGTAATTTATTTATTCCTGTTCCATTTCCCCTTTGGTGCAAGGCTTCTCCCGAATTCGAAATAACATCAACAGTGTGTAAGGCTTCAAGAATAATTATTATATAATTCTTAATTAAATTGTTTTCATGCTTCATTTAGCAAGTATATTTAAAGATGGAGAATTTTGAATTGCATCTAAAAATAACTAAAAGATAAGGAATTAATGTCAAATAATGTGTAAATTTATTCATCTTTTTTTATAATTTTTATATTTTTTTTGCTCATTAAACAAAAGACAATGGAAGACTTATTTGCTTTAATTAGATAAATTTTACCAAATTTACTTTTAATAGATTAATAGGGTTAAGTGAGATCGAAAATTATACAAATAAAGAATTTTCATATTTTATTATCATTTTTATTTTCAAACAGATTACGTGTTTTAGAAACTTAGTGTATTTTTATGTTCTCGATGTATTTCAAAACTACGAAAGCAAAGCACTGTTTAATTTATTGTTTAAAATCACGAGGTGTTAGTTGAAGAAAATCAAGAAAAACATTTTTTTTTTCTGTAGACCATGTCGCGAAATCGTCTGAATAGCTAATTTGAGAGGGGCTAATTTCCTTTGGTTGAAATAAACGGGAAAAAAAAAACAATAAGAAGAAAAAATCTTTTATAATTGGAATAAGATTATTTTTATTTTTATAAATTTTGTTTTATTGTCAGTATTAGTTTTGCTTTGTTTTTTATTTTGTTTTCCTTACTGGCAATGGATATATTTTCTAGAAAATAATCTTATATTTTGTGACTGTTTTTTTTATTTTACAACGTATATTTGAGTCATTGTCAGCTGATTTAGAAAAATGATAACAACAACTGTGTGAGGCACATGTACTGTGCGTTTATGAAAGGCAGAGTTACTTACTACTGCCGGACGATTTTACTCCGCAGAGGGGTGATACGCTGAGATGGACACTTTCCTAAGAAATTCTTTTGGATATTTTCGCTTTTAAGAAAAAAATAACGAGGAGCATTTTTGCAATAGTTTTTATTCTTTCCATAATACTTTCCCAAAATGCGCAAATAGAACGCAGCTACTACTAAACTAACACTATAAAAAGTAAACATCCCATCTTTGTTTCTCCTCGCCCCTATTTAAATCGAAGGAGACCTGACGCATGCGCAAAAGTGTTTAAGGCTCTCGTAAACAAAACCGAACAGTAAAATTCACGTTTACTTGAATAGATGTTTTAGTACTATTATTAGAAATCCTTATTTGATAATAACATATGCTTTATTACAAATTGCTTTGGTTTAATTACAAATTAATTTTTTAACTAAATAATTAACTTGGAAGTGTGATTCATTTGAGCTAAAAATTAATAATAATAATAAAACTAAAATTTGGTCATCGATTATCGTAGGAAACCTAACAAATTTGTTAGTGAAACATCACAAATGAATTATTTACTGGTTTCCCTCGATATTTATTATTATCATTAGTATTATTACTAAATCATTACCCAAATTACAATGTTGCAAGTTTATGCTTTATCCTAATATATAAATAAGCTAATAAATAAATAAATAAGTAAATTACGAGCCAAAAAGTTAAATTTATCCCATTTCAAACCCATTTGCTAATTTCTTTACGAGATTTTTAATTCAAAATTTATGGGTCGGCGTATCTGGACAGGAACGTAGCAATGTCTGTCAAAAACTCTGAAGTTGTATCACTCTGAAGTCTACGATAACCATTTTATTAACAGAGATAGTTGCACAAAATTAATTTAATTTTAAAGTCATTTAAAAAAAAGAAATCAATTGTAAAATTAAATTAAAATCATATTTAAAATTAAATTAAAATCATATTTAAAATTAATTTAATTCAAACAAGAAATTTACACAAGAACTTTGAAAGAACTGAAATATCATTTCTTAAAATGTCTTTTTTGTTAAAAGTTTTAAAAGCCGTGAAAAGCTTTTGATGAAATCTGCTTAATACACAGTTCAAATTTTATATTTTTTGAAAAAAAAGAAGAGATCTATATTTCCTTCTTATGTTGTGGAAATCAGATTACCTTAATCTATCAAATTACGAGCTAATTAGCGTTTTAGCTAAAAGGATTAAGATCATTGTTAAAGACAATGAAATATTAACGGTATTGGATCCATTCCTTAGATTCCAATGCTTTTGTTTCTGTCACTTTCTCATGTTAATTCTCAAAGGATCCTTCTCGAAAGATTTCATTGTAAAAATTAGGTCGTTTGGAGTACTCCAATGTGCAAATCAAGTTTCAAGAAGATAGGTTCAAAAGTCATTCGGATGAGGGAGAGAGGGCATACATTTCCTAAAAAACGAACTATCAAATACTGTGATTTCTTTCACCTGTGACTTCTTACCATTTTTCTTCAAATATATTTCTCTTTTCTGCGATTTCTTTGAAGAACCATCCGTAGACTTCATTCATTCATATTGAACAGTAGGAAATAAAAAAGTGAGCGCAGATTCACCCCATCCCTCTAAGTCCTAAGAGTTCCAATAAGGTAGTACCCAGGTCTGTAGGACTTATAGTTTGGGCTATAAAGATGGCGATGGGCAGACGAACTGAACCTTTCTAAAAGCTTCTCCCAACCTCATTACCCTTTGTGTACAGGATCGCTGAAAATATATTTGTTTTTCTTATTACTCCACGGTCATTTTCATTACAATGACTACCAAGTGTAATTTCTAAATCCATACTTCCTCTTTAAATCACATCGTAACATATTGAAA
>JAFIDM010003189.1:11666875-11723539 GCA_023159025.1 Thereuonema tuberculata | reverse complement strand
AACCAGAAACAGGCATATCATTCACTTGGGAGCCACTGCTGCAATCACACGCCTACGCACCGATGAGAATTGCAGCTTATTACTTCGGATTAGAAACGAACCTACTTTATTCGGATCTTTCTAACCTACTTTATTTCCACTGAATTTCATTCTAATTTACACTCTGTGGTAGGAACATGGAGTCCACAGCATTTATTAGCATTTCTTGAGTAATTGTTGACTTTGCAAAGCCAAAATAGCATTCAAAATGATTAGTAACCTGCTTTTCTAGCAAATCAGTCACTTTTTGTATGTGGATGTATGTCTTAGCCTAATGATATTTGAACGGCTCGATGAATCTTCTTGAACATTTGACATTCCATTTAAGGACAAGGGATGATGATCAACATCTATTTTAAATTGCCCTGTCCATCCTTGTCTAGAAATTAACTCGAAAAACTGAACAAAAATTTATTAAAACTGAAACATTAATGACTTCTTAAACAAAGAGATTTAATAAGTGGATTAAACTTTAATATCTGCGCGAGCTTTAATATGATTAATTTAATTGGATTCAGACAACTTAAGCAAATAATGCAGAATTAATTACTTTTTTCAGGAAATGAAAAAAAAACATTGTCTATATTTAGCTAATTTTATAAATAAAAATATAAAAAACAAAAACAAAACAAGAATCTTTTCGTTTATACCATTTTCATGACATTAAAGCCAAACAAAAAAGGGGAAAAAAAGGCGAGAGTTTAAGGAAATTAGGTTTCAAGTTCATTCGGAAACTTATAAATAGATAAATAAATAAAAAAATAAAATAAATAAGTACGGTAAATAATAAATAAATAAATAAATGTATAAATAAATCTTGTTGACTTTTTTTTTAGGTATTAAAATAAGTAAACCTTATGTTATCGTCTCCTTGTGAAGCGTTGTTTGAAACAATATGAAGGTTTTCAAAGTGCCTAAGAGTTCTTCTTACGATGTTGTTAAAAGTGATTAAGTCAAAGCTCATGCATCTGTTTAAATTTAAAACATTTTTTACTAAAAACAAACTATTTTATACTAAAAAATCATACATTGTACCGGTTTCTGCTCCGAGAGGAGACTTCTTCTGCAATGCTCCTTCATTGCAGAAGAAGGCTCCTCTCGGAGCAGAAACCGGTACAATGTATGATTTTTTTTTTTACTATGAAATAGTTTGTTTTTAGTAAAAAATGTTGTAAATTTAAACAGAAGCATGAGCTTTGACTTAATCACTTTAAATATGAACAGTGCATGTAAAAAGAACAATATTTTTTTTATTTAAATCCATTAAATAAGATGGACTCATTTTAATTTTAAAATGGAAGAATACGAACACCACGGCAGTTTAAGACACAAGATAAGATAATTCTCTGTTTATTCTTTAAATTGCATGAAGAAGATCACAAATAATAACTCGAAACGTAGGGTTTCACTTAAAAGAAGGAGATTTTTATCCAAAGTATTAAGAAAATACAGTAGAACTCCAGTTATCCGGATTAATTGGGGATTGGCATGATCCGGATGTGCAGAAATCCGGATGATTGGGTCGTAAGCAATGTGTTATTGTGAAACTGCAGTACTGCATGTATTAAAAAAAAAAAACAAAGTTACCAATATTTCAACATGAAAAGTATTGCTACTGCTTTATTTTCATTTCCTAATGAAAAGTATTTTGATTAAGTTTTTTTAATTCTTTTTTCTGAAAATCGATTCGGATATTTGGCGTTCGGATAATTGAAATTCTCCTGTATTGCAAAACAAAACAAAAAAACCCTGCTTGATTGAAATTAAAATTTATAATTTGGATTACTAAATACACTTTATTTCAAAGTTGCTTTTTTATCATTTTTTTATTTTCTTATCAAAATATTCATTGGCAATTTTTAGCAGCTGTTTTAGGTCATCCACCGTTACGATCGAAGCTGATTGGCCAGTGCAACGCCGTAACAACGTTTGAGGGATACTCGAACTCGGAATGGGGGAGGCAGCAGGAGTAATAAGAGAGAGAGAGAGTGTTCCTCGCGCACCAGGAGGCTGGGCCACTCATTAGCCCCATACATCAGGCAAAATAATGAGACACTCCAAAACACGAAACCCCCTCACAATACTACGAGTCTTTTATTGCTTTCCATCTGTACGACAAATTGACTCTCAAATCTAAATGAAAAATAGCTCTTCCATTTACATCTGCAGAAATGAAAAATTTTAAATCTTATCCGGATTTCGATCATCCGAGTTATCCGGATTTCTCGCATCCATTTTTTTGAGAATTTCTTTTTCTTTTTAAATACGACATTTTTTTTAAGTGTTCAGATTTTTTTAGAAAGCGTGAAACAATAACATTAGATATCTAATAACATACCCGAATTTTACACTTTTTTTTTATGATAAAATATATATTTTTGAAAATTTAAGAAAAGTATTTTACTGCAAATGCATTCTGTTTACAACAACAAAGGAAATATATTATTTCTTCTTAATCTCCTCTAATCGTAATATTATTATTAAAAATAACCACATCTTCACACCAATAAAATATATTCAATAAAATACATTTGAGTTTCTTAGTAAACTTTGATGAAAACTAATTTTGAAATGAGAATAAATTGATTCATGATAATCAATGGTAGCGACAAAGATCTTAGGCATCTTATTAAGAAAATATTTTACAAATACGAACTAATTGTGCTAAATTTCCCATTATTTCAACATCCCCTATGTCAGTTGTATGCTTCAGAATACAACACTAGACATTAATGGAGGTGACAGTAAGATAAGAATAATGTAAGATTCTTTAAAATACTCTGCAAATAGATCAACAATGATTTACCATATATTTTCAAGTATATACAGTAAAACCCCGTTATTACGCTCCCGCTTATAGCACTATCCCGTTCTTAACGCTCTTTTTATACGGTCCCTGGAATTTTCTATATATCTCTGTATACTTTTACCCTCTTATAACGCTTCAAATCCCACTTGTAGCGCTTTTTTTTATCGGAAATTTTGTATCAAAAAGAAAATGTAACATTGTAAAGATTTTTTTTTTCCCTGGTAGGAGGGAATCTTTGAACTCTGTGAAGTGCGGGTCTGTGATACAGTAGTGCAAAATGTCGAAGCGGAAATCCCTTCCTATAAGTGAAAAATTGCAAATTCTCCGTAAGTACGACGATAATTCTACATTAATTCAAGAGGATTTCGCAGAATCTCTAGGAATTCCCTCGTCCAACCTGCGAACAATAATGAAAAACAGGGCTGCAATTACCGATCCAGCGAAGGGTTGTTGCAAACGTAAAAAAGTAAAGTGCGCACTAAATCTGCTCCGAAAATATATTAGTGTTGCTCCTAGTGGTGTATGAATTGACGTTAATAGTTACCTGAACCGTATTGAAAATGTCGTAATTCTTAACAGTAACACATACACACGGCAAACCACAATCAAAGATCTTTTTAATAGGAAATAAGCTCATATTTGCACTATATCTATTGCAGAATCAAGTATCTTTCCTGTAAAATGGTGTCCAAATCTTTCCCCATCTCATAAATCATTTCCCGTCTAAAGCGCTATCCCGCTTATTACGCTTGTAGGTCATGGTCCCTTGACGAGCGTAATAACGGGGTTTTACTGTATATATAATATTTCCTGGAATGCTGCTGTAGAAAGAACTTTACGTATAATTTTGTTTTTCTTACCTTTCATTTCAGTTTCCAATAACTATTTAAATAAAGATATATAGTTTGCTTATTAAATGTCACATTAGATTTCATTTAAAATAAACACGTGAAGCTGTATTACTTATATGCACATATACCTTTATTTGTTTTTATAAGTCTCCCCTACCCAATCGTATATTCTTAATTTCTGATATACAGTATCCCACTGACGGGAATGAGATCCACAGCCTCCCAACCTGCAAAGCCCTTTACGAACTGTCTAAACCTGAATGATGAGACTTAATAAGGCTGAAACGGCTCATGGAATATTTCTGAAAATTGGCATTTTTTTTTTCCACAACTTAATTGTATTTTCTCCATAAACACGAAAGTATAATCTACAGTAAACTTTTTTTTTGTCATAGCTAAGATTGTTAAATTCCTAACTATTAAAATTAATAACTTTTATTAAAACTGAGATGACCATAAGCGCGATCAGTAAAATCTCGAAATTGCATTTGGATATTTTTCATATCTTTCCTATTCTAGTGTAAGCCTATCCATAATATTCATATTTTAGCCGGAGCTCTATGATTTCTCGCTGTCATCAATTATGATGATAATTATCAATGTGATCATGTTATTGTGCTGTGAATCGAGAAGCTAATTACATAATTAGCGTTGTTATTAATATACAGAACCAAATTGAATTTCGGTTGAAGGTTGTTTGGAGGTCAAGGTTTACTATATCTGTGGTGTGGAAATTGGCTTTGCTGCACAGCATTGTTATACAGAGAAGTTTCAGTTTGGGGTCTAATTGGTAAAAAAAACCTTATCAGATTGAAAGTTGTTTTGAAATAAACCACTGTTTGGAAATGCTGCAAATAAAATAATAGGGAAGTTAAGAAGATATAAGAACTGTACATAGAGTGATAAAGAAAACTGCTAATGTGATATTAAATTTCCTAACTTATAAGGATTTTGTTTTATTTTGTTTGTGTAACGATCTGTAAGCGTGATTGTATGGTATTGTAAGCCTACATCCTGTGTCCATGTATTTTTTCAGTAAAAATTGAAGGATATATGAATCTCTCTCTCTCTCTCTCTCTCTATATATATATATATATATATATATATATACATACACACGTTATACTGTAAATAATATGCGCGGTTGGCGTTGTCGCTACGACATTGGAACCTCTGAGTATCGGGGTTCGGTTCTATGTGGGTTTTGTGGTGATGGACAATCCGAGCTGGGCAAGTTTTCTCAGGGTTCTCCCGTTTGCCCTGCACTTCTTTCTCCATCTGTCGTTAATAGGCCTCCTGCCGTAGTGCTTGCCTTGCCTGTCACCCACATTCACAACATAAATATAATCACTCTTCAACTATACTACTGCACTGAATGCTATGTAAATTAAACAATGATACAGGAAAGAGAGTTCTGAACACAAAAACTATATTGGAAAGCGAGTTTTTGAAAATTATTCGAGCAAAATCTTCCAAAACTGTTGTAACAGGGATCCACAATATGTCAATGTAATATAGCTGGTGGATACAACTTTCCTTGGGTGATTCTTTGACAGCTGAATTTTAATCATCCTGGCATTGCAATAGAACATGGAGAAACTTCGGAAAACGCATCATGAGTTTGGCGAAGGCGAGATAGGCCTTTTCACCCGTCCTACTGAACTTTGCAAAACTTTTAATGTTTGAATTCATAATATGTTTTCTATTTCAAGAACATTCTTTGAAAAGAAAGGATCAGCTTTTCATAACCATTATTCAACTTTGCTAGGGACGGTATTTTTGCTTTTTAATCAACACTTCATAAAAATTAGAATCAATTTCATAAATAAATCCATATAAGGTGATCGAGTATCACGTGATGCAATTGCTTTTAAGGACGTTGATCAAGTAAGGAATCAATATAAATGTTGATCAAGTTAAATGAAGTAAGGAATAACCTTCCTCCATTTAACTATTCCACAGTTTATAAATATAGTCTAAATATAACTTTATAATAAACTTCTCCTCAGATAGGTTGCATCTCTATTCATCTTGGAAACTCATCCACCGTTGCTCAATAAAGAAAAATAAAAGTAAAACATAAACAGAACGCTTAATTACGAGAGACGTTTTTGGATTTTGTTGAAAAGCATTTCGGAATTTCAGTTTCTCATTTAATTGTTGTTTCTCCTTCTCCGTTTTCTACGTTTTCTCTGCCATTTTGCTTTTCTTTTTCTTTTTTTTTTTTATTTATTCCGACCCAATTCTCCGCTTCCTGCACTCGAGGGTCCACTATATCTACACCCACACCAATCAGGAGACTGCTGTTTCCCCTCTTCTGCTTTTCAATTTTTTTCTTTCTCTTCCTATTCTCTCCCTATTCGTCCGTCATCGAACTTCCTGTCCCTTCGCTTGGGGGTGTTGCTCGCACCCCTATGTCCGATCTCTGTTTACTGTTCTCACAGTCTGTTTACTCCCCGTGACCCCTGGCTATTTCATCTTCAAGGAAAACTTCCAAATCAGACTTTGATAAGAAAACAATAACACTTATTTTCTTCGCAACATTCCAAAGTGTCCACAACCAACTAAAGAAAAGCAACTCCTGCCTTAAAACCCCAACAGACGAGTTTGGAAGTTGTTTAAATTACATGAATTTATCAACTTAAAAATAGTTCAGTTCAAAACCAAGAAGATTTACAGATGTGTAGCGTTGTTAGATTGATGTTAATTTTTGTTTTATTCAGCAGAGGCATTTTGCTTTTTATATAACAATGAAGGACGATAACATTTCAAGTATTTCATTTCTAAAATATTCACCAGAGATCATAAATTTTTATGTAAATTCTGCGATATCTTCTTTTAAATTTTCGCCAGTTCTATTGGATATTCTAATATAGGGAATACCGGTAGTATAGCTGCAGATAGGTTATTATATAAATAGTAGATTAACTTTCTTAATAATCTAATACAAAAAAAAAAAATTAACAGAAGATAATTGTTAAAATTTAGAGTGATATTCTCATAAATTACATCAAAGATGAAACATTTTTTATATTTTTAATACTTCAGTGCTTCAGAATTATCTTTTTCCTATTTAATTGCAACGTTTCGGCAATTATAGTTCTAATTGTCATTTTTGAATTACAAATAAATAGACGGATCGGAAATAAATAAACAATCTTGAGATTCCAAAAAAAAAAGTTGAATACATTGGTTATTGATGAGGGGGAAGGGGAAGGAAACGTAAGTCAAAATACAATTCAAGTGAGTTATAATCTCCGTGGCCTAATGGATAAGACGTCTGACTTCGTATCAAAAGGTTGCAGGTTCGATTCCCGTCGCGGACGTTTTAATGTAAAAATTATTTCTATTTTCTATTCTCAAAGGAAATTGCGCCCGACAGACAGACAGAGAAATAAAATATTTTCGTAATATAGATTTTGTAAATTTACTTTGAATCCAATATTTAAATAATTTAGAATGGAGATCTCGAAAATCGATTACTTTTTTTTTTTGGTCCATTATCTTTTACCAAACTTTTGATTTGAACTGACTACTCCCTGTAAATATTAATCTATTCAAAAGTATTTTCATTGTTCTGTGAAAAAAAAACAACAATGTTTCATAATTTGAATACAAATTAAAGTATATTTGAAATGCGTATTATCAGATATCAGTACTGAGTGTTATTCTGGGATAGCCTTTTCAATTCTATTAAAATGAATTGAGCTTCCTAAAATAAAAAATTATTGAGATTTCTTGGTTTCAGAATGATCTCTTGAACTTATTAAAATTAATGAGTACAATTTCCTTTTTCTGACAGATGTTAATAGCGTTTCTCATGCAGCGTCTCAACAGACTACTTTCTAATAGCCTTGCAACCTAGCCACCTGATTTAACACCCTATCCTTATTATATCTGTAGATCCTGGAGCCAACTCCAGTTAATTGCGGATAACATTCATTGACAAAGGGCACTGAATTTGATTTCCTTCAAAAACACGAAGATATATGATAAGACTTCAAAAAGTGAAAAATTAATCAGTATGGGTATCCATCTCCTACTAACAACTTCTGAACAAGTGAAGGAATCTTCTTGAATCTTGCATACATATTCATGGGTAAGAGACAATCTACCTTTTTTATATGGATCCCTATCGAGCGATTTATCCGTTACTGCTTTGAAATGATTAAACTTGGTAAATATCTGCGGATTTAATTCATTTTCATAAAGTAAGAAATTAAAGATTTTTAGGATAATAGATTTAATCTATAGATGTACTAATAATTCGAAGTTATGTATTCACATACACACAAATTCGAAGTCATATTCTATTAGGTTAGGTTTGTCCTAAGGCTCACAGCCCATAGGGCCCTGAAGGTAGGGATCTAATGTTTTTTTAGACCAACGGGACTGAGATGAGGTCTGGTGGTCAGTCCGGCGCTTGCCCGCCTACGTCCCCTGGAAAGAAAACCTACAGAGGTCTGGGTAGACGCAAGGACTCGTTTGGAGCATGTAAAAATCTACGCCCTCCGCCGAGGCTGGGGAATATAGTCTATTATTTTAAGAAAATTTTTGCATCAAAAAAACATTTGTGAACATGTAACTAATTTGTACGAAATATGTAAAATGTTATGATACGTAAACATCAGTATACTTATGGATTAAATCTATTATCTTTAAATTAGACATAGGTTTCCTGAAATATTTAATCTGTACGATTTTCTTTCGCAAAATAGGAAGACCGTTCTTTTGTATATTTTAACGGCTAAAAACACCGTGAATTCAGGAACTTTTTTGTCACTATTAGAAAATCTTTATCATTGTTAGATCCATCTAATAAAGAACATTATTTCAAAATTTATTTTTTTATTTCGTAAATATCATTTGAAATGTAGAAAAAACTTATTTCATGAGTATTTTTCTTAATGATTTCCTTGTCTGTTTGGAGAAATTGATCTCATATAATAAAACCATTTTTCTCCTTCAAGCTATCACTATAATAAATTAGATTTTTATTATGATCGTCGATATGAACTAAGTTTAAGAAAGATGTTTTAAAGTAAAAAAAAAAAGATGGAATAAAAAAAAAGTTGGAAAAAAAAGTAAAAATAAACAGTATCACAAGATGGGTGAATGGGTCGGTGCGCATGCGTCGTAATTTGCAGTGACAGAGATGTATGATACGCGTATCCTGAATATCTTATACCCCACCCCATCCAAACACGATCAACCCTCCCCCTTCCTCCTTCATTGGCTACATAACCTTTTTAAAAGCAGTGATAGAGGAAAGTGCATAGTCACTCTTTACATTCCCCCATCCACCCCCATTTTCATGGACTTCATCAGCAACTATTTGGTCGATATTTTTTTTTCTCCTTTTGTGATTCCTAAATAATGATTTCGACATTGAAAAGAAGTACTTTTAAAAAAAATAAAAGCATACATTCTTAAAATTGATGAGAAACTTCTTAACTTGCCATTTTTTTAAAAAGGATATACTTTGGTTTATTTGAGATGCTTTTGCTTTTTTGTTTTACTCGTTTTTTGTTTTGTTTTTTCATTTTTTTCTTCGAATTTTTCTGTTAATTTCAGTTTGGTAGAAAAATAACGAAGCTCTGATAGAGACAAAAAAGATAAATCGTGTATCTAAAAAAAAAAAAAAAAAAAAACAAAACAAAACAATTTGAATGTATTTATTTGTTATTTGACCCAGAAAAACTATGTTTACAAAATCAGTCAGTCTCTATGTGTATATATTAATAAGTCTATAATGAACCGCGAATAGGTTTTCTTAAATTTGGCTTGCATATAGTAATAGTAATAATTGAAAAAGAAAAAAAATTCCCCCCAATTTTTTTTGAGAAGTATTGTTATAGGACTGTATTTTCAAGTGGTCTTATAAGATTGAGCCTAACTAGTTTCGTACTTGTACTATCCTTAGTACAGCGCTTACAGTACTCTTCGTTTTCATCTGAAAGGGCTAGTGGATACAAAAGCGATTCTTTTGTTCAGACTGTAAAAATACCTTGAATTTAGCCAATCAGAAGGTTGGACAGAGAAGAAGTAGTACGCAAAAGAAAGGAAACATCGAAACATCCATGCCAGCCTCAGGATTCAAACCCATTTTCAGGCAAATCAGCTAAGTTAATAGGCCACCTCCTAGACCGCCTGTAACGACTGTAACACTATTAGACTAAAGTTTATTGTATTGTTTATTGCTTAACTCGCAGCAAACTATATTACATGAATAAACATTTTTTAATTCCTACTTAAAATTTGATTTTGTATTCAACGAAGTAAGTTAATTTACCCTAAGACTGCAATTAGAAATAAGAAGATGTTTCTTTGAAGTAAGATTTTATTAACTTAATTATTTTGGGAATTATTGTTATCAAGAAATCGATAAAAAGCCTTTACCTCTAACAGTACAGGCATAACTCGTTTTATTGCGCTTTTCACAAATGGAAGGTTTGTGGCAGCCCTGCTTCGAACAGGACAACAGCATATGCTCATTCGGTGTCTCTGTGTCACATTTTTCTCTCTCTGTTTCAAACTCCTCTTTATTATTACATCTATTGTGGTATCTATGATCTTTCGCTGAAGTCTCAGATGATGGTTAGCATTTTTTAGCAACAACGTTGTTTTTTTTTTTTAAATAAGATTGTACCTTAGTTATACAACTTTAAATACTACATAAAAAACAACAACGTATTTAAAGTTGTATAAGTATTATGGCATTTAAGAAGTTTTCAGTTCATGTACCTTAATTATTTTCTAGATATAATGATATTACGCACTTAATAAACAAAGTAAAGTGTAAACAAAACATGCACTGGGAAACCAAACAATTCGTGCGACTCGCTTTATTGCGGTGGTCTGGAACCGAACCTTCAATATCTCCAAGATAATGAATTCTTTAAAATGCTTTTCCTTTATTGCAACTTTGGATTGTGAAATGCAGCATCTAATCGTAGACATAACCTTGTCATTTTTTTTATCTGTTTCCAAAGATATGGCATTGGAAGCTTAAAAAACCTCGAACGATTTTAAATTGACCTCAATTGATTATTCCGTTTTAATGACTCCCTTCTCTCCACAAAAAAAAAAGAAAAGAAAAAAAAATATCTTTGCGCGAAAATCTTAATCATCTCTTGCTTTTTAATTTTTTTTATTCGATTTCTTCTCTTAAATTAAATGAAAATTTAGAGCAAATTGAAGGTTGTAGCTCTTTTTTTTTTTTTTTCTTGTGGAATTCATTCTTGGTGAGTCTTTTTTTTTCCCTAATGAGGTCTGTTGGTTTCGTGGCGTTGTTAATTGGCAGTTCCGTCGAACCGAACCAATTGGCGATCAGGGAGGTGGCGAGGGAAAAAAAAATACCGTTTTGAACCAATGCTCGTTATCCCTTAACTTCGATAAGCCTAATTACACAATACTTGAGTTTTGTTCCCTCTGGCGGTCGTTAGCAGTTTACTTCGGACTGACTTTTCATATGGGTCGAAGGTTCGAGATTTAAAAGTACATTTCGGTGAATATTAATAGTTCGAACGATTTCAATAATTGCTTTTAATTTTTCTTAAGTGTACATATATCAATGATCTGTAAATTACTATAAGTTTGATAAAATATATAATCGTCATTAGCACTAGTGAGCCCGTCATTAGTGACGTCTAGCGTTGACTAGTAGTATTATTAACTATATTTTATTTTGTTTCTCAAATAAATTAAACTTAATAGAAGTATTCTTAAAAAAATTGTGTTGCACACAAGCCTTGACATTAGGCTTAACAGGAATAACACATTTTGCACATATCTGTTTTAGACAGAGTAACAATGTAGCGTATTGTAATTGTTATATTTTCCAATTTGAAAGGAAAAGAATGCAATAAGTATTAAAGAAATAAATAATAGGCATTATCCCCTTTCAATAAAATACTTACATTTTCTATTGTAAGTTCGCCTTTATTTTGTAATATTTTATTTATACTTTAAGAATCAAAGTTTTAGCTTATTAATAAAAAGCTACTATTATTACTAATTAGCCTTTAGTTAATGGTCAGTTATAATATTCCTATTGATATAATTTATTATCAGATTACGTTAGTATTGACTTTATTGACCTTCACTTGTTTAATTTTTTGGCATTATTATCAATGTCTACCGAAGTAAGAGTGTCCTTTTAATATTTATTAAGCCTAACTTACTGACAAAGAACCTGCGAACCTTTACTGAATCGGAGAAGGGCTTCTTTTCTTATGAATAACAGAAAGTATTCGGCGAGGAATTCATTCTAAGAGAAGATAAGGTCATTTAGATCCAACGTAGCCAAAATACCAAACAACTCTGTGATCGTTGATGGAGGAGTACTTACTGTCTTTTCTGGAATGCTTTACATGCTCGATGAGATTGAGACAGTCCTAATGCTCAGCAAATCATTCTTGTTCAATTCTAACACAATGGACAATTGTCATGTCATCCATGGAAAAAAGGTCATCACATTTTGGAAAGAGTGGAACATTGCAGGATAGACGATATTTAAATATTCTCTGGTGTCCTCTACTGGTCCTCTACTGGTGTCAATCCATATCAACAGAACACCTCATACCAAAATTGGCTACCATCAGATACTTGGTTAGTGTTCACAATGCAAGCTGCATGGACTAAGGATTACGGATTTTTATCCTTAAGCTTAATCCTTTGTTTTAGCCAATGTGTATTTATATTTGCCATTATAAGCTTATCACATGCCAGTGAATCTTAAAGATTCGAACTAGGTTAGCTGCTAACGGGCTCAGGAGTCATAAGTCAGAGATTCCCAAACTGTGTGTCGTAGCGAACTCACGTGAACGTTACGGAATAATTCAGATTTCTGAGAATATTATTCTGCTTTTAATTTACATGTGTGTTTATTATCCTTTCAAACGACTACTGCGTTGTCTAATAAGTAAACTGTTTACTAAACAGAATTGTTAGGTATTTCGTTTAACTATATGGGCGCCATGATTTAAGTTTAAAACAGATAAATCTCTACTGGAACTATATTTTTTTAATAGATTCTGTAAAGCGTCTGTTTTTATTGTCTCCAGTCTTCCATTGGCTGGTGAGTATCAAAGACTTGATTTTTTTTTTTATGGGGGTGGTGTTTTACAGAGAGGGGAGACTGAACCCTATCTAATGCCATGTTCCGAAGACACACTATTATTTGCCTCATTGATTTCGGGACTGTTACTCGGCGCAGGACAAACAGTCCTTTCAATCGGACCAACGAAAAAAAGCCGTTTCAGTAATATGGTGTTGCACCATTGCTTTTGTTTCATTGGCTCACCCTTATCCGCCCACTATGTCCATTTTTTTCCCATCATTTTTCTCTCCCTCTTAAATCTAGGGTTGCTTTAGAATTGTGAGCTGCTTCTAGACACAGGGAAACGAACAAAAAAACGAGATACGACAAAACAAATAGAATCAAAAGGAGTCAACGAGCATGGAAATTTTGTATATATATGCTTCGTTTTACTTGTGATATTCACAAATCCAGTTTTTATTTTGTATAGTGTTTAGTACATACATTCAAAATTATTGTGCATGAAAATTTTGTGTATATGCTTCTTTTTACTTGTGATATTCACAAATCCAGTTTTTATTTTGTATAGTGTTTAGTAAATACACTCAAAAATTATTGTGCATGAAAATACATCCGCAGCTTAGGGAATACTTGGCATATTAACAAATAAATGCATATTTATGAGCTTTTTTCCTTAACATCAGCTGTTTATGTAGCTGTGATGTGTCTTGCAACGCATTATCCATGTAATTCATAATCCTGCTCATGATATATATACCATATCTATCTATGTATGTGTGTGTGATTGTTTTAAATGTTTATTTATTTATTTATTTATTTATTGTTTACTGAACTATGCCCTATTCTATTATTCAAATTTATCAAAAATTAGATAAATTATTATAAATCGTAAAGTGTTTTGCATGCATCTAAATACATAGTTTATATTTGTATCTTTTTAAAGGACGTAATAAAGTAAAAGAATAAATGAAGAATTTTAAGCCACCAGACTTCACAATTAAAAATAAAATTCATGTACAATTAACACCAGTACTTTCGAAATGGTCTGCATTTCTTTGTCAAGTGACAAAGAAATGTAGACCATTTCGAAAGTGCTCGTGTATTTTAATTGTACATCAATTTTATTTTTAATTGTGATGTGTGGTGGCCTAAAATTCTTCATCAAAATTTGCCAATAGAATTGCTAATTGGTTGGAGGAAGGGTCGTGTATAGAATTTTATTTCGGGGAAGGAACCAAATTACGGAACAAAATATAACGAACTTTAAGATCGTGAGTCATAATTGACTTCAACGAATAAATGAAAAATTAATTCCGGTTGTTGAATCTACAAGATAGATCGCGATAGCTTCTAAACTGCCCTTATTTATTACGATATTCCATTCTATGTTAGAAAAGTTTGTGAATTTTCTAGGGATTCGCAACAAAAATGCTGTAAGGGGTTCCGTCAAATGATATGTAAATTTATAGCTACCAACAATCACATACTACCCACATTGTTGTTTTGTTTTTTTGATTGGCTTTGTGAGCTGCTTTTATTATTATTATTGAAGATAGGGTTTACACTAAACTATCTTACTAAGAAGGATTCGCCGATCAGAAACATTTGGGAACTACTGCTGTAGATAATGTTTTAAAGTTTAAGATAACTTTAAAATTGGAATAAATAATTGTAGGTTTGGGTTTCATCTAGAAAACGTATGTAAAATGAAATTTCTGTATCTGGATATTTGCTTGGCATTTGTATGAGTTTCAGATTATGGTAACTGTACTTTTCATAAAACCTTTTTCTTTGTTAAAGTGATGGTCGTTTCGGTTCAATGTTCTTTCAACTAATCTCGTTCCAGGAACTGATTTTTGTAGTTTACTCGTTTCGTTTTGGTTAAGTGTATACACTTAACTATAGTTAAATATTAGATATAATTATAAAAACTAAGCTAAAATCTAATAATAATAATGAAAACTGAAAAGCGTTATCTATTTCTAAAGTTATTTCCATATGCATATCTACATTCTCGTAAATCGAGATTTTAACAAAAAAACGAGTTCAGGTAAATCGAGTTTAACAGAATCCATTTCATCTCCAGCAGAATGAAGTTGAAAGTTCGCTTATAAATTGGTTTTTACAACAGTCACCAGTTATTTAGTTGCAAACTTATCTTTGAACATCCAGTTGAGTTTAGATCTGTTTTTAGTTTTAACCTATAAAAATTTTTATTTTTCTTCGCAACAAGAAGTGGAAAAAATTATTTAGGATTTTAGATATTAAAGATTCTGGAAAAAATATTTGAATTTCAGACGTGATTTCATTAAGAATGTCGTTTTTGGAATCCGTTTACAAGAGATTAAAAGGTTAAAGCACCCACCAATGTAGGTGGGCAGCAAGAAAAAGAAAAAGCTCCCCTGATCATCACCATAAATATGGAAGTGGCTTTTTCATATATCTTTTCTTCAAATATCAGTCTTAACTTCATTCCTGAAAATTTCTTCCTGTTCGTTAGAATACAATTCAAGAATCTAACGAACAGGAAGAAATTTTCAGGAATGAAGTTAAGATGGAAGTGGCTTGCTATTCAAATAATTACTCGCATCTGGGAAGAAGCCCCTCGTACTAATTTGAATGAGTGAACTGATGAATGTAACTCCTCTGAAACAGAAATAACAAGAGAAAAGTCACGGTTGGGAGTCGAACCTGGTTCCTCCAGCATGTAAACAAGGCGTAACTATTTGGGCTACAGAGTTCTTCCCTTAGAAATTTAATAAATATTTATTTTTCATTAAGTTTTTTTAAACCCTTTCCGTTAAGTAATGGTAATGTAAGATTGATTATGTAACAGTCCATCTCACTCAAGAAAAAAAAATACCAATCAAAGATCTGTTGTCGTATCCTTGATTTGTAATGTAACTTCCCTGTTCACTCTCAACTTTAGGATGTCGTGTATTTTTATCGTCTTCCCATTTCAAGTGAAACAGCTGCAATTTTTTTTTCTCTTCTCCCGCAGTTTTATGGCTTCTGTTTGTACGACTCTTCACGGTCATTTGCAGTCCCGAACTGGGCATTAGGGACCGCCCACCTAGTGGTTGCCGTCGAATAAGACATGCTCCCTCCCCCCTCATCTGTTTTTATTTTTCTAGAGAACTATTGAACATTCTCCAAGGAAGTTCCAACACAAACAAAATATAAACTCCCTAATGTCTCCATTCATAACGAAATAACTTCCTCGTACAGGGAAAAAGGCTCTTGCTTAAAAACACTTTCACTTCAACTAAGTTAATGTATTAGACGCCAATTTTTATAATTTCATTGGGTCGTCTAAAATCTAAGTTACTACAAAACTGGCGTCAGTTCGTCTGCTTCAAATTCCACAATAATAATTCAGTTAACCTGTACTTGATTTTTTTTCCTAAGAATTAAAATTTCTAACGTAATAATTGAAAGAAACTATTAATGTTAAATATTGAACTTCATAGGACAATTGTTAATAAAAATTATTTAATATAAGATACACTACATGTTTCGCAGCAACTTTTGCTACATTTTCAAGTGAAATAGAACTAATAACATTAAAACAGTATATTAACCTACTACTTCAAATTTCAAAATAATGTAGCAAAAGTTGTTGTGAAACAGGTTATCCAATTATACTAAGATCTTCAATATTAAAATTTCAAAATATAATTCCTCGTAAGCTTCAATCGTGTTAACAAAATAAAGAATTTCATAAGAGAATAATGTTTAAAAGAAGTTAATAGGATTGCTGTGTTATTATTTTTGTAGAGCTAATATAATAAAAAAAATAAGGAAAGTAAATTAGATAAAAAGATACAAAATTCTAGATTATTCTGTTCAATTTGATAGGATGAGTTCTAAAAAGGAAAATCAGAAAACGTATTTACAAATTTTTAAAATTTTCCATGTAAGAAATAAAAGTAGGAAAGAAAATAATTTATGTCAATATATTGGAAGCGCAGTGGTGCCTCAAAGGAAAAAATAGACAATGAAAAACTCACCAATGAAACATTAGTGAGAAAATTCATGACTTCTCCTGGCTGATGATCGCCAACGAGCGTGAAACAGCTATTCCATGATGTCACTTGTAAATAATTTGGTCTCGCCCATTGTAAAAATATGTCAAATTTGGTCATAATTTTATAATAAATAAATTTTAACGAAACTATTAGAAAATGACTTCACGATCAATTTTAATTTTGTAAGATTAATATAAAATATAATAATTTATTATACAATATAAAAAATCGGGTTGTAATATTTTTAGGATACTTATTGTTATCCTTGCCATTGAAACAATTTTACTTTTAACGTGTAAGAAATAGGAATTTCTTAGGTTTTAGTTAAAAAACTTTTTTTGAAGTGTTTTCATACACTCTTAATTTATCTTTTATTTATAGTTAGTATAAGTAAGTCTTATTTACATAAGCCAAAACTTCCTCAGATTTATATATACATAATAAGAGAAAAAAAAGAGAGAAAAATTCTAGATTTGTGTATTCTAATTGATAGCATGAGTTTTAAAAAGTAAAATCAGAAAAAATATTTACTTATGTTTACATGTAAGTTTTGGATTTGACTCATCAAGTATTGGGTGAGTGCAAAAGTTCTACCCGTTTTTGGATATGAAAATTTGCAATGGAATTGCCCTCACACATGACATTGTAATGATGCAAATCGTCTGCCAATCAAACGTGTGGATGCCTCACATATAAATGCATCGTGTCTCACAAAGTTAATCATCTCAAAAAAAAAAATATCAGAGGATGTAACATGGAAAGCGAGAAGGAGCATATAAGACATTGTTTGTTATACTATTCGATAAAAAGAGTATGGCAGCCGCAGCATGTCGCAATGTCTGTCAATTTTATGGGGAGGATGCAATAGACGAAAGCACATGTCGTCGATGGTTTCGTAAATTTAGGGAAGGAGACAGAAGCTGCCAAGATCAGGCTAGGAGTGGACAGCCATCACACGTTGGATAGGACGATATTGACCAAGCCATAAGGAACAGTCCCAACTCAACCGTGCAAGAATCAGCGGAGACCTTCAACGTATACCGGACAACGGTCGAGAGACGGCTGGTTAAGTTGGGTTTTACGAGAAAGTTGGATCTTTGGGTTCCACATAACCTGACAGCTAAGCAACGGGATGACCGAATCGCCACCTGTGTTTCCTTGCTTTCCTGGTACAAAAATGACCCATTCTTGACACGAATTGCGACAGGAGATGAGAAGTGGGTTATGTACCGTAACGTAAAGCGTCGTAGGACTGTGTGTCGCCCTTCTGATCCGCCTGCATCGACTTCGAAAACTGAACTTTATCCCAAGAAGGTGTTATTGAGTGTGTGGTGGGATGTGCAGAGAATAATTCACTGGGAGGTCCTGCCACTCAACCAAACCATCAATGCTGCCTTCTACTGTCTACAGGCCAGTTAGACAGGCTGCATTCAAATTTGGTAGCAAAGCGGCCAGGTCTCATCAATCGTCGTGGTGTTATCCTTCATCACGATAACGCCAGGCCACATGCTGCTGTCATCACTCGCCAAAAGTTACTTGGCTTTGGTTGGGAGGTTTTACCCACCCTCCCTATTCTCCTGACTTGGCACCAACTGACTATCACCTATTTCGTGCGTTGAACAATTCCTTTAGTCAGAAAATCTTTGATGATCTTGATGCTGTGAAAACTGCCATCCAAGACTTTTTTAATTCGAAGCCGCCGGAATTTTACCGCCGTGGGATTCATCTCCTACCAGAAAGATGGCAAGAGGTCCTAGATAGCAATGGGGATTCTGCACAATATTAGGTACTGTTCATTTTGTATTTATTTGCTCTTCTTTATGGGTAATAAAAATGGGTAGAACTTTTGCACTCATCCAATATTTGCAGTATCTCAAAGACAATTAGTTATTTGATACATTGTGATGTTGCAGGTATTAAAACGAAAATTTAATTCACTGTGTCCAGTTGTGGTGTAATTCATTCTACTGAAGTGTAGTTATCGGGGTTTTGGTGAAAAATAAATGTATAATTATTTATTTGTTTGTTTGGGTTTCTTTTTTTACCTCTACTAATACAATCTTTCCAAAGTGAGATTTATCCAATCAGATTTTATTTTATTTTAGTTTTTCTATTTAATAAAGCTGCTAATGATATAATTAATCAAAATTGTGTTATTTACTAAATTTTTGAAAATGCGAATTTTTTTAGCGATTCATATGGGTGCTACTGCTTTGTTCTTTCCGCCCGTCCTTGTCTGTCCTAAGAACTCTCGAATGGAAGGTCGGATCGGCAAACGGACGTCACCATCGTGTTCAGAGGTCCAAAAATCGTAGGAATAGGGTAGTTATTTCTGCCTATCCGGAAAAATGTGGACAGACAAACAGTTGCAAACAAACAGTCGACTGTGCCTCAAACTGTAATGAATACAGTGGAATACAAATATAGACAGTATATAGTAGACACTATAAACTAAAATATATCCAAATTTCAAGTCGATTGAGTCAGTAGTTGTCCAGGAAAAAATTCCCAAACTTCACTTTTTTTCTCCAAACTTCACTTTTTTTCTGGTGGACAATCGGCTGTCGTTGAGCGGCGGATCACCCTCCAACTCTCCCTTCCCTCAAGTTTGGAAATTCTTTTGCTCTACATGTTCAATGTCCGCGTGGGATTTAATGGCGGATTAATATATATATATTACAATTTTACTTGCACAGTCCATGTTGTAAACCTCCCGCGCACCATAAAGACCTGCTTAGTCTGTAGCGAAACAGCTAATATATTGACATCTCAAAGTAAATAGATGCCATGATTTTTCTTTTCAACAGTTACAGTGGAACCCCGCTATTCGTACACAATCCGTTCCAGGAGGCAGTTCGAATGGCAAATCATTTTTTCACATAAGATATAATGTAAATTAGATTAATCCATTCCAGACCCACAGATGATTGCTTATTTAAACCTTTGTAATAATATTTTAAGCGTAAAATACATAAAAACTATGAAAACAATAAATATATAGGCCTCTCTTACAGGCCCGGATTTAAAGACCCCCTAGGCCCCATTTACATTGGGCCTCCTCCCCAGCCCCGGACTGAAACACCCAGGACTCCTAGACACTTGATATTTGCCCCCCCCCCCCCCCCCCCAAAAATATACAACCAAAAAAAAATACGGAATCTTCCTTTCAACAACCAAAAAAAAATCCAAAACGGCGGGGCCCCTCGGCTGGCTGGGCCCCAAGGCCCGGGTCTTCTAGACCTAGGCGGAAATCCGGGCCTGCTCTCTTATTACGTCTTTCTTTTTCAGCATAGACGATATGGTTGATTTCGCCATGCCATACTGAGTTGCCAGGTCAGAGAGACGAGTTCCACTTTCAAACTTCGCAACGAGTTCTTTTTTCAATTCAATTGTCGTTCTCACTACTTTCCTTTTAGGCTTGGTTGAATCAGTAATCTTTTTTGGACCTGTGTTATTTTTAATAAAAATAACATAAAATAGCACAAAGTTTCATGAAGTTTGCGTGGATGATGCGTATCGTACGGAAGCTAGCACGAGACTGAACTGAAGCGACCGCGTGGCGCGGCCAGTAACAAGGTCCCGCTGTCCGAATCGCGAGCAAGCGTACGAATGGCGAGTACAATTTTATTTGAAAAAGTTGGACGAATAACGAGTTGTACGAGTAGCGAGGTGGACGAATGGCGGGGTTCCACCGTATTTATTTTAACATTATTAGCTTGAAAAAAACGTTTACAATGTGTATCAATATTTAGTCGATTTGCCACTAGCGTTTATCTGTGCTTTGATTCGTTCTACACAACGGAATCGATAAGTTCTGTAATTTTCTCTTGTAGCATCTCGACTCAGGCTGCACGCAAAACATCCAATAGTGCTGCCTTTCTTGCCCAGACTTGCCGGTGGGGTTCGTATCAGATGATTTGAAGATTTAAATAATTCTCCGTTAACTTTCAATCTTCAGTGTTTTTTAGTCTGACTTAAAGTAGAAAGAAATAGAAGAGTGAAAGATAATGGAGAATTACTTAAGAAAGTGAAACCTCTTTGATTTTTAAACAAACAAAAAAAAGAAATTGCCTCAGTTTAAAAATTGCAGAAATGCCTTATAGTATGTGGAATGTAGCTCACTAAGCATTTCTAAAGCCTCTGTAACTATGGATTGAAGCGCAATTGACATATAAGGATCTCTTCCTCACTTTCAGCTTGAGGAAGATCTGGCTCAAGTACAGACAAGATTCGAAAAAAAATCTGGAAGTGATAGCTGTGTAATGTAGAGCATTGTCCTCCTGCAAAAAAACTGTCAAGCCTTTGGGTTTTAGATCACACGAGATTCAATTATGATTTGATTAATTTAATTTTACACAACATAATTTTCTTGGTTAAAATCTAATTAAAACAATTTATAAAATAACAACTTATTTTTTGTTAAGTTTATTTTTCTTTTTAAGAAAAATCTCGATCCAACTCGGAACCTTTTTATTATTTTGTTTGTTGTGGTTTGGATATCTGATGCGTGTTATCTGTTGTGAATATATGTATGTATATTTTTCTTGCTTTTTTTTTTGTTACATTTACTAGTGATCAAAATATCCTTAAATTATCTTTACTACGAAATTCCCGACATCCAGACAATAAAAAACAATCCCAATAATTCACAAAGATGGATTTTCGTACACGAAATGACCCAGTGCCAGTTGAAATTGAAATGAGAGGTTCTACCCACGGTTCATGAAGAAGATTCCCGCCTTCGATTCGTTACACTGATGTCAGCGAGGGAGTTGATAATGAGGGAGGCTCAGTACCGCTTCCGCCTCTTCTAATTACCCTGCCGGCCGCTAGGGACCGCTTCTCTGAAACTCTTGGGGGTAGAGTATTTATTTTGAAGGGCATCGATGCATGAATGAATCTCTTCCTTGATTTGATGACTGTACAGATGTATATGAATAGGGTGTATTTTGTACAGTATTTGCATAATCATTGCATTTTTTTCCTTTTTTTAATTAGGCTTAAATTTCAACAGAAAGGGAAAAATCATAGTACTTTTTTTTTTTTTTGTGGGGAGAGGTATCTTAAAGAGGCAATGTAATAATAGCTACTTAAAAAAAAAGTAGCAAATTTAATAATAAGAATTAGAATTACATTTTCGGGAATTGTTAGAAGTACTTGGGAGACTTGGGAGAGTTGCCACCATTAAACCTTTTTTGCTTTGCCAAACCAAAAGTAAATGACTTATAATCATGATATTACGCATGCGCATTCCCTGCACGTTTATGTATCATCTGTAAATAAAAGTAAAAACAATGTTTAAAAAGCTTTATAAACTGGCATCTTGTCCAATCTGCGTGGAAAAGATGTCACAATGCCTGGGCTAAGACGCTAATCCAAGAATAAGAACCATAATATATCTTGGCTGAAATATCCCATTCCTTAAAAACCCCGTGCTCTTACCTTATTTTCGATGTTTTTAACTAAATAATAACAATGTAACAATCAGAAAGATACCGTTCAGTGCTCTTGAAGAATATTTACATCTAAACGGTTGTGCCTTCTATCAGTATAAAAAAAAAATTATAACGAACATGGCATCTTACCCCAAATGACATCCACCCCCAGTCCACCCTAAATATTGGATTACAAATATTAAAATATTTTCAAACTCTTAAGAGATTTACAAACATTAAAATATTAAAGAAAGAGAGAGCGAAGAATGACAGTTGGCAATATTTCGGCTCAGTAATTCTGGAGCCTTATTCATTATAAGTTCATGCTGCATTTCACGAAGAAGACTGGAAATGTATATTTCGAATGCTATCCTCTTTAGAGAAAGTCGTCAGAGTCTGTAAAGTGATCTGGGAGGCTAAATCAATGGAACCAGAATTTAAAGGTCAAATTGTGACTGAAGCAGCGCAGGACCAAGGTTTATTGTTACAGAAACTCTGATTTGATTTAGTTCCTGATTTTATTTGTTTAACCATATTCGATGTCAACCCTTCATCGGGAGGATCCCAAATTTGGTCAATAAATTATTGGAGGGAAGGTCAGCAAAAAAAATAAAATAATAATACACGTAAATAAAAAAAATTACATCATATTTCTGGAAAAAAAAAAAAATAGCAGATTTTAAAAGATTCCGGCTTTAGCTAAAGGCTTTTTTCAACTTAAAAGTTGAAAATTCTTTTGTAAAAAAATGTTATGTATTAAAAATGTACTACACCAAATGTTCCATTTTTTTTTTAAATTAGCGAACCATTTCAACACCAGCCCAAATAAAAAACAAAAAGAAAGCAATTTTTGTGGGAGTCACTCAGAGATAAATTAAATTTGACGGGAAAATTTTCAAGATAAAGGTAGGAAAAACTGCATTAGATCAACATCAAATAACACCTATGTGTAATTAATATATTTCAATTTGCAGCCTCGTTGAATAATTGGTTATTAGAACAAACTCCCATTTCTGAGTTCCGTTTTTGTTAGTTAATATGTTTATTACAGCTTTCTTTTTTTTTAATGTGTTCTGAAGGAGTTGTGATTAAAATACATTTATTTTTTATTTTTTATTCTCACCTAGAAGCCTCGTGTCAATTGTTCTTCCTCTTTTCTTTGGTCGATTCTCATTTGTTGGAGGTTGTAATTTTCTCTATTCAGTCTAGAGGGGATTGGAGACTGAATCGTCCCATTGCTTCACTCCAAAGAGGTCTTAATCCTTTGAGCTCTACAATTATGCCAGGAAACCGGGCATCCCATCGGATCATTTATCTCTGCTTTGCAAGTATGATTGCTCAAGTCTCTCCCATTTGGAATTCGTTCGGGGTCTCTGTTCGATGATAAAAACAATAAAACACGGATGATTATTCCGTGAAATTAACCGGAAGCTAATGGAAAGTTGCTTGATTTTGGGTCTCAGAATCTAAGAGACGTAATTGCCATAGTTTTTTACTGATCCAGAAACTCTTGTTTCAAAAAATTCGAAAAGGCCGATTTAATGACAGAATTGGGCAAAGTTTAATAAATGAATCTGAAAAGATTTATGTGAATAAACCATAATAATTAAAAATTTCTTTTCGATGTCCTTTTGTTAATTGCCATGGAAAAGGTTTCAACAAAGCACCGCCCGTAGGTATAAAAGCAGGCTTCCCTGTATAATTCCCTCTCTTCAATAGAAATGGAATTGTAAATTGTTTTTAATTTGTGACCGTTATCATTGAATGGAATTTAATAATTAATAATTTTGAATTTAAAATTATAATTCTTAATTGTTGTGAAATATGAGAATAATAACAATATTAATTTAATTCTATATTCCCTTTAAAACAAAGAGCTGTAAGAAAAATTCACTTATTCTCGCAAAATATATCATTAATAAATTAATAAACTTTTAATATTATTGTCATCTTACTTTTTTAATTTAAGTAATTGTTAAAAGCATAAAAACTATCTAAAAAATATGAATAACAATGCAGTATAATGGTTATTAGCCATTATTAATACTTTATTACGATAAATAATAACTGTTAATAAAACGTTAGAAAGTTTCATGTCTAATTGTATTTCTAATTTACTATTTTTATTAAGTTTTTATTTCATTTTATTTGACCAAAAATAATATTTCTTTTTTTACAGTTGCATAAATAAAGTTAATAAAAATTAAGTTAATAAAATAATTACATTAATTAATTGAAATGTACCGCAAATAGGTTCTTAAAAAATAATTATTATTTTAAGGATACTGTTATTATTTAAGTATTAAATCTTACGATAAAACATATTACACTTTACATTTCTATTCCTTAAGATATTTTTTGACATAATTATAATCTTTTTTTTAATATTAACTAAATACTTTCTTAATGTTATTTTATAACAGTATCAAAATCAAGATACATATATAATAAGTTGTTTTGTATATCTACACTAGATGTTTTCCAAAATTATGCATCTATGTATTTTCGTGTGGGCAATGTGCCAACATTGTTTTGAAATCCCTAATAAAATTATATCATAAAAAAAAACCTAATATTACTGATTTTTAAAAAAAAAAAAAATAAGAATTAGGTCACTAAATTGTCATTAAATATTTTTACTAGAAATAATAATATTAATTTAGTTTTCACAAACAACAAGAACTAAAATGAGTGGATCTTTGAACTACACCTCCAGAATTTGATTTTAGGAAATCTTGGATTTTTTTTGGATAATTCGTCTAGTCCGTCTGTGAATTCATATCGACTCCTTGCGATGTTAGCAGTCTGGTCTCATGGTTCAAAGGATTGTGGTTCGTCTACAAGCAGACGCTGGCCACGTGCTGATAGGACGGCCGGGCTGATGTGGAGCGGGGAGGTTCAGAGAAACAGGCGGTGACCTTAAAGGTCGTGCCGGAAGCCTCCTCCAATGCAACACGCAAACGTTGCAGATAGGAAGAATCGGAACGGGGGAGTTGAGGAAAAAAATGGATAGAGCTCCTTTCATTTCTCACCCATTTTTTTTTGTGTGTCTCTTTTTTTTTTCCATTTTCATCGCCTTCCAGATTTGTCCAGTCATTTTGGGAACGTGAAGGTGAATTTACTTTCATCACTAAGTCAAAACTCCTAAGAAATATCGGAAATACAGTCAAACACGTTTCTAGAGCGTTGCCTTGCGATAAACGCACTATTATCTTCATCATGTCCGTCTGTCTGTTTATAGAAATAACTCTGTTGGTTGACTTTTAAGGTAATTTTACATTTAAAAGATTTTTAGAAAATTATTGACAAAAAAACCAGTTTGTTGCAATCAATGTTGGTCACTTTTTAAAAAAAGCATATCAGCATGTACAAATTGGATGCTGGTGTCATCCACAACTTTGACGTTTTCATTACCTTAAGAAAAAAGTTCGAATACTGAAACTCTGAAACGTCGCCTTGTGTTAATTTTAATTGTTAATGTATTACATGTGTAAAGCTGCATCATGATTTCTATTTTTAATTAGTTTTTACCTGCTCGTTAAAACAGTTTAATTAATTATAGCAATTAATTAAAGACCTTTGCTTTATATTAAACCATTGTTCTAAGGTGAGAGTACAAAAAATAATAATAATAGGTGAGAGTACCCCGATATTCGAGTATACTGTATTGCTTAAGTATCTGCATTGTTCTAGACGCTTCACAAATCTGCGCAGCTGCATAAATTATCTTAATAGATGACTTTTGAATAGATTACAATGACTTCTGGCACAAAGATTGACTTGTTTTTAACTGTTCACTATTTCGAAATATACAATCTATTTTCGATTGTATTAAATTAAAACCTTCTGGAACCTTCCTTCCATCTACTGAAATCTACTTTTTTATCTTTTTATCTGGAACCTTTTATCCATCTACTGAAATTTAGTCCAATCGGCTGAGTAGTTTCGGAGGAGATAAATTACAAAGACTCGCGAAAAAAGCTTTTTAAATGACAGGACTCTCGAGAGGATCTTTATTTTCCTCTAATTATTGCCAAATACGTCGTTCTAGAAAATATGAACCATGGTTCATTGAAGTAAGTGGAAAAAGGGAGCTTCGCTTCAATTCTCTCCCAATAATGACATTATTTAAAATAGAAGACTTCAGTTTAATTAAACTACAGTAATAAATACGATAGGTTTTACGACATCATTAATTATTTAAATTTCTTGCGGGTGGATTTGTCCTAATCATGTTTGTAAAAGAAACTTTTTTTCATCAAGGCTTAATAGAGTTGAATTTCATCATTTTTGTTTTAGAGTATAAAATAATTAAAATGTAAGAGCTAAGCAGCTACTGAAGACTTACAAATGTAATCTTTATCCCATTTTCTTTCTGGAATACTTTCTTCCCTTTCTCCCTCTATCGCTGTAGCCTCAAGTTTCGAATTGACAATCGCTCGTTTCATCTCTTTTAAATTTGGAAATTTCGTTGCGTTTTCCCGGCTCCCAAGTTCTTTCGGAAAAGTTTCCATCTGTGTGTATTTGGCCTATCGCTGTACTACCTCCTCCCCTTCCTCTGATAAGCGCGGGAGGAAGGCAGGGGGTGCATTTCCGTCTGCCCAGTCATTCGGAGCTGCATATTCATGCCAGTCGAGGGACTCATTTAATTTCCGGTAGGAGAGGCACACTGTTCGCCGCCAACTCCCTGATAGACTGGTAGCCATCGTCGCCCGCCCCCGCTACCTCTCTTGCCTTCCCTTCAAATTCACGTTGACCTCCGCGCTCGCCTATCACTTCTTCTCAGAGCAGCAACAAGAAAAAAAAAAGTTCTCTCTCTCTCTCTCCACCCACACACCACCACTTATTCCCTTCTGTCACTAGTGTGACCTTCTTTTCCAGTTCTTTCTAAGGCTTTTTTTCCCTTTTAATATATGACTTCTATAAAAATACGAAAAATTGCTTTCTCTGTTCTTAACAGTTGTAATGTTATTAAGTATTTTACTATACTTGATGACACCTCAACTTTCCAATTGAACAATTATTGCTTAGCTTTAAATAATACGCTTAAGTACTAAATATAATCACGATTTTTACCATATTGGAGAGCTAAAAGTGATCCGAATTGCTTTCGTTTAGTAAAATTACAAGAATTTAAAAGATTAATTTAACGTGTGTAAAATCTAATTAAAATGTTTAAAATGAAGAGGTCAACACACATATTAATAATTGTTAAATTTTAAGATATTAAAAAATATATATAAACAAGAGTTTCACCTCGCCTGCGAGCCGGTGGCAAGTCGTGATTATATTTAGTACTTAAGTGTTGGCTCACTTGCCAACGGCTCGCAGGCGAGCTGAAACTGTTGCTTATGTATATTTTTTAATGTCTTAAAATTTAACAATTATTAATATGTGTGTTGGCCTCTTCGTTATTAAATACTTCAATAAAATTACAAATCATTAAATAATTAAAATTAACAATCTATTTATCTACTTTGCTCGCATTTTATAGAATCATTAATTAGAAATTGCCAAAATAACACAGATTAGAATATTATTTTTTTAAATAAGACTTCTATAGAAATGTGCTTTCTTCCAACAAATTATTTAAAAATAAAATAATGAAGATTTTCCATTTTGCTACAAAACTGACAAAACCACTAATACTCGAGAAAAGTGGACACTTTTTAATTTATTTTTTTTAAAATTCATTCTTTTTATTCGTGTCAGTTTCTTAAGGAGCTATTTTATATTCAAGCGTCTAAACAGAAAAACAAATCCTAATTTAAATATACCAGTCTACAATTCATTAAAAGTCAAATTAGTAAATTAAGTATGTAGAGGTTTTTTTTAAAAAAACAAACAAACCTATTGTCCTCCAAATGAGAGATGGCCGGCGGAAGTTTGAACTGCGCAGCCCTTCCGGTAGCTGATCAATTATGTTTTCCTGTCACAATGGACGATGGCGTCTGTTTTCACTGAGAAAGACATGTTGATAAAGCCAAATTAAAACTTCTCTCGACTATTTAGCGTTATTTCAATACCAGTTGCTAACAATAAGTATTTATATAAATAAATAAATATATATTATTTATGAATACAATGCTCTTTTGCAAAGTAACAAGCGATTACCGTAATGGCGGCGTCCTATCATAAAATCAGACGGAAGTGCCTGACCAGACTAATCGATCATACATGCGCAGATCTCACAAAAACAGGGCGGCCATCTCTCATTTGGAGGACATCTTTGTTACAGGGACTACATGAGAAATATTTCTCATCTTTTAAATTTTTTATACTTGGGCGAACTAAGCTCATGTATATCAGAATTTGTTGAAGAGAAATTCCTCCAAAGAATTCCTGATCCACGATTGGGAATGCATTCTCACACTATAGATTATTCTCGAATCATTGTCTCGGAAAGTCAGTGCTTTCATTGAGACTGGCAATAGCAATTTCCAACAAATTTTATCTTGATGTTTCTTGCATTTTAATAAGATGTAATAAATGCTTACGCTTTCCTGAAGTGTTCATTCCTTCTAAAACTTCTTTCTTCTTGTGATTGGGATAGATATTGAAAAAGAAAACATCTGATTTGCTTTGATCTCACAATGTTGTTTTGAAACTATAGTTCGTCCTCTATCTTCACTGGTTTCCATTAATTTAGGAAAAGAAAAACCCAGAAAAATTAGACTGGTAGATTAATATGTTCAACAGAAGACCATTGACATATGAATATACCAGCCAGGTTCTCTCGACATTAAAGTTTTCGGGCATTTCTGGGAGCTCTCAAAAGATGTGTTGCTGCCCTCATCTTCCCTCCCTAAGAGCTGAACAATGGTCGTTCCTATTTACTGAGCGCCTAGACACCATCGTAACAGCATGAGACCCATGCTGGTGTGGGTGTGACCACTATTACATATTGAGGTGTTGAATTTGGATAGCTTATTTAATTTGTTTTTCATTTGGACGCCTTATTTTGACCCAGTTCTGCCTAACCTTATTACTTAAGGAAATCAGTGTATACAAAATGTTTGGGTCGTTAGCCAATGTACAGTAAGGTACAGGCTTTCATCAACTTTCGTAGAAATTAATGATATTATATCTTTTGAGTTATACGATTTTCCTATTTTTTCCTTATTTTGTGGAAATGAGCATATTTTTAAGTGCGAAAGTCCTTTAATTTAACATTTTGTTTTAAAATATGCTTTAGACCAGGGGCTCTTAAACTTTTTGCGTTAATATGAGTATACGGTATTAATCGTATAATCGGAGCATTGAATGAAATTTCACATTAATAAATTCCTTGAAAATTAAAAAAAAAAGCAGCTATGTAACATTTAAAAGAAAAAATAATGTAATAAAGTAATTAGTAAAATGCCAAGTAAAATCCCAACAATTCAAACCCTTCCTCAACCATCGGGCCTGTCTGGGATATGCTAGGATGTCAACTGCATCCATTATCAAACATCTGTCAATTGGAACATCAGTTGTAAACTTGGCGTAATCTGCCACAGGACGGCAGAACTTTGTTTCTTTCCACGATATATCGTATATTAGCATGCACAACAGCCAGAGGCGAATCAACGCAGTTTTAATAATGCATCAAAGATTCTGCTATATTTCAATAAAAAGGTTTTTGTATTGTTTTTCATTATGAAATTTGAATCGACTCCAATTCTCTTCATCGAAATGACACTTACAAAATTTCATTCAATTTTATTTTGTGTCATTCAAAATTAGACTCTTCTAATTTTATTTTTTATCTCGAGTATATCTAATAGCTGATATTTGTGCATATCATTCGGAACTCTAAGCCATAATAGTTGGATAACAAGGCGACCAAAACGGAGCATAGATTAGCACTTTGACTTGTAACTGAACTCTTTAGATCTTTTGGGAATTAGTAGTATTGCTGTGGGTATGGTCACGTGAACGGCCGTCATAATATGTAGTTGAGGAATCAGATCTCTGAGTCCTCAACATGCCTCGACGACACATTCGACGCAGTTTTAAACAACTGATTGAGTTTGAGAAAGTTGGACTGGGAGAGGCGGACTGGGTCGTTCCGTCGAATTGGTAGCCACCTGGACAGTTTCGACTGTACTGTGCGACAGTGTTAGGAGCAGTGAAGATGTGAGGGAGCACACACGCGCAGGGAAGGCATTGGGCGATCTAGGAAGACTTCCAGAAGAGAGGATCGTGTCATCGTCCGGCAGGCACGAACTGATCCAAGGGTGTCCTGTCCACCATCTAGAGACATGTAGCATTGTCAGTAGAAACTCCTGTGTACACACGCGCGATTGCGAGGACTCTTGTAGAACGAGACTTGCCTTCTCGGCACCCTTTATGCTGTCTGCCATTACCAACCCACTATCGGCGACTTCGTTTGCAGTGCTGTAGTGAGAGGCAGACATGGACGGTTGTGGACTGTCAAAGAATGTGTTTAGGTTTTGTCTATCCAGGTTTTGTCTGGACACAGATAGCCATCGCACTCGAGTATCAAGAAGCACTGGGCAGAACTTCATTATTGCGCGACAAACCTCCAGGACTGGTAGCATAATGGTGTGGGGGGCCATCTCCTACGATTCTCGATCTCCCGCTGGTAGTGATTAGGGAAACATTGATGGCGCAGCGTACATTCAGGATATTTTGCGACCTCATGTGCTTCCTTCATGGAGCGGCTGTCCATTTTTCAACAAGATACTGCTTGCTCACACACAGTGCGGGTTTTCCTGGAATGCCTGTGTGCTGTCAATACCCTTCCTTAGCCCTCCAGGTCTCTAGACTTATCGCCCATTGAACATATGTCATTCCATTTCCAATGCTGCTTCTGGGTGCGCTAATTTTTTTTGGCAATGAATGTATATTAGAGATTAACAAAAAAGAAATACATTCAGGAAATGAAAGTTTCTCGCGGGCAGATATCTACAGAATACCGTTCCGTTACAAGCTGTTAATCGGTTCACTGTGAATTACGAAAAGTAAGAACAATAGAACAGCAAATTTATTCCTTTTTCTGTTTTCCATTTGAACGGTTCTTTTGTCCGTTTGTCTGTAAGTGGATTATTTTAAAACGGCAGGACGGATTTCCTTAAAATTTAAAACAATTTTATTTGTGGTCGTAAAACATATACACACATCTACTTCAGTCTTTAACATCGCTCCCATCTTTCAAAATTCATCCCCGAAATCTCTTGTTAAAAAATGGCTGAGCTTAAATTTTACTGAGATGGTTATTTGTTGTTCTGCTAAAATATGAGCACGATTGTTTGGATCTCTAATTATTCCATCCACTCTAATCCTTCAAATGGATCACTCCCCCCCCTCCTTCGCAGCGACGCATGCTCTGTCTCCACTACGCGATGAATGTATAGCTAAGGTAGCATTCGAGTATAACATTTGCTTATTGTTATTGACTTACTTTGTAATAACAATTTTGTTCCTCACAATCTTTCTTTCGTTTAATTTTAATGTTCCGTGGAATCCAAAGACTGGGAACCAATGACCTGCACTGTTTCAGTGAATCAAAAGTATTCGTTGTAGTCGTGCTTTGCTTTTATAAAAATAAATTTCAACAAATGATTTCTATATTATAAACTTTAATTAGATTTTGAAAAACTTATTACTATTATTTTTTAGGATATATATTTTTGCATGCTAGAATACAAAAATACTGAACTACTCCTTTTATAACTTTCATAGAAAATCAAATTAAATAAAGCTTCGGCTTATTCTAACTGAATAAGTGCTTTCACAATATTAATTGGAAAATACAGAATCACACAGACGATATACATATTCCTTTATACTGTTTCTAATCATTTTAATTTTTAAAAATTAGGTGTGCAAAACAGGATATCACTGTTCTTTTTTAATATAAATTTTTTGAGTAATCTGATTGTATTAGACTGGTTTTTTTTGTTTTTTTAAATGATATCTGTGAATAGATATAACTTGTGTGTAGGTTGTGCTTTTGTATGTCTTTTATTTAGAGTTTGTGAGCACGAGAATTAAAAAAAAAAAAAAAAAAAACTTCATATTTAAGGAGTTCTATCTCGTAAATACCTCATTAGAATTTGGCATCTTAAATAACACTGAACAATGGTACACTGATCATACTTTGTAATTTAAGAAAATTTAATTCTCCATCCCTAATTAGACTTTGGTGTTTTGTAATTCCAATTTACGGGCAAAGTATTCAGCCTTAAATAACTTTTTATACTTTACTATAAGTACGCAGATCTGCTTAGGTTTGGTCTTCTTAAACCTATCTCCTGCACTATTTTTAAATGTATACTAAATCGGGGATTGATTTTTTTTATCTTTTTTTAGTGCTGCATATAGTTTATATCTTTCTCAATATGGTATTTTTAAGGGAATTAAGATTTGTGAGTATTTATTATTATTTCTTCATTGAATACCTTCATTAATTTAAAGAATAATGCAGTGATGTACATCAAACTCATGAATATGTATGAATCTCTTAAAATCACATTTTTAATTGTGCACCCGATCACCGAGAAGGGTCACTTTTCTTAAAGAGTCAACAGTTCTATTGTTGTATTAGTTCAACCAATAATGTAGTTAGATACATTATCTTTTAGTTCCATAGAAATTAGTTCCATAGAATGGAGACTGCCTTGGTTTCATTGACTGTCTTGGTATGGAGACTATTTATTTGAAATGCCTTTTGATGTATATTTACTTTAAAATACAGTAGTAATTTTGTAATAAAGGGCAAAATCAATTTTATCAGTAATATCACGATGAAACCTGGTGATTATAAATGGTTTTTCCAATTCGGAAGTAGCAAGTATTCCAGTTAAAGCAACAAATGAAAAGCTTTTTTGTAACCAAATTACAACATCAATATGTTCTTCCTAACATTCACATCGAAGGCTATAAAGTGAACATACGCAGTTTTATTATCGTAGAGCTATTAAAATACATTTTTTTTGAAAAACGCGATTGTGTCTCAGGATATGAAAATTATAAAGATAAAAGCTAGTGGCATTAAGTTGACAGAATTATTCAGGTTTTCTATGAAGAAGAGGTTGCAGAGAAGAAAGATAGAACCAAAAAAAAGGAGGCTAGTAATCAGAGCAGTGCGCAGCGCCTATTTACCAGGAACTCTCCCAATATATACAAGCCATTTCCTGTTTTTCCACCTCCTAACCCATCTCACCTACCCCAATTTACAATCCCTCATTTAATGACCACGCAGTAATATTAAATCAATATTAAAAGCCTCTATAAAAAGTGCCCCAACAAAGAATGCTACATCACCGCAAAAGCTATTAAAAAGGACGACCAACCTTCCTCCCTCTAAAGCCAGTATCCCACAGGGCTCTATCAAAGTTCCCATTATATTGTTTCTTAAATTATCTCAAAATTAATCACTTTTGTTTCTTTCCAAGTGACATATTTAGAGAAAATTCTAAATCTTCAGTAGGAGAAAATATGGAACCTTCAAAATCTAGGAACAAGAAATACACAATAAAAATAAAATAAAGAAATTCATATGTTGGCTTCCGCCGGCCTTACTTTCTTTATTTTATTTTTATTGTGCATTTCTTGTTTTTAGTTTAGATTTTGGAGGTTCCGTATTTTCTTCTACTTCAGCTTCTTTTAACCTCCTTAGTGATATCTGATTGTTTGCTTATGATTTACTGTCAACTGATGATCGGCAATTTACCCTGAAACAGCTGTTTTGAAAAGCCACTTGTAAACACTGGGTCTGACCTTTTAACGTAATTCTAAATCTTGTATATATTTTAGCTTCTGATTTGTAATTCTTTCTGATAATTGATGAGACTTTTTTGTTGTTGTTGTTGTTGTTGTTTTATTCTAACTTTTCCAAGCTAGTTCCACACAAATTAATATTTCGAAATATTCACTACATTGATGCGAGGTTCAGGAAGAGAGATTAAGGGACTAGTATCTCAGGATTAGCGTCGTTCTTGGAACATTTAACTTTTGGTTAAAATGTCATCTGTTTGGCTCTCCCGCGCAGACGGACCTGAATGGAATTGGAAAGAAAGCTAAGAATCCGATCTTATTGTAATTAATACAACAGGGCCTGCCTGTTGTAGTAAATAAAGTGTTAGACATCTTAGGTGTTTCTGAACTAAGGTCGTTGTGTATTCCTGTTATTTCTTAATATTTAAAACCTCGAATTATTAAAGGATTGGGAGAAATCCATGTAAATTTCCCCATAGTTAACGCAGTATTGGAAGTAAACTTAGATAAATTTCTGCAACTTTTCTATTCTGATCGGTCTACTCTGAATAACACGCTAATGATTTCTGTTTGAAGCGTCTGTCGTTTTCTCAAAGCTCCTTCCCTGTTCTGCTTCTTGTTGGTGTTTTCTTTATCTGTGAGCTAGCAGACTTTTCTTTTGATTCTAAATTCAGAATACTTTGTAAGGAATGAACAACGGGAGAAAAGAGAAAAAAGAGGCAGAAGAACAGCCAGGGAGAGGACGTCACTAGACGCTTAACATAAGGAAGCAGCGAAATAGATGAGACTGGAAACATGACTAAAACTAAGGAAAGAGATTTAAAAAGGGATATTAATTTATAAAGGAACACTTTGTTAACCGTAATAGAATATTCACAATGAGAAATTGTTTCAAAAACTACAGTTTAAGAAGGTTTTTCAATCACTACTTCGCGCAGTATCACCTGAAAATGCATTTTTTTGTTACTTAATATTTGCTTGTAAAATTATATAGAATAATAATAATTAAAGCTTTTAGGCGTGGACGGAATGGAGGCGCCCGGGTTCAAGTCCACGATTATTTCTCCTCCAGACGGACCCTAGGGTTCACCTAGCCCTCTGTCGAGTGACTTTCGAGTTTCTTACTCCTGGTTAAGCGTCGGGCTGACCATCCGACCTCAACTTAACATCCGAGTTGAGTAAATCATTGATGTAGTTAGAAATTTGTTTCCATTTCTTTTCGCTTAAAAAGTACAGCATTAATATTCTTTTAATACACATAGCTTTAACATCTTTTTATTAATTAATATTTTTAAAAGATATTTTCATCTTATAAATCCTACGTGCCCAAAACTCCCTTACTCCATAACTGAACATTATTTATCCTTCTACAATTTAGTTTGGATTATTATAGCTTCCAAAATTGTCGTTGCGTATAATGTCAACTCAGGATTTGGATGATGATTATAAGATAAACTATGGAAAACTCTAACAAAACACTTACAAGGAAAGTGCGTGACCTCGAACGCTGAGAACCGCACGAATATGTGCTTAGAATATAAATCGCTCATGCCAAAAACAGTGGTATGAGTCATTCTCGTCTCACCACGAGAGACATTTGAATGATCACCTATTGAAGGTCCAAGAGAGGAACTTTGGTAACGCGAAGAAACAAAATATCGATATAATAGGACCAAACACAGGGAAATATAGCAATACAGTCACGACATTGAAATGTGTGTGTTTTTGGTCTTATTATATTGATATTTTGTTTCTTCGCGTTACCAAAGTTCCTCTCGTAGATCTTCAATAGGTGATCATTCAAATGTCTCTCGTGGTAAGACGTACAGTTTTGCAAGAGAATGACTCATACCACTGTTTTTGGCATGAGCGATTTATATTCTAAGCACCATTTCGTGTGGTTCTCAGTGTTCGAGGTCAGGCACTTCCCTTGTTAGTGTCATTCCTTTTCATGGATACGTTCGAATAATGTTCTCCGGGTCTCTCCAACATAAATTACAGAGCATGTTCCACGTCAAACAGTGTTTGACAACCATATATTGGCTACAACAATTGCCGCACTCGTATTTATTAAATGGTCAATGTGTGTTAAATTCCGTCTTGTTTATTATTGTAATATCATTGTTAGGTTTTCGACATACAATGATATACTAATAGTTATAGTTCATTGTAATTTTGAAAATTTAATTTTGGGTACCGTTTTCTGTCTGAAGAAGTTGTTTCTCAAGCGGCGAAAATTCACAGAATAAATATGGTTATGTGTTCATATAAATCCTATTTAATTGTTAAGGTAAGGAAGATTTATTTAAGTAATATGAGGTAGATCCATTCCTATCTTTATTGCTGGCGACTGTCTTTGCAGGGTATTTTGGAGGGGAGAGGATGACAGCTCGGATCTGTCTCAGATGATAGATGCCCCATGTGAGGGTGGGGTCTGTGGGGGTAGCAAAGCCGGAACCCCGTCATGACGAAACCCCTCGGGCAGGATTAACGGATCAGCGCAGATGAGGTGCCGGGATTAGGTCCTAATGTCGCTCTTAATGCGGGGCTCGTTCGATATTTATACCCATCCCGACCCCTGCCGCCGGCGAACAAACGCAATCCACCGATTACACAGTTAGAGCAACTTGCGGTTCTCAAAAGGCTTTGATCATTCAATTGACTAACCCACGTTATTGCCAATCTTCACTTTGAAATGAACCCATAACCAAATAGTTTTCTAATTTTGAGGTTCACTTAGTCGATGTATGTAGATTGGGACTTTTTAAAAAGCCTATCAGCCAATAGAAAATAGAAAAGAAGACTAGATAATATAGGATGAAAGTGAAATAGAGAATAATTACTGCCATTAGCAAGTTTTCATGGGATGACTTATGAAATTATTTGTCTGTTTGTTCGCTGCCCTTAAATTTCATTTTTTTTTTAATTTAAAGAATCCTTGAAATTAATTTTCAAAAATTAAAAATACAAAAAACATTCGATAATTATTTACTGAATTAATATAAAATAAAACAATGTAAAATGGAAATTTTATCGTTGCCTGGTTACAAAAATAAATTTCAAGTTTGGTCAACAAATTGAGATTTAATGTTTGCCTAATTGAAGTGAATAACTGTGATACAACTATGACAGACCTACATATGTATATATATACAGTTGTTTTATTATTCTTATTATTATTACGTAAATGTTTCAATGCTTGGGTTTCCCCAGCAAAGACAACATGGCGGGTCCAGGACAAAGCGCATATTGCCAGGTGTAAAAAAGTGTGGAAAAATGGTTACGGATATGTGGTTGTGTCCATAAATTTCCTAACTGTGCGTGTACATGAATTTCCTAACTATGCGTGTACACAGTCTTCTGAATTGTGCATTGTTTTTTATTAATGACTCTCAAAGCATTTTAGCAGTTATAGTTACGTTAAGGTATTTGTAACTGTGATTTTATATATGCAACAATAAAAGCAAAATGCTTCTTTTTAATGAACCTGTAAGGAGAAGCCGTTAGGGTTACGTGTGTGTTTATGGAACGCGCTCCGTTGCCCAAATCGGGAGTTGGAACCCCAGGAGTTTTAACTCTTTACATACCCTAGGGCTTAGGAAAAAAATCCGACTTACGATCTAGCTCACTTCCGATTTCAAATGGTTATTGATTGGGATACGACAGTAGTGTTAATTGGACAAAATTGGGATCTACCTATACTGAATCGACTGTCCTGAGAATGAAAATGATTCCGCCGATGCAATGTTACCAGTTTCGGTGCAAAGTAGACACTTGTCATTTACTCAAGAGTCGTAGGAATGTTACACAATGAGACATACTAAATGAACTCAGTGCGGGCATCGCTTCCACAGTGAATGTCAGGGTGGACAAAAACTCTTCTGGAAACCTATTTGTATGCCAATGATGTAGTGAGGAAGCCATGATGGAATTGTACTTGATCTTTCAATTACAAAGGTTTGATCCAGTCAGTGGCAGTGTCATTCTTAACAACGCAAGCATTTGATAATTTTATGGGATTAGTTATTTTTATGTTTACTAAAAACTGTGAATTGATCAATATCTGAAATGTGGCTGCCGATTAAGGAGCTTGTCTAGGCTGAAAAGATTTTTCATGGTTCTACCACTAACGTCTCTACCACAAACTAGGCCATGCTAATGATCAAATTGTAATCGGCAAAAATATACTTTAATCTTTTCTGAATGACTTTATAATTAGACATACCGATTTGGCAAAAAGAAAAAAAAAAAAAACTCAAATTTTTTTAATATACATAAATTTACGTGTGCGCATAGTGATTAAATACTGGAGACAGCCAACATGCAAGACTAGTTAAAAAACATTTATACACCATTAAAAAGTTACATTTCACAACCGGTTTCGCCTCCAATACGAGCCTTTGACGAGTTGGAGGCGAAACCAGTTGCGAAATGTAAACTTTTTAATTTTGTATAAATGTTTTTTTTAACTAGTCTTGTGTGTTGGCTGTCCCCAGTTTTTGCTCAATTTTTTTATTGTTGTTTTTGTTCTTCACTTCCAATCATTATTCTAAATTTTAATGACAATTTGTGAGCTTGAGTTGAGCATCATCTTGAGCTTAAGTGAACAGGAGGTGAATTTCTGAAAAGCACTACATGAGCAGTTTTATTTTGAAATATCTATATCTAACCAGTTGTTCTTTATCTAGTTTTCGATTTCCTAAATCGCTATACTATCATCTTGCATTGTATTTAAGTCTTTATGTTTAATCAGAATTCAAATCTTGAATGGAAATATGAATAAAATCATCCTTCTTATGCGCATTGGCGAATGGATTCTCGTGACATTTAATGACATTCTATGTTGAATGAACTAAGTCCTGGGGGAAAGACTCTCCCTCATTGATAACTGATTTCCCTGGAGGCCATCTCAACGCTTCTTCACAAGTTTACCCTTGCCAGTCTCCATCCATTACGCATTTTTCATGCATCTATAACAGGAACGTGAAGAAGTCATTTTGTGAAGTATCTTATGGAACACAGAATTGTAAATTTCTTTCTTTCTTTATTTTGTTCCTATTTCCGGAATACATAATTTTTAAAATTTGTGACTATAGTAATAAATATTAAATTAAGATTAATTCTATTGTTAATAGAAATGTACTTGTGGAACACAAGGTATGCCTTTTGTTATGTAAATAAAAATAAAATAAAAAAAAATAGAAATGTAATGTAGTTTATTTTAATTCATGTATTCAATTTTGTCAGTGTATATTCCTTATGTCATAGTCTACATAGATTTGTAATTTTAAATTATAATCAATAAACTAAAAATAAATATAATGATACTTGAAGAAAATATTGTTTATGAATTTCATTAATCTAATATTACGCCTTTACTTTCCTTTATAATAATTATCTTTTTTATAAAAAAAAAATTAACTCTAAATAGGGCACTTTGTGATTAAATTCAATTCAATTCCACTATTTTTTATATTATTCAGGTAAATGAAGGCGAACATTTTTATAAACAATATTTTCTTCAAGTATCGATATATATATATATATTTAGTTCATTGATTGTAATTTCAAATTACAAATCTACTTAGAATTAATATTAAGAACAAACATCGACAAAATTCATTTCAAAAATATTCTTTATTATTTAAAATGTTGCTTAAAGAAAAAAGCAACAAACAAGTCTTCCAACTAATGTATACCCGTAATGCTATCTTTTAATATTATAGGTAGCAAGCATGATAACATAGTATCGTTAGTCATATTGTATTCTCTTAGCTCAAACAAGTCATGAACGTTATGTTTTTATCCAATCGTTCTGTATATTTAATCCAATCAAATTCTTCTATGTAAAATCTATAAAAGCCCATGTTTTTCTTGTAAGAACTTAAGACTCGTTCCAGAACTTGACTCGTTGTTTTTCCATCTCAACGACTCTCCTACAAACACCAGCACAATATTATATCCTCTTAGCTCAAACAAATCATGATCTTAGATGATTTAATACTTAAGTCAAATTAAAATTGTTCATTACGAAAACTACATTTTATTAAATTATTATTAATCTATTTTTTTATAATTTTAATTCTTTTTTTTTTTTTTTTAGTTACCAGATGAATCCATTGTGGATACATGGTCCTATTAGTTTCCGATGACGGTAAGTTTCAATTTATTAGGACTTTTTTTAAAAAAAACTGATCTTTAATAAGTTAATTCAAAGTTAAGATTTATTCCTAAGTTTCAATTATGGGATATATATTAATATTATTTCCTTTTTCTCCCTCTAATTCTCAGTAAAAAATTTTAAAAAAATTAAAAGGTTTTTTTGGAAATTGATACAGAAATCATTGGAAAAGGATGATGAATAAGTTAACATCACTGCAAGAGTTTTTCATGTAATTTATCATTGTTTGTTTTTTATATAATTTCGGGACATTATGTTCCAATAATTTTTCCTTAATTACAATTTAATCCTTAATAACATTACAAAATGTAATCAAAGTATTAGAAAAACAGATTTCGTTATTTAATAAGATATACATTACATTCGTTACATTACAAGCAGCTCGAATCCTTAATTAGGAAAAAAAAGAAAACGACAACAACCTTGAAATGGGCTTTCCAACAGCACCGATATCCAATCTCATGTAAACAGTATGAATGGGCTCTTAAATTACGAAGTTTGACGTAATAACTGGCATGTCAATTATTTTTACGGCATCACAAATGCTGATTAGTTGTTTTGAATTGGTCTTTAGCTAAATTTACTGATTAAGAATCAGAAACTGAGCTAATGGAATAATTGATCCAGACAAAGTATTAATGTGTCACAAATTAATAGAAAACAATAGGGAAAGGACACAGAAATAAAAAATATCTGAGCTTTCATTGGTGAGAGTTTGGGAGGGACCGTTTCGTCTTTTTGAGACTCATCAGCCAAACCCACTCACCAGATGAAATGCTCAGATAGTGCAACAGGAATAAGGGAATCCACACCCGCTTTCAACTGTGACCTCTCTCCGAAAGAAAACACATTTTAAAAAAAGAAACCAAACAGTTATAATTTCAAATCCTGGCCTGCAAAACCGTCAGGCACAAAGGAATTTGAATATAAAAAACACTAAGGTTGAACCAATTATACTTGTTTTATTTATTTTTTTTTAAATGTGTTTTCTTTCGGAGGGAGGCTACAGTCGGAAGCGGGTGTGGATGCCCTTACCATTTTTGCAACTATATGAGCATTTCATTTGGTGAGTGGGTTTGGCTGATGATACCTAAAAAGGACGAAATGATCCGTCCCAAACTCTCATAGATGAAAGCTCAGATTTTCTTTTCTGTGTCATTTTCCCCAATCTTTTCTAGAACAATTGATGGCAGATGGAAAAGCTATGTTTGCTGGTATAGAAAGTTTTTTTTTTAATTGTGAAGTGTGGTAAGGGTTATAAAATCCCTTTTGTTTTGGAAAAACCATAAATCCATTTTGGATTGTTTTGGTAAAAAAAAAAAGAAAAAAAAGAAAGAAATCGATTAAAATGATATAATGTACTTACCTGAATGATTGGGGGTGATGGTGTTCAGTAGATAATCTTAGTTAAATTTATGACATTTTCTCTTTTTTTGCTTGCATATACAGTACGTCTTGTAACCAACTTCAATATACAGGGTGTTTTGGAAATGGTAGACAAAGCGAAGAGATACGGGTTCCAATGGTCATTTTGAGTCGAAAATGTTCTTTGACATTTTGTTGTAGTTTTTGAGTTAGGAAATGAATGCTTTGGGAATGGTCCCTAATCAAAGAAAGCTCAGTTCACATTAGGAAGTGTAAGTAAATAAGGTAAAGGTTTAATATAAAAAGCAATCCGGATAACAAATGTCTTGACTGAAAACAGATATGATAATTAAAGAAAATGCTGAAATTTGCCAGAACTGAGCTTCCTTTGATTAGGGATTATTCCCAAAGCATTCATTTGCTAACTCTAACTCTATGGACCGTACTACAAAATGTCATAGAACATTTTCTACTTAAAATAACCTTTGGAACCCGTATCTCGTCGCTTTGTCTACCATTTCCGAAACATCCTGTATTTAAAAAATGTTATTGTTTAATCTTTTCAGATTTTCTAAGAACGCGTACGTTTGTAACTTATAAATTTTGATAAGTCAAACAGAATTCCATATACATAAGAATTTATATAAAACATATATATAAAACATTGTTTTAATTCTTATATATAATGATATGCAAATGAACTAAATAACAGGCTTTGTACCTTGTCATCTGTTTAGTCCGAACTTCCTGGGGAGAAAAACTTTTGTTTATGCACATATATATTAAATTTCCACTCGCATGTAGAAATGTTTGAGACAATATTTTGCAACCCGTGCAGGGGTAAATGCTTAGGTGAACCTTTACTTTGTTGCAGCCCAAGGGCAGTGATGTATTGGCTGTCTGTCCTTCTGTTGTTCTTATGGCTTCATCAAGATGGGCTTCTCGAAGGTTCATTCATCTTGGAGCACCAAAGAAGAATTCTATCAGTGAATTAGACTAATTAATTACATCCGAAGAGTAGCATCAATAGGTTACTTTAGGCATCCACCCACTGCGGTTAAATTAATCAGTTTTCATGAATTTCTACAATAGAAATTTAAATTGAAATAAAACACTTTATTTTATTCTAGAATGAGTTGAGTTTTTTTTGGTTCAAAAAATAAAACAAATTAAAAAGATTTTTGGGCACTTTTGAGTTAAACCTTGTAGTTGTATTGGTTGCAAGTTTGTATTTTTTAATGTACAAAATGAAGAAATACTATACCAGCAAAATACAACTAAAATCTGACCAGTTAATTTTATAATTGACAGATCAAGCTTTAATACCCTTGGATTATAGATCCTCTATAAATATTACAATCAGAAGAAACTGGTCCTGTGCAACATTTCTCCTCCTTTCAATTATTTTTATATTGATTTGAAATTTTTTTATTTGCACTTACACAAAACGTTATTCTAATTACATCTTAAACGAAGTAGGTTGTGATGATTACAGTGTATATATTGAGCAAAAATCAGGTAATGTTCATGTTATAGTCTACTTATTCTGTTTGTTTGAATTTAGAAATTTTTTGTGAATTTAGAAATAAACACATACTATTATAAGAAGTGAAATATATAGAGTGTAATATAACAAATAAATCGCCCAAATCATTTACTATTTTATCTTATTTAAAGCTATCTTCGTACTTAGGTATTTCAATGTATGTAATTTTTTTGTATCAAAACATCATCACTTATTGTCAAGTAAAAAATTACTTAGTGGAGCTGTAAGATGGTAAATAAATAAAAAAAAAATACTCTACAATAGCAACATAAATACGTACACCGCCTTTAGGGGTTTTATTAATGCTTTGAGTTGAAAAACTAATACAACTTTAAGTTTTGTCATTTGTTGTAAAACGAAACCTCATTGTTTGAGCCTGCTTCCAGCTGTTCCCAGAAAATGAATATTTCTTGAGATCTGAAAGCACAACTTCAGTTTTGCTTCGGCCTCCGCATTTACCCATCCGTTGGAAAGTCAATCGCTAGGGTAGGGAAGAGATACGGGGAGGGGGAGATGAGGGTAGAGCTCGTTAATAACGATCGTCCTCCCTATCGGCGACTGGAATTTTTAATTTAGCATTTGGGATCGTGTCTCTGTCGCACTCCTACTACCCCTACACACGTCCTCACCCACAAGGCGTAATTGAATTATCAGCTGCATGTAAACACAGATATTGCCTTGGCCCCCGTGCTTGTGGTTCTCTTCGTGTCAACGCCGTGTTCGGAACTCGCCCAAGGTTGTAAGGGAATAGATATTAAATAACGAGGAATGACAAAGGTATCCATTTTGCAACCAGAATTAAGTTCACAAGTAGATGGATTAAAAATTTTATATATTTAGATGATATTTTTTTGGGAAATATGCAACAATTTTTAATTTTCGCATGTTTATCTTCATTTATAGCAGAATCTGTAGATCCTCACACAAAGCTCAATTAGAACTCTTTCTGTAATATTTATTTCATATTTGGAATCTGTATTCTCATGATAAAGAAGCTTCTGAATTATTAAAAAAATTAAAGCTTAAATCCTGATAGTGATGATTTAACTTAGAAGGGAAGTAAGTGACCTCGAACGCTGAGAGCCGCACGAAAATGTGCTTAGTATATAAATCGTTCATCCCAAAAACAGTGGTATGAGTCATTCTCATGCAAAACTGCACGTCTTACCACGAGAGACATTTGAATGATCACCACAGTTGAAGCCCTGATTTATAATAGTCTTCATAAATGTTCTCCAGTATGTTATTGTCAATATCTTGTAATACACTGGGCCTCGACATTTTGGGTGGAGATGGTTCGTACTCACTTTGACTTGAAGGTTCCCGTTGCTCTGGAGATGAACGTCTTGTACTGCTGGAAGATCCAACTTCAAGTACGGGCTCTTCCTATCCTTCAAAATCACTATATCTATCCAGCGTATCTTCATGCATTTCTGCGTCATCCCCATTTCTGAACAATTGTGCTATAAAATATATTCCCGAACTCCATATCCTCGACTCCGATTACGTTTCCATATTCATCATGTCGCAACTTTGCCTCCAACATTTTGACAACATTCATGGGATTAATTCGCCTCATGATCCCTTTGTACACTGTTTACACTCTAACCCAAAACAGAACACTCCAAAAGACCTACTGCAGGTATACTAATCACACAACTAAATTAAGCACTTGTTAGTGTAGGTACAGCATGCCACCGTCGGATGGCGCTAGTAGACAACAGCTGAGTTTTGCATGGGAATGACTCATACCATTGTTTTTAGGATGAACGATTTATATTCTAAGCATATTTTCGTGCGGTTCTCAGCGTTCGAGGTCACGCATCCTTGTTAGAAAAAAAAAATCAATTAAAAATCCCTTCTCATTTTGTTTCTGAAACGGTCAGCATCATTAAAACGTTAGTCATATACAAACTAGTTTTTGTATTGTTCTACTACGGATAGCGAAGTCTGTTTAATATTTGTTAAATATATATTTATTTCAAGATATTGGTTCAGTTTTACGAATTTTACTCAAATTTTGTTTTATTCACTTTCTCCAGAAAGTATTATTTAATAAAAAAGCGTGAAAATATCTTTTAAAAAATGCATTTTATTGATTGGAACTCTTAAATAAAATGGAAACAAAAAGAAAAAGATTTCCAAGTGCTCTGTTCGGATGTGTCTTCTATTAAGAACCAGAACAACTCTATCGTATGACTATGTTGGCTCTGTTCTGTTTGTTTTTTATTAATTTTCTTTTTGTAATTGAATGCTTCCGTTTTGTATTTTCATCAAATTTTGATCAATCAAAAGTTATCAATATTTTTAGAATCAGTCTTTTTTATAAGAATATTAAAAAGGATAGATTATTTAAATAAAACAAATCTATCCTAGGAAACTTGATATCTAACAACAATAATAAAGCAATATTTGAAACAATGAATGGTCCCTTCTCTACCATAGCGTCTTAACTAGAGCAGTATCTTGGTCTGAGCGAAGTTGAAGAGTTCTTTATTTTTGCTTAAAAAAAAAAAAAGATGAAATAATGGGAATTATTTTTACTGAATTATTATTTCGATCAAGCCTTTTTTTGACTCTATTTTTGTGTATGCTTTACATGTCATTCATGTATGTTAGCAATATATATATATGATGGACAATCGCATTATAATTCATAATTTATAATACATTCGTATTTCTGGGAGATAGCATTAACTTGTAACAAAGCTGTAGGATCCTTCTGATTGCTCCTTACTGCTTTCATGCAGATTAGTTTTCTAACCCCTTCATCTAATATGAGGGAGATCTGACTGGAGTTTCTTTTTATTTTTAAATAATATTAATGACAACTGTGGTAATTCGGTGAATACGGATTCGATTCCCTCTTGGCCATGGAATTCAGACATAGTATCAGTTAATTTGCACGATGATTTCAACTTGCGAATACAGAAGCTTTGTCAAAGTTAGCGCTGTCTGTTTTACATTAGGCTGAAAAAAACCATGACTGCTTGACTTGGCTGTAAATGAGACTCATTAATTCAATTGATTTATTCTTCACCTCCTCCTTTGTAAGCTTCCTTGGCTGCTATCTTGTCTTGACGAATTAAGAAGTCTTCTAAATAGAAGCGAACACCCACAATTCTCTAAATACCAATCATTCACTTCGTTTTCTAAGGAACACAGTGAAGATAACGGAATCCAAGAAACCACTTCAGAAAACGAAAACGAGGCTGATCCAAATCCATTTGTTTAATTTGTCAGTTCCATTTAAGTTCCAAAATTAGAAATTAACTTAGTCTTTTAAGTTAATTTCATCCTCAAGACTTCTGTAATTCTTTTCTTACAATTTTAATTACATGGAACTTCTTTTTAAGAGCATCTCAGGGCATTTTGTGTTTCGTCACTCATTGATGCATGATTATCATGATAGTTACGCTATGAATCTACATTACTAAAATCTTTTATTTCTGTCTATCTGGCACAATTGTTGTGATTTGTGAAAATAGTAATAACTTCTGTACGTTCGCTACGGGAATCAAACCTGCAACCTTCTGATCCGAAGTTAGACGTCTTATCCATTAGGCCACGGGGACTACATTCTAATCTCAATAAAAAATAAAAATGTGTCATAGACTCACTCGCTAATTCTAAAGCAGTCGTAGGTTGGGAGAATCCACTTTTATCGGGTAGTTGTGAGAAAGCAGTCGCACGGTGGGAGAATCCGCTTTTCCCGGGTTGCTACTTAATAAATAAAATATTAAAAAAATACTTTTTCGGGAAGAAATGAAATCAGTTAAATGATGGGTTTTTTTGGTTTTTTTTGACCCATGCGTTACAGCTAAGTCAATGCAAGGGACCTCTTATTGATTTTATATTTTTTTCTAGATCTTTCCGTGGTTTTTAGGCATGGGCAAGCTAATATTTTGCCTAGGGATCGGGTTTTTAGGAGCTTTACGTTCAAAGATATCAGTATTTTTGTTAGATTGGACGTTGATGAAGAAATAGTAAAAAAATAAAAAAACTTTCGTGCTTTTAATAAATTTATTTAATAGAAGCCTCGGAGATCCAAATATGCCTAGGGCTCCTTACATATCTGGCTGGCCCTTTTGTTTCGTTCAAAAAAAAGATAAAAATAAGTAGAGAAAAAAAATGAAACTCAATTCATAAAAGTCAAGCCGTGCCAAATATAAAAAATGCTTATCATTCAGCAAATTTTGAAATTAGTCAACCATGGAGTTGACTGAGCCAAGTATATCGTAGATAAAGCAATCCGAGATGTTAAATTATAGAGGAGGTGGTGAAAATACGGAAGCATGATGGTAATGTGGAACATCCAGTATCTGGCTTGTAGAGTGTTGTGCTGTAGTGGAATGAGCGGCAAATAGTTTTAGTTGTTTATCTTTATCCCAGTAGAAGCGCTGGCAGTCAGAGGATCAGTGGATGTGGTGTAGTGCGTCAAGTTACGTTGGCGAGTTTTTCAAAACTTTTGAGAGACAAGTTTCATTTTATTATGCAGTCTATCTGTCTCCTAGGTAACATAATTAATATCATGCAATTAATAAAGGGACGTGTATAGAAGATACTGACGGTTTTAAATCAAATCTAAACCAATAGTTTTTTAACATAAATTTGTCAAATTCAAAATGGCTAATGTGTGGGTAATGTGGAAACATGCACTTGTGGGTTTTGTAGAAACGTTTCCACAATACCCAATCGGATGTAATGTTTCTAATGTGCTAAGCATTTTTTATTCAGATGCCACGGAAGCACATTGGTGGGAAGCCAAAAGCTATTTTGAAGAAGTGGGATGCAGAAAACATGATTAAGGCTGTAATAGCCATTAGAGAAAAGAATATGGGATTAAGAAGAGCAGTTAAAGAGTTCAAAGTGCCTCAGACGACACTTCGGAGATTTGCACGTTCTAATATGTCACTTGAAGATTGTGTTTCGTTTGTATTAAAAACTTATATATAAAATAGTTGCTAAAATAGTTTTACTTTATTCAAAATCCTTAATCTATACTAATTTTAGAGTGTTTCCACATTACCCACGCTTTTTGTAGTTTCCTAAAAATGTTGTACAATCAAAAAATTAATTTTTACTCTTTTAAAATTAACTTTTTATATTTATTAGTATTATTTTTACATGAAAGAGAGTACAAGGTAAGTTTAGGTAAATTTTCAGTAAAATAAAACAAAAACAAAAACATATATATTAAAAAAACAAACTGAGTTCCACATTTGCACCACCTCCTATACCAAAAATGACGGGAAAAAAAACTTATTTAGAAATACAATATGAGAGCTCTAACAAAATTTTTGGATAACTAAATCAAGAATGACTGGCATTAGAAAGAAACTAAATAGAAATTGGAAAGGATATGTAGCATGACAACCGATCATAAAGGGACATCATAAATTTTTTAAGGATTATAAATTAGTTTAGTAATGAAAGACCTTTATTTTAACTTGAAAATAATGATGACACTATTAAAATATAAGCATTAGTTTTCAAAAAATTGAATTAGGAAAAAAAATACCAATAATTAATAGAATATAAATCTTTAACGTCTATTTGAAAGTAATAATAACAATGTAGTAGTTCAATATTATAATTCACGATGTAAACAATGACCCCTCAATGACTAAAAACAAGAAAATAAAAAACAAGAACAAAATGTGGAATACAAATCCTTGGACAGCACTCAAGCTACCACAAAAGAAAAAAAAAAGGAAAAAAGAAATAACAAACCCTCTAAAGGTTAAAAGGAAAGCAATCAATTCAAATAAGAATGCCTTTGAGTCGAGCTGAGACTCTGGGACGGCCGTTTCGAGCTTGTTGGGCTCTCTTCAGCCAGAGCTAATCAGCCAGTGCAAGACTCAAAAGGCGTACGAGGGGAAGAATGGGGAAATTGCATTTTGTTCTTTTTTTTTTATTTTCTTGTTTTTAGTCATTGAGGGGTCACTGTTTACATCGTGTATTCACAATACTTCCCCTCGTACGCCTTTTGAGTCTTGCACTGGCTGAGTAGCTCTGGCTGAGGAGAGCCCAACAAGCTCGAAACGGCCGTCCCAGAGTCTCAGCTCGACTCAAAGACATTCTTATGTGAATTCAATATTATAACTTAAAAAAAAATATTTAAAAATTTTAAAAATTGAAGTCTTTAAAGAAGGATTCGTATTAAGCTTCATTTGTATTTTCTACAGTTATCTGAAATAAGGAATTCGAATGCTTCTTCTGTTTAAAAAGCATTTTAAAATGTTTTTCAATTTTTTTCAACATATTAACCACATTCATCATTGTTATTGGAAGCAATGAAATTTTTCATAAAATTTAATATAAAATTTTCAAATAATATCTAAAATCTTTTCATGAAAGGTAGGTCCTTTAGAGGATACGGCCCCTTAGAAATGTTCTTATTTGTAATGTAAAGTAAATGTTTACTTTGAATTTTTATTTATTTATATAAGCAAATAAATATTGATTCACCACATGTCGAGAAGCCAAACCTCAGCTACGAGAAGTTAAAGGCACTTTCTCCTGATCTAATCGGAAATTATTAAGGCACATTATCAAGTTTTAAGAAAGACCAGAAGAAAAAAATAAAGAAAAGAAGGTGAAAACAGTCTTTTGAGAAGGCTTCAATAAACGCTTGAAGCCGTTTTGAAATGTGCTCCATCACTTCATGCATTTTCCACTCGCCTGTTGTTGACTCTAATCTCTCTTAATACCGACCACAATAGTACAGCGCCACCTTGTGCCTCTTTTTATTAAGTTCCAGGTTTCGCCTGTCATACAACTAACCCGCTTCTAAAGAAGGTATTAAGCACTGAATAGTGTTGATGTTCTTTTTTCCCCTCCTCTCTCACTCCTTTTTCAGTTAATAATAATAATAAAAAAAAAAAGGTCGACGAACATTATCTTCATTTATATTGGTATCTTTAAGCCAGTAATCTCATCTCTTTCCTCTGTTTATAATCAATTTTAATGCCCAATTTCACTGCTTCAAATTCGTAATATAGCCGTACTATGTTGTCATGAGGTTGCTATTACAATATCATTATTATAGGAAGACTCATTTTACTGTTACAATTTTCAATACTCAGTGAATCTTTTTTATTACTGACGGTAATGGGAAAGTAAAGCTTACAAACGGCAAGCAAATGTGGTTTTTTTTTCTTAATAAATGTAATCATCAAGTCCCTTTATTTTTTTAAATAGGATATTGATCATGCTAAACATCCAAGGCCTTAATTTTCGGAATTCATGTTGTTCAATAACTTAAACTTATTTTTTAAATGACTATATGTGTGTTGTGTGACTCTATTATTGAGAATCTTATGGGCGCTGTAACTCGACAAATAATTATAATTAACCAATCGACAAAAACTTTATATTTGAAAGTTTGGAATTATTATGTAAATTTAATTAGATCATTGTATATTTTGGGCCACTTTCCTTTACGGTCGAAAACAATAGCGTACAAAAAAACTTTACAATATATCATTGAACTCAAAACATAATTCAAGAGTTAAATCTTATTTTTTCAAGCCTGATAGTGTTTGTAGCCCTTTTTAAATCCTAGATTTCATTAAATTTTGGTGATTATACACTTTAAATTTAAGTCTTATCAGAACTTCACTCTTTTGTAAGCTCAACTAATTTTTTAATTTTGTAGTAAGTTTACAATATGAGAATGGTGATTAGACTTTTGGATTGCCTGCGTTCGTCTTGAGAGCAAAAAGGTCCTAAATTTTCTGATTGAATAAAACATTTCATTTTCTTAAAACAGTTCAGTAGTACTGGAAAGTTTTGTAATGGTTTCTTTGCTGTTTATTTTTAGTAAATATTTCTTATTTAAGTTTTAGTTGTTTGTATTTATCTAAGTGTGAAAAACACAGTTTTTTATTTATTTATTTATTTAAACAGTAATGTAATCTTAAATATTGAACGGTCTTAATCTCTGTTCAATGTATCAGTTCTTTCTCAGAGTCGATACAACTTTTCATTGCCTCTGGATTGCTCTTTTTCTAATAATGGATCCATAAGCCTAGTTGTAATATTGCCTCTTGTGTTTGATTGATAACGTTGTTTCCATGAGAAACAAGTTTTTATTGCATAAAGTAGCTTGGAGATCAGCTTTTGCTTTTTAACAACTAGCTTTGCGTGAATTCCATGTATGTGAATATGTAGTTTCAATTTTTGCTTACTTTGTTGTGGTTCATTAGAAAGAGATCAAAATAAATGAGCGAATATTTAATTTTTTTTTTTTTTTAATCTTAAACTTTTTTTACTTCTACAGAACTTCAACAACTACACAATATTTCGAAGGCCTACCCGGACTTCTTTTTCAAGCCCTACATCTTAACGATTAGATCTTCGAAATATTATGTAGTTGTTGAAGTTCTGTGGAATTAAAAAAAGTTTAAGATATTAAGTTACATATTACTTTATTTACGAGGAATTTGATTGTAAATGGTTTTTTTTGTTTTGTTTCGGTTGCTGTCTGAAAACTAAGCCTTATTATAAGACTTATCATTTAACATTAAGATATTAAAGCTTTTTTAAAAAAAAAAAAAATACTTGAATTGTTTGCTAATTCATTAAAATTGAAGCATTAAGCCATTTTGGGATAAAAGTCTTTTTTTCTTGTTGTTATACATCTTCACATAGAATGTAAATGCACGTTGATTATTTTTACATAAAAGACTCTTACACTGGTAATTGAGGCTTCTATTCATCAACTAAGGTAACCAGTCAGTATTTTTTTTTTATTTGTGACACTAAAGAGCTACAAGTTCATATTATTATAATTTATTACTAAAGTGTAATGATTTACTGGCGTTCGGCAAGGATCTATTCTGGAACCCATTTTATTTCAGATAACGCATTTAAACATAATTTTCAATCTTTTTGTTTTATTCAAATAAAAACCGCAAAACTGCAAAATATCAGCTTTTTTTTAAGCTAATAAATAAATTAAGAACTGTTATGTCAAACTATACTATATATTTATTTACGGAATCTTTGTCTTTGATGAATAAACTACGACCAACAGACACATGAATTTACAAACAGCAGTAAAATGACAGTGAATGTAAAGCATATAAACTGTAATAATGTAAAAAGTAACTGATTATTGTTAATTAATTAAAGACATTGTAAGACTGCAGGTTTCATAACGATTCGTGCTGATACAGTATAATTATTCCAGTTCCTTATCAAAATTCTTCACTACCGTTCTTAAATTTAAACCTAATCAAATTTCTTTTTCGGAATTCCTTGAGCATCGTTGTAAGACGCTCGCACGTTCCTCGTAGGTCTCTGCTTCCCGCTCCAAACCAGAACAATGCTGATGCTGCGTCGTCATGGCAACCATCTCTCTGCCGCATCTTCGGCTTGAGTGGGGAGAGGGGTGGGGGGCAGACGCCCTTTCACACGGATTGGAAGCTCCCGAAAGTCTAGATCAATAATTGTACACTGAATCAATATTTGCCCGCAATGTAATTTCGGGAAACTAGAACCTCATCCCCGCGAGGCCCTCCCGACCCGACTGACGCCCACGCAGGGAAGCACAGAAACCGAAAAGACATAATAGATACCAAAAGTCAAGTCGCGTCCTTGTAAATTCCAACTTAAGTTACATTCCAGCTGTAAAATTTAATACGGAGATCGATCGGATTTCTATTACAAAACTTCCAGAATCCAATGCGAAAAGCCAAGAAATTAAAGAGAAACGTTGGAAGATTTTTTTAAAAAAAATGTTAATGATGATAACATAGTTACTTTTTCTATTGTCTTCCTTGAAAATGACTAAAATGTGAAGATGAAAGGATCGTGAATATTTTTCTATATTTCCTGAATATCTTTTTATCCGTTTAAATTTACCTTGTATAAATTTTATATCTTGATAAAAATGATTTGCTTCGTAATTCGTAATGTAGATTAAGTAAACTTTTATTTCGGAGTGTTTGATTTATACATTTTAATTAATAAATTATATTATATTGTATAAAAATAGAAAGTGTCGAGAATACGAAAACTTATGCAACAATAATAGTTTTGGAATGTGGAATTTCTTCCTTCTTTCCTTTGAGAAAAAAAAAAAAGAAAGACGCATGGACTGAGTTTTAGCATGTGGAGAGGATATCCGGAATCTCCTACTTAGAGTCTACTTCTTTCTTATGCTGTGGATCGGTAAGAAATGTTGAGAAGCATTAAATAGAATAATAATATATGCTGAATTCGATGTAGAAAAGCATATAGAAGGCGACGGAGTTGGTTATTTTTATTCACTGCAAAGTAACATCCGTCATGGTAACTTAAACTATATACAGTGGAACCCCGCTATTCGTACACAATCCGTTCCAGGAGGCAGTTCGAATGGCGATTTGTACGAATGGCGAATCATTTTTTCACATAAGATATAATGTAAATTGGATTAATCCGTTCCAGAACCCAGAGATGATTGCTTATTTAAAGCTTTGTAATAATATTTTAAGCGTAAAATACATAAAAACTATGAAAACAATAAATATATAGGCCTCTCTTATTATGTCTTTGTTTTTCAGTATAGACGATATGGTTGATTTCGCCATGCCATACTGAGTTGCCAGGTGAGAGACACGAGTTCCACTTTCAAACTTCGCAACGAGTTCTTTTTTCAATTCAATTGTCGTTCTCACTGCTTTCCTTTTAGGCTTAGTTGAATCAGTAATCTTTTTTAGACCCATGGCTGCACTATTTTCAATAAAAATAACAAAAAATAACAATAAAATATCAAAAAGTTTCATGAAGCTTGCGTGGATGATTCGTAGCGTACGGAAGCTGGCACGAGACTGAACTGAAGCGACCGCGTGGGGCGGCCAGTAACAAGGTCCCGCTGTCCGAATCGCGAGCAAGCGTACGAATGGCGAGTTCAATTTTACTTGAAAAAGTTGGACGAATAACGAGTTGTACGAATAGCGAGGCGGACAAATGGCGGGGTTCCACTGTATAAAGGAAATAAAAAATTTAAATTAGCGTTGAATCAATAGCAATGGCATGCCGCAATAGGAAATTGCGCAAATCGATTTTTCCTCTTCAGTCAGAGCTATCCAATGTCTATCTAATGCTAGCGCTATTCAATTAATCATTCAGTGATGATTAATATAAAACCACTATTCCCATGATGCTACATTAAAAAACAAGAAGCAATAATAAGATGGTAAAGGATGGCCCTTATTAAATATTTACTTTATTTATTAAACAATAGATTTCTATTATCTTCATTAATATTTACTGAATTGCTTTATGTCCGAATGTAAATCCAGCAAAAGATATCCTTTAAGTCTATTAGTGAATTTTTATGTTTAGTTTTCTGGAAGTCTTCACCAACAAATAATCTTGACAAGATAAAGGCAAAAACAAACAACTAATGATAATTAGAAGTATTAAACCAGTTACGGTTAATAAATAAATTATTCTACAGTGGCAAATAATTCAATAAATTAATCACGGAGACTGAAGACATTATTATGACTCACGACAAATCAGTTATAATTGATGACAAATAATTAATTGTCAGATAATGAGAAAATTAGTCGTAATTAATGACTTACTGTCTTAGAATTCTATAAAGTAAATAGGATAAAATTATAAATTGTGTAAAATTAAATGTAGCAGCTTAAATTATAATAAACACCATCATTAATAACCAGAATTAAATTTCATTATTTTTTTAATTAAAATTACATAGTTTAATTATAGTCATTTAGTTTTTAATTATAATTATAAATTGTTAGTAAAACGATATTTTTTTTATTTACATTTTAAAAAAAGAAAAAAACTTTAAAGCTTATTGGGATTAAACATTGATAATAAATAAATAAATAAATAAATATGCAGGTAGATCAGCATCAAAATTACATGTCTGATGCTTACTTATATACATGAAAAAAAAAAAAAAAAAGTCTTTTTTATATTTTGTGGTTTTTATTAATTCATGGTCAAAATTCGTAAAATTAAACAATTTCGCAATCCAGAAGACAGAACATTAAATAAATAATGTTGATAATATTAAATCAGTAAGAAACTTACTTTCTTTTTATATCAAATCACATTTCTTTATATGTAGATTTATATATAAAATGCTTTGTGATAAGAATTGAGTAATTCTTCACTCTGCTATAATTTTTTTTATTGATTTTGCAAATTATTAAAACAAATAATATTTATAAAAAATGAAATAATATCTCATACTAGATAAAGATCTTAAAAAGACTAAATCTAATTCTTGGAGATCTTTTTTTTTTCTGTTTATTATTATTAACCTTAATTAAAATATGTTTTTTCTTTTTTGGTAAGGTGATCCACTTTAAATATTGATGAATTTCTTTTTCCTTATTGGAGGTCCCAATTATATGATTAAAAAAAAAGGGGGGAAAGGGGAATAGATGGGAAAAGAAAAAAAAGAACACGGGGTTAATAGAAATGTGACACCTGATTGTAGATTACATTTTTTTTAGTTTCCAAACCATTGTCCTTAGCGCTATGTGTTTAATTCATTTTCGCCCTATTAAGATGTCCGTTATCGGTAGCCAACATGAGGTTACGATAGCGGGTGGGGGGGAGGATTAGGGAAATGGCGAGGGATTAAGATAATTCCTTTTTAATCTGTGAACAGAAATGGAGGGTGGGAGCCAATCATGCGGCTGAACCGTCGTTGCCATGACAACAGATGAAGATGTTGCCTCTGTCTCTCGCTCTCTCCTAATAGAAGACGACGAAAAGATGGCTTAATACTGAAGGGAGGAATTCATTTCTATCGGTTGTTCTTAAAAGGTTTTAATTTCTTTTTCTTATTTTGCAAATAATTAATTAGATGTTATAAGTTACTTTAAAATAACTTTGTCATTCAGTTTTTCTCCTTTCTCGTGTTGTTTCTTTTTAAGATCGCCCTCAATTCAATTGCGATTCATTCAAACTTTTGTCTTTTCAGATCAATCGTATATAAATTTTAGAAAGTTTGTCTGTTCATCTGTCGGCCATATTCAGACCTATCAGTCCATGAACCTTTTACAATGTCAGTGAGAAGAATATCAATCGATCCTCAAGTTTCCTTTATGTGGAGAATTGTTCTACCTCGATTAAGATCATTAGTCTCCAAATCAAAGGAAAGGACATATCAGACTTATTATTATTTTAATTAATATTAATAATAATTACAGTAATTATTATTATAATTCTTTCTATTATAATTTTTGTTACAAATTACATTCCATTGTTAACAAGAAAATATAATAATATTGGTTACATGAACCGAGCTTTATTGCATCATTACCTTTTTCATGACAGTTAAAAATCCAAATTAAATTCACAAATTCAAAAAAACAAAAAAACAAAAAACGATAAAACAAAAACAATGAAATAATGTAAGTAACCAAACTGCCAAAATTGTGGTTTACTCTTAATTAAATTTATTCCTCTATCTATAATAATCATAATAATAGTTTTCCACAGGAATTAAAACTAACAATATTAAACTATTAAAACTACAATAAAAAAGGGTTAACTTTTCAGATACAAATGAGCGAATAAGGTGTATTCAAATAAATAATCATTAGTTGTTTAATTAACAATTAATTGTTTAATTAACTAGAGGA